>OX424566.1:35646728-35952388 GCA_949152475.1 Terebella lapidaria
GAGACCATTTGTAGGTCATTATATACATGTAATGAAACATAAGGTATGTGAGGCCATCAGAACTAGGACCGCATTCTATTGTCATCCAGGTGACCTTCAACCACAGGTCTTACTGTGGTAAAGGACGTTTTGAAACAAAGTGCTAGTCGCTAACCATTCAGTACAGGAACAACTGTATTGGTTGTCATCAGAGGGGAATATGAAATTGCATTCTTATTACGACAAAATCATGTTCGTTTATGGAATTCAACCGTAATTGTTCAAATTATAATCTTAAAATAAAATTACAATGTATAATCATTGTGTATGATTATTCAAAAGCTTGATGTGTCTATGATGTACTTGTATACTGTAAATTAATGGATGCACTAGTCAGTAGTCAGTGTTTATGGGCATGTCTTTGTTGAAATTCGTGTTGATGAAGTGTTTTGAAACAAATTTGGTATATTTTCTTTCTCTGAGTTTGAGGTTTGGTGTGTTCAGCTTACCACTAGTGATAGTTAGGTACACGTTTTTTTTGCCATTTTCTGCAAATATTCAGCAACAAAATCTTCTTTAAGCCAAAGGACAAGTTTCAGCATTCTGTGACATACACAAGAATATACCAATACATGGTCATGTAAAGAGTTCAGTGGTAGTTCGGCTGCTGCAATTTACATGTATATTGCAATAGAATATGATATAACGCCCACAAAAACATATATATACAGTGGTCCCTATTAGATAAGACACCTCCGAAAAAAAGACTTCCCTGTCTGTAAAGACTTTTTTGTATTCCCGAAAATCAATTTAGCAGGTAAATGAACCTGTGAAATAAGACTTCCTGTAAGATAAGACCTCATTTTTCCTGCAAAAGGTGAGGTCTTATTTTACTGGGACCAATATGACTCTGCATGGCACATCCTTGTCATGTATCTCATGCATGCATATATTGTAGAAACCTTGTTTTGAGTATAGCAGTGTGGTTAAGGTTTGTATTCTATATTACAACAAAATGTATTAGTGAGGGTGATATATTTTATGTACACACATGTATCATGTAAACATGTTGGTTTGTGAAGGAAGAACAAGCATTGAAAAAAGATCTGACCTCTGAATAATCTATATGCTGCATTCATACTTTGCATTATGCACCAATGATAATATTTCAATAACAGTGAAGTATTTCACAGGTGCTTCAATAACCTTTTGTACAGTAACCATGTTATCATTATGTACCCACTAGCCAGGTAAGATCTAACTGGTAATTATAGTGTGCCATTTTTAATATAATCATGATAACATCAACATCGGTACACAACAGTGATAATATGAATGATATTAATGCAAAGGGCAAAGCTAAAATAGGTAAGAAATGTATGTATTAGGCATCAAATTGACTTCAATGTATGGGATTGAATAAACACCATTGTATTTTTTGTAGAAAAGGATTACATGCAGTAAATTATAAGTATGTATATCATGGTCCATTTGATTTATCTGTTAAAAAGCTGTGAACTTTTATCATCATGTATCCAGAGTATATGTGATAAATCGGCATATAAATTAGATGTTCAATGGGTATTTGAAGACAGGCTGTGTGGAATATGTACATACACAATAGGATATGACTTAGGGTAGCATGCTTGTCTAAACCATCCAAAGGTTTAACCACAGTTGTTATGGTTTTGTATTCGTACAATTGGAACATTATTAATTGACTTGTCAGAGAACAACAAAGTTATGTCCTGATTGTATCAGTACCTGTATGTACCGGGTATATCATGTCTTGCTATAGTTTACATACATGGAGATCACTAAGCTACAATAATGTGCATGAATTAGTCATTGCATATGCTGTTGGATGCTTACAAATTTTGCTGATATTGTTGCAGGTGATTGGCTGATTGTGTATAATAAATTGACCCAAAAGTGAGCTTCTATAACTTCACTTCAGTAACATTACAGATACAGTGCATCTGACCCAAAGTAAGAAGTGCATGATCCAGGTTCTTAAAGTAATTGTCATGTTTCCACATTCACTCTGAAAAAAAAAAACCCATGCCTAACAGGCTTTGTTTGTTATGGACATGGGGTGCTTATATTTTTGTTCAGTATAAAATCTGAAATATGATCACGTTAGTTTCGATTTATGTCAAAATCACATCAAAAATCGCTATGACTAATATATTGATACTACCCTGTGTTTTGTTGATAAAGTCCTCAATTACCAGCTGAATTAATATCAACTGGAGTAGGCCCATGACCGACCTTGAATTGTAAATCACAAGGTTACAAAATTGTACAAAAATCCTTCACATAGAGAAAAATCAGCCCAAGGGTTAAGAGAGGTTACCGGAGAAATGTTCAGTTTTAAACCATAACATTTTTTTTTTATCAAAATTGTCATATTTACCTTTAATGGTCATTGGAGGTGAAATTTGAGATTACCATTGACACTGCAATATGATTTCCCATTTGATACTGCCAATATTTAAGGTCTAGCTTGAGGTATTTTACGAGTTTACTCCATACAGCTCCCATACGTGAGTTCGGGAATGTTTTCAGGTTAGGTCAGTGGAATTGGGTCATGGTCAAGTGGTATAAACATAGACAATCCATGCTGTCACGCTACCATTGTCGAGTCATTGTCACCAACACATTACTCGATTTCGCTTGTACAGTACTAAACACTTTGTTAACTTCGAGTTTACCATGTCACTCAGGTTTGAACATGGCACATTCGAACGTTTTGTTCATACCACTTGACCTGACCTAGAAACATTTCCGAACTGGCTGATCATGAAGGAAAAATGAGGTCAAAGGTAAAATTCAAGGTCCTAACAATATTCAACATATATTATTTCATGTGTGTTCACAGTTGATTCCCAAGCCGTTACGTTGATAACAAACAAGATATTAGCCATTTTGTGCTTCGATCTTTAAAAAAAAAATTCAAAGGTCAAGGTCATGAGAATACTCAGCATGTATAATTTTCTACATGTACACAACCTATTCCCGAACTGTAGAGTCGATAACAAGCAAGATATTAGTCATTTTGTGCTCTGACCTTGAGAATAAGGTCAAGGGTCAAATTCAAGGTCACAACAATGTGCAGCATATATCATTTCCTATAGGCTGAACCTATGATTACGATTACTTTTACAATGTATTTGATTACGATTACATTATGAAATTTCCAAATGTAATCAATTATGATTATGTAATCATAATCAGGGTTTGATTACGATTAATGATTACGATTACCCCATGTCTGATAGGTACAAAATTGATTCCTGAGCTGTAAAGTCGATATTGAGCAAGATATTAGCCATTTTGTGCTCTGACCTTGAAAATAAGGTCAAATTCAAAGTCACGAGAATATTCAGCATATATCACTTCCTATATGTCCACAATTGATTCCTAAGCTGTAAGTCGATATTAAGTGAGATATTAGCCATTTTGTACTTTGATCTTGAAAATGAGGTCAAAGGTCAAATTCAAGGTCATCAAATGTGCACAATGGATTCCTAAGCTGTCAAGTCGATAATATGCGAGACATATTAGCCATTTTGTGCTTTGACCTTGAAAATGAGGTCAAAGGTCAAATTCAAGGTCATCAAAATATTCGGACTAAATCATTTCCTATATGTGCACAATTGATTCCTAAGCTGTAAAGTCGATAATACGTGAGATATTAGCCATTTTGTGCTCTGACCTTGAAAATCAGGTCAAAGGTCAAATTTAAGGTCATGACAATAATCAGCATATATCATTTCCTATGTGTCCACAATTGATTCCTAGTCTCTAATTTCAATATTAAGTGTGATATTTAGCAAAATGTGTCCAATTATAAAGCATAGGAGTATTTAAAATGGGAAAGTCCCTGGGGCCAGTCGAGAAAATGAAAATGGCCGCCACACACAGACCGGCGGTTCAGAGGCAACGAAACTTATACACGTCACAGAGGTATATGAGGGTGATCTTTTGAAAAAAAAATCTCAAAACTCTCTGAATAGTTTTTGAGAAAATGGCCACCAAAATCAGAAATCGGTCGTTTTTCATCGAAAATGTCCGCCATTCTGAAAAAAATGCGAAAATCAAAAAACAAAAAAAATACCCCCTTTTCAAAATATTTTTAGGCATTTTTGTGCGAAATTTCAGAAAGATTCGCCTGTAAACTTTAAAGATAAAAATGTGGACGGACGACGCCGACGCCGATAACGGACGACGGACACAACGCCATGCCAATAGGTTATCGAACCATAGGTCCGGTAACCTAATAAGCAAAGTTATGTATGGTAGATCATTCAGTGACCTTGACCTTCACCTTTGTCGATCAAGTGTTAATGGGCTGTTCTGTGCTTGAGTTAACGACAAAAGTATCAATTTGCCTTAATTGAATGTAACAACAATGTAAAATGTAACAACAGGTATACTAGTACTCTAATTGTAACAACAGATATACTCTAAAGTTATACTCTAAAGTAACAACAGGTATACTCTAAAGATATGACTTCTAAGACAAGAAACTTGATTCCATTTATCATTTTAGCAATTAAATCGTTTACTTTGTAAAAGTGACGCAAAACAGTGTCGCTCGATTAAAAGAAAGTGATAAAACGACATGTCAAATATGTCTGTTTAAATCAGGAAAACAATACGTTTTGCTTGTAAAATATGACTTTTGATATTTGGTCATCCAATTTTATGTCTATGCTCAGTAGTAGAAGCCAAGGCAAAAACACCAGATGATGTATCATACCATAAACCCATATGGGTTTCTGATCATACATAATATCACTCATGTTAACTTCCCTGAACTATGAGTTGTAAGTCTCAAGGTGACCGAGTCTGGACTGTCTAAAATAGGCTAATTGTATATATGTTGTCACATGGCACGTTTTATTGACCTTCATACTCGTACCGCGAACTAACGACATACTTTTAGGTGTTCTGTCTCAAATCACTTAACAACCAACCTCAGACATAACAGAAGGGACCGAGATGTGGGAAATTCGAAACAAGCTCAAGGTCACAAAATAATCGATATATGTATTTCATAAAATATTTATAACATTACTGACACTTGACCTTGGAACGTGACCTACCATTGCCCTTCAGATAAAGAGCAGTGATTTAGATTATGTATATCATACTAGAAATGTAGTTTGAACTACGATTCATTGATTACAGTAGATAGGCTATCGGTATACTAGTACTTCACAAAATAATACGTATAAAATTGAAGTAACACACATATTTATTCAAATGACCAACATTTCCATCAAGATCACAGAAAGCACTACACGGTAAAAGTTTGGATAGATTTAACGTTCACACATCGGCGTGGTACATCAAATAGCTCTTCAGAAACCCTGGAAGAGGCAATTTCTGAATCTTTGGCGGTATGGGACACCGCAAGTGTTCTCTGATCCTGAGTCTGGCGACGTGACGCAGTTCCCGCGGTACAGAGCCGACCTCTATCAGCACTTGTTGTTGTTTATTGGAGAGCGAAGACTCTTTGTAAATTGATTCCACATCGAACTTTCCAGAAGCTTCTAGAAGCAAGTCAAACACTTCCTCGTAGGGTCTCAGTTTGCGAATCTGACCCAAAATGCCGCAGTGGTCTTTAATCTTGAGTAACCGTGTGGGTCGGGTCATGTTCACCCTAGCACCATACGCTAGGAGCAGTCTGATCAAAATAAGATCGTAAACCTCCATGTACCCAAAATATTCCACCATTGGCGAAAGACTTGGGCCCATGTATGAGAAATACTGACTGTGGTGGTTCGGGTTTGCTCCGAAGCGAAGCAAATGCTCGACGATAGCTCTCTGGTTCTTCAAGTCAACAGTTGAGACTGCAAATTGTAACGCACTGCATCTCTCGCTGTTCAGCTCGTTAGGATCGGCGCCATAAAGCAAGAGAGTTTCAACCGCCTCGTCTCGGTCTGCGAAAATCGCGAACTCCAGCGCGCTGTGATCGAAGCTTTCAGGTCTCTTGGTAAGGGCCCCAGCTTCCAAAAGTCTCTGTACGATTCTCGGGTTGCCACTCGTAGAGGCGAAATGCAGAGCAGTTTTCTGGTCAAACTTCGGCGGACACTGTATGTTGACGTCCGCTCCGTATTTGAGAAGAACGTTTACGGCTGCCAGTTGCTTGTCCTTGCAGGCCTTCATCAAGGGCGTCAGGCCTCCTCGACTGAAGACGTCAGGTTCCGCTCCGTACTTGAGCAACACCTCGAGAGAACTCGTGTTCTGCATTGGGAACAGGTTAATCTCGTGACCTAGGAAGTACTTCTGGTTAGGATTGGCTCCAAACTTGAGGAGGGCCTCCACGCATTCATGGTGGTCATTCTCAAGGGCCAAACTGAGTGGACTTATGGTCAACGAGGCCATGGCCCTGGCCGTTCTGCAGCCCGGCTTGTTATGGTCCAGGAAATTGACTAGGGCACGTCGCTTTAGGAGCTCCATAGTCGCCTTGTAGTTGCCATGTTTGCACGCGATGTGCAGCGGCGTGTAACCAACATCATCTTCGACGTCAATCTCCACCCCCGTCTCGTCAATCAAGTACGTAATGACGTCGATAGAGTCCTCGAACGCGGCATAGTGCAGGGGTCTCAACCCCTTCCGATAGATGGCGTTAGTGTTAACTCCAGCTCTCACAACCACCTTGAATAAAGTCAACATGTTATTAGAATGCGTTAGGAAACGTGCATCTTTATTTATTTATTTTTATCTCACACGGATGGAGAAAACATTAGGCCTATGCATTACATGTACATGCAGTAAAATGGTAAGCAGTGCAGTGACATGTAGGGCCTACGTACATGTAGTACATGATTCACTCAAAAACACTATGGAATGATACATAATTCAAGTACTTGAACATGAACTGAACAGTTAGTTCATCAGTTACTTAAACTTTAATAATGGTTACAGTATGCATTGTAAATTTGTATATTATGATTGGTTGCGAACTAATCATTTGTAAGAAGTTGACCAATCAGATGTGACAGTCTGGATGTCCATGACGCTGATTGGTTGAGGACGGGTGACACGTGAGGCGATGGTTCAACCAATCACGACATTTATATATATACCTTGATGTCTTTGACTTCCACATGGTGAGTGATGAGGTCCACCAACAGACGGAGGAGTTCCTGCTTGCTGTATGTCGTCGTCATCCTCAAATCGTCTCACCTGCACGAAACAAAAGTCCTCGGGTGAATAGAATAAACGGTGTACTTTTAGTGATTTTTTTTCACGCGTGTTTGATAAGGCCCAAAAAAATAAAGTTTTGGTTTGCGTCCCCGCGCGCGTCGTCCCCAACCTCCCGCGTCAGATTTTTTTTTTTTTGCCATGATGGTACTTCAGAACTAGCGGCCACATTTCAATTCTGTGCAAGTCGATGAGCGTCCCCAAAGTGGCTGTACTAGTGACTGTCGAGGATTGCAATCTTGCAGGAACCAATCAGGCGTTTAACTGTGAAAGCTACAAACCAATCAATTAGCAACCTAATGCTTTACAGATTCGTTTTTAAGATAATTGTTGGTCGTTATATTAACACTGGCTGATAACGAGGAGAGAAGGAGAGTCGTCCGGTAAATGATTTTTTAAATTCCGACACTAGCATAATCCCTTGCCGCGGAAGTAATGACACGTAATTTTCCATACGAGCCCCTTCCACTTGTCATTGATTAAATCAGCAGATCACCCCCATTGAACCACTTCGTGAGAAACTTGTTTCATACAGGCATAGGGAGTTGCATGCGAGGCAATATAGACACTCTTGCTTAGAAACAATACGAGTTTATATCATTGATATAATTTGTAGCGAGAATCTGTCGCTACAAATTTTCAAAGTAAACATTTTTATTGTATTTATTTAGTTTTTTTTTGTTTTGTTTTTATTACATGATTATTTTTATTGATTCTGTTTTCAAGGTTGATTCTGATTGATGCTGATTTAGGACGTGCAAAAAAATTGTTTTATCTTGTCATTTTGAGATAATTATATAGGAAACCAAACAAATATTGATTTTTTTTATCTCGTTATTTCGAGATAACGAGGTAACTATCTCAAAAGAACGAAATAAAAAACAGTAATTTTTGGAGTCCTATATAGCTATACTATCTCATGTAACGACATAATCATCTCGAAATAATGAGATACTATCTCGAATTAACGAGATGACTTAACTATCTCGAAATAACTACATAATTATTATGAAATAATGTGATATTTAACCCGAAATGACGAGATTAAAAACAATTTTTTTTTTGCTGTCGTAAACAATCTCTCGAATTGACAAATTCTTTTTTCGGGGTGTCGTAAATCAACCATCGTAGGTCTAATAGACTTAAATCTATATATTTACTGTTCCAGAAAAAAATATGGTACAAGCACACTTTTTATGCAAAAAAAATAATACATAAACCGGTTCTCAAAAAAAAAAAAAAAAAAAAAAAACCTCGGCGCCATAGCACCGATTTCGGAGCATCACTGGGACGCAAACCAAAACATTTTTTTTTTTTGGCCTAATTTATTTTCACATTATTTTCACGCGTGTTTGATAATTTATTTTTATGTCATCGGGATATAGTCCTAGGCCTATGCATGGGTATCTTAGTGTTTTATTGTTGGTGACTCGCGAATGACAGTAATTCCAAATCTAAATTTATTCTAAACAATAGCTATAGGCCAGAGCACACTGCCGTTCATATATTTGCTAAATATGTAAACAACAAGATTTAGACTGTTTTCACAAGAAGAACAGAAAGTGCAGAGATCCAGATTACGTTAGAAGGCGAATGAATGATTTGTTTGTTTCTCTCAACAAGGGTCATTGCACTCATCTGTCGTACAAAAACATGACATTCATAAACCTGTACTCAGGTCGATTGGTGTAATTTAGCTCACGTGCCAAACTGTCCTTGCCCTTTGTTGTCTAGAATCATGCGCAAAATATCCTGAAACTTGTATGCTACTGTGATAATTCACAAATACGGTACGATGTCTGCATGTCCACATCATGAAAGCCGGCCTTCTATGTGTAGAATACCAATATTTTACCAGGATATCCCACCAAACCGTTGTTCTGTTAAGTTAATTGGACAAGAGAAATCTAGAAATACTCCAGGTAAACTCAATATATATATGGTGGATGGAATGCTCATCATTCTGGGAAAACGTTGGCCTAAGCAGGAAGATTTAATTCATTGCACAACAGCCAACTAGTGATATTCTGCATCATTATATTCTATATATCTTAATTTTTTTAGTTTCCCACTTTCTATCGAGAAGTATTTCAAGGAATTCAAGTACTTACCCCAAGCTCTATGCATAAGAATAACTTTCCTTCAGCATTGTTGTCAATGTCCACAGCAGAAGAAAAACTGGACGAAAGTTCAAAATTCCGAATAGGACGCTTCTAGTGATGCAACTTTGCAACCATTGCACTGTTTATGTCTTCATCAACCGTTACCATCTGATATAAACATATTCGTTGAATACAAGTCCAGGCAATATCTCTATTTTGCACCAGGAACATGTGTATCTATCCAACACCACTGTATTGCACTGAAATCTCGACATCCTCTGTCTGTAGATACCGAGGCGATATTGACGTTCTGGATACAGCCGTGCCAAGTTTGACGTCAGAGGCGTGAGGTGTAGCGCAGTTCCAGAAGACGGGGGAGGTAGGGGGGGGGGGGGGTAGCGAGCACCTAGATGTTCCCACCGAGCAAAGAATAAGCGAGCAACTGCGTATAAACGGCTTTTTGTGCGCCTTTTTTTGCTCTTCTCCGGATTCAGATCCTGGACACGGAAAGATGCTCTGCTGTGAGCAGGATGTGTGGTTCAACACAGATACGAAATAATGGATGGATACGATATGATTTCAGAAGTGTATTCAACCAGAGATATTTTATGTAGAAAATTTTCATGTTTTTTTTTATGTCATGCTGAACAATCGCTTGGGCAAGCTTGCATGAAAATTTCGAAACGCAAATTTCGAAATTTGTAAACCCAACTGGTTGCCGTAAACCAGTCGAACATCATATTGAAATGAATTAATTATAAACCAAACACAGTCGAGCATTTCAATGATGTTCGTTTGTTCGGATGTATAATACATAATCAACAGAATTCCTTTCTAGTTCGACTTAATTGTTCCAGGTAAAAATCGTTTCTTGCATTTATAGATAAAACCATTAATACTAATATTGATGACGTCAAATGTATTATGTATATATGATTCTAATTCAAAGGTATGATTCTATACTGGTACAATTCAGTTCACGAAGATTTCAGGTACAGGCGCATTACTCAAGTTTGAACATTTGGTATGATACGGTTACACGTCTTAGAGTCAAGCTCGTTTTGTCACGTTGATTAGGCCTATATTTTTTCAAGTGATCAATGAAATATAACCCTTTGAAGGGGTCTAATTCACTGGAAAGGCAGAGAGTTTCAACGTAATCTATTTGGGTCGTATTATTCATATATCAGGATTTCTGCTAATAAATTTAATGCAATTGGGAAGTTTTAGCCAAGTGAATGGTCCTCGAGTCGAAAGTTCTAGAAGTTCTTTGAAGTCTACGTCAAACCATTGGAAAACATAATTTATGTGATTGTTTACAATACTGATACATACAACAAGATATGATAACGATATTAGATTAATAAATCATAACAATTTCTGACACATGATGACACAATATGATAGGACTGAAGAACTGAATGAAATCAATCGAACTTCAATCGTTCTCGATATTTCCCTTGTCTTCTCTGTCCTGATCTATACCTATCTTATATCAACCCAAAATTGAGCGCATGAAAATGCACATTCTGTTAAACTGTACAAATTAATGACATTTAATATATATGCGAATATTCCCAGAGCAGTACAGAAACACTAATGTGATCATTTGTTAAGCCTGAATTTTCTCTAAACATTCACCATTTTATGTTCCATCTCAAGATCTCAAGATTTGTTATTATATTGAATGTCATAACGAATTGTTTTATGGGACATTATTATATAATATTATTATAATTAAACGTGTAATTAATGTTTAAAAAATACATATCTCATGATATGAATGTTGAAGAGCCATCAGTGGACAAAATCTCGATGACCATACGCTTGTACGCCTAGTTCTAAATCATTGCGGAAGAATTTGTGGTAATTTGGGCGTCAGAAAACGTGACACACGAAGAAGGAATTTGAGGGTATGAAGTGGGTAAGTAAACACTCGAAGAATACATGTATACCAGTTGTACAAGTGGATTGTGCATATTTTATTGGAAAGTTCAACAAACAATCTAATGAAATAACACCAGAATTGTTGTATTATGGCTTCGGTGGCCTACAACTAGAACGATCTGAAAAAGCAAACATAATCATACGTTTCAAACATAATTATGACTTCAATGTCATACTCATAACAGCGTAAACGAAACAAAACAGACATCTGCCATAAAGTTTTTTTTGTTAAATTTGGTTGGATTGGAATTGAATAAATTAGCATTGAAAAACAAGTCCATGTGCATGATCGAAACTGGCCTAGATTATGAAGAAGATGTGTTTGTTTTATGATAAAATCATCACTCCTATCTTTAAAAAGCATTATCATAATGGAGATTGTGTTACGCAATTCATAATATGTTAGTCCCGAGCGACATACTAAAACAGTACGTTAGATCCGATGTAAAGAGACCATGTCCCTGACATACATGACATAGGTATCTAGTCCACGATGGACACGCTCGTGTGACTATACCGCTAACCCAGTAACAGCGAGTACCAGCTCTCCGCCGGCCGGCATGGTACGGGGACACCCCTTCTGTTGACTCCCAGCCCATAAACCCCTCATGATCCAATAATTCACCCACACCGGGACGTGGAGGTCAATACAGATTGCGCGCGTTAATATAGCTAGTCAAATCAACGCCGTCGTCAACGAAGACTTTTCGTCGACTTTTGTTTATGGGATCGCGACAGTTTCACTCGATTTCAAGATGAGTTTTATTACTTGTAATCAAACGTTATGGGTCCAAGGGTTGGTGACTCGGACAGGTGCGAGGGCTGGCCACCTCTCTCGTAGTCACAAAGCCTGTATCTCTCATACCCGCAGGACGCGAGCGACGGTGGATATTCTAATTTTCCGAAACATAAAAGCAAGGTTTTAATGGCGCTTTCAATGCGGCGGATGGGGTATTAAAAGCGATCAGGTTTATTCAGAGCGGATTTTACGACACAAAAACGTGAAATGAGAGACGTTCTTTTGTGGCATTTGTTTTGGGGAGTATTGGCGCTGTTTGACGTTTGGAGGCTGACAATTGCTGACGAGTTGCGCGCGACCAAAAGTCTCGGAAATGGTAAGATTTGATAAATTAATGCCTCTATATTTCAGTTATTTTATAAAATAATAATGAGGTAATGTACCTTCTCGAAAATCATTCATATTACGCGAACGACACATTTCAACCATTTTTAAGACACACTTTTTCCGTTTGATATGATTTGCCATTCCTTGGCATTTCTTCATGCAATAGACGGAGCCGTCTCTCCTATATGTACAACGTCTGTTCACATATGGTACTACAGTCAATCAGTGATACATTGAGAAATCGAATTATCTGGTGATATCTCCGCGAGTGATGTCGTTCAGTGAAATAGTCAATAATAAATATTTGAATTTGAGATAAAGCGGTAGGTATTGGCCTACATGAATGGTAATTGACTTTTCAACATCGCTCATGTTTGCCAATCAAATATCTGACAGATGAAAGATATTTCTTTATGATCATGATGGAACAAATAAAACATCACGTTGATACTTTCATGTTAAATCTGTTCAATTACTTTTGAAGTTCTAATGGCTTTGTTTACAGGATGTAGTTATTCCTTCACAACAGACCAAACAGGTGGTTCAATATACAGCCCTAACTACCCTTTCGACTATAGATCCGGATTGTCGTGCGACTACAAATTTTATCCAATCAAAGGACAGTCTCATGTCCGGGTCTGCTTCACATTCCGACGTTTTGATTTGCACAAGGCCGACCAATCAGGTGCCTGTTCTGTTGACCACGTGACATTCCCAGGCGGGGTGAGGTATTGTGGCTCCGGAACAAGGGAATCAGGATATCAAACCTCAAACGTCTCCGTGACGAATATTACAGGTCACACTAACGTATGGAGTAGTAATTTCTGCTGTGAGTATACACACTACACACATGTACAACCAATCTACTGAAGATATGTGGCCTAATATATTAATAAACAAAATTGAAGTGGACACATATATTATTTAAGACAATAAATATACTAGTATATTAAAGTATACCTGTAGCCTAGATTTCTACTCAATCAAGATTAAGAATAGTATGAATCTATACACGCAGCTACATACCCAACAATGCCTGTCGTGGAGTCGTGTTACACAAACGAATACTAGTAACGAACAAACTTATGATCCAAAATCTGCTAATATTTTTTCAAAGGGTCGATGGCCAACGCGTCTCTATCAATCATCTTTGTCAGTAAATCATCACAAAAACACCGAGGTTTCTTTGCCCGGTACCAAATATGGCACGAAGATTGGCAGGTGGGCGACGTTCCGAATTGTGCGTTGAACCACGTGACTAGAGCCCAGCCAATCAGCAATGAACTACAGTTTGTACCCGGATGTCGAGTCACATGCCCGAATGGAAGTGAATGCGACACGTGGACGAATCCGAACTGCGCATGCCCGGAAAAGACGGGTATATTCGACATTATCAGGAGTGCTATAAATCTCCTCGTAGTAAACTGATTATGAATGAATAGTTATAGGCCCACCAATTAAACAATAATTTACACTAACATAAATATGAAAGTCCAGTATGTTATTTTTCCTCTCAGCACCTTGTTCAGAAGACGAGTTTACGTGCTTCAACCGGAAGTGTATCCCTGGCAACAGCAAGTGTAACCATGTGAACGAATGTCTGGACAACTCTGATGAGGAATACGACCACGCGAGATGTCGGGGTAAATAATGGTCAAAATGTTCAAAGCCTAAATATTTGGCACACATTAAAAGTGTCGAATGCTTTATTTTCTTCAACGATATTTTCCATACACAGCACGTGACTTGCTAGGGGCAGTACAATTAGTGTGTGACTTCGAGATCGACCACTGTGGGTTACTGGGAGCCTATTCCTGGCAAAGAGACTCGCCCTCGACCTTCTCTGACGGACCAGACAGCGACCACACTCTGGGACGTGGTGGGTGACTTCATCATCAATCTGTTGTTATATAACATTGGGTAGGCCCATTAGGTCTCAAATACAATGTTTTTCTTATTAGGCCTGCATATTAGTGTTTCTTTATACCATCACTGCGCGGAAGGGGATGTTGGCCTACGTTGCCATGTCTTTTCACTATTTCTTTCTAAAAAAAACTTCAATGTCGAATCAATTCTAAAAAAAAAACCTCTTATATTATACATAACGTTCAACTCATTCAAATTTGATAATAATTGTATTTTTTCATTTCATTATAGATGGACACTACTTGAGAACAAATTTTGTGCAGAAGCCTGACACAGAGAGTGTAGATTTCTTCACGCAGACGATTCATCACTCGCCAGATGGCGTGTGTGTGTCGTTTTGGTACTGGATGGCGAGCGATAATAACGGATACTTGAAGGTGATTTCTGGCGGGAGAGCCGTGTGGTTGTCTGGACGTGGATCCGGCAGATGGCACTCATGTATGATGTCCCTCATCTCTACATCATCGGTAAGTATAGCTTTCAGCTATGCAATGTGTGTTTTCAAAGAAGTTTCTGTTCCCAAAAGTACGTACGTTTTGCAGAGATGCCCATTCTACACATACGTGTGACTGTGCAGTCTAGTTCTTTCCTTGTGTAGGCCTACCGTAACGATAATCCTAGCCCTGAAACATATGGAGTTCCTGAAGGGACATTACGACTTACTACTTACTCCATATGGGCATTACGACATACCACTTACTATACTTACCACTTACTACTTGATATATTTGAGACATAACGAGTTACGACTTACCACTTTCTACATACGACTTACTACTTACCCCTTACTACTTCAATAATAGTATTAGACCTATGAAAAATTTATTGGTTGAATATTGTTTGTTAGGCCTAAGTAATCAGGTAAGTGGTCAGTAGTAGGTAAGTAGTAAATGGTATGTCGGGAGAGTGGAAAGTATTAAGCGGTAGGCCTAAGTAGTAAGTCGTAAGTAGATCTAGTAAGTGGTAAGTCGTAAGTGGTAAGAAGTAAGTGGTAAGTCGTAAGTGGTAAGAAGTGGTGAAAAGTAATATAGTAATTGGTAAGTAGTAAGTGGTAAGTAGTAAATGGTAACTAAATTTGCCCTCTCAAGTAGTAGGTGGTAAGTAAGCTGTTAATAGGTAAGTGGTAAGTAGTAGGCCTAAGTGGTACCGTATGTGGTATAGTAGATACCAAGTAGTAAGTGAGTAGATGCAAGTAGTAAGTCGTAAGTAGTAAGTCGTAATGTCCCTTTAGGAACTCTATTATAGTAACAAGGCAAAAAGTGGTTCATTTCGCATAGGGGGCCACCCTGCTTGTCAATGAAGGAAGATTGTTCCGCCTTGCCTGGTTTCACAGATAGACACAATAAAACTTTCAATTGTACATTTATATTATTGAATGATGCGTTCTCAGGAGTAAGGGCCAATACCACAAAAAATGTGTTAGGTTCAATATACGTTATCATACGAATAAATAGTAATAAAGTTCAGATGTACTAGTAAATGTTCAAATGTAAATGTGTTTCTCAACAGTTGACATTTGAGGCTGTAAAAGGTCCAGAACAAAACGGAGAGATAGCGTTGGATGATATCTATGTCCATGATGGGCCCTGCCAACAAGGTAGAAATTATCGTCGTTAAATCTAGTGATTGTTAAGCAACAGTGATGATGAACATACTCGTGCATGTTCCAAAAGGAAATCACTTCGATTAATCCTCTAAAAAATCCGAAACTATTCCAGTCCTGGAACCAATGTGTACCTTTGAGTACGATGCCTGCGGCTGGACTCAGTCCTTGGAGCCAATCACGAGCTCAGTTGCTGGGGGCGTGTCATGGAAACTGGCTCATAACAACAGTGTTGGGCAAGGTATGGACGGTTGTCATAGTAACAATCACAATTGATATCAGTATTAACAATAACGAGGCTCTGCCTGAAAAAAATCGTTCACGCCTTAAAAGCCTGGAAGGATAGTGTTTGGCTAGCAGAGCATTGGGTGTTTCATAGCACAACATTGCTTTTCAGGTCAATTTTTATACATGGAAGGCCCTGAAGGTGCCCAGTATAATGACGTCATCTCTTTGGAAAGCCCGTATGTGTCACCAACGCTCGCCAATCATTACTGTCTGAGGTTCTTTCTGTACATAAACAACCCAGATCTCCAGGTACAAGTCGATATAAGCTATCTTAAAAGCGAGAGGACAATCGTTGTTCAAACTATGACCAACATCACAGACACGGACGCCTGGTTCCCAGTCGAAATGACAGTGGCTGCTGACGATTTGTTCAAGGTGAAAGACAGTGCCCGACAAATTACAATATCTCATTTCATTTGAGGTATGAGGTCTTTCGTAAATTGAGCTATCGTCATTCTAAGAGTTGTGTCTGAGATAAGTTTTTTCTTCCTCCCCAGACCGGTTTGTGGTCATCATTAAGCTAATATGTTTCGCAGGTTCTGATCCGGATTGAGCACTTGCAAAGCCACGATGTAATTGCCATAGACGACATCAGTATCATGGCGGGGAAGTGTGAAGGGGACAGTGGTAACTAACTAACCATATTATAACCAATACCATAGTGCTTCATGTATGCATAGTGTATATTTTTGCAATTAAGTCTACCAATGGTCTTCATGAATAGGGTTTAATATATTCCCGGTTTTCCTGGAACCGGGAACCGGGAATAAAAAATGCTCAGAACCGGGTACCCGGGAATGGAACCGGGAATAAACTCGTAGCTTCAAAACAATAGTACACATGAATTGGTTCGTTAGTTATCACTGCAGACACTATCTGTCAACGAGTTTTCCTTATAAATCACCATGCAACCATGCTTACAGCTATTTATAAAGCATGCAAATGTAAACATGGGTGAAATCAGAAATTCAGAATCCTAATTTACGTTGGAGGTATGATGTAACAGGAGAGGGCTCACAAGTTCACAACCCCCCCCCCCCCGTCCTCGTTCATATTTAATATGGACACAAATATTGTGAAGGGACAAATCGCTGTGTGGTCCCAATGTTACATTATGTCTTGTTTTAGATTTTTAAAAAAAATACCCAAGGTGTCTTTTTGCATGCACTAGACAAAAATGTCACCGACTTTCCATGACAACGACAAATGGAAGCATACAGTAAGGACAGTAAGTACTTATTATTCTTTATTTTTACCTTATTTTGGCAATACATTGTCCTGCTATACCACAGAGTGTTGTAGGGAATGTACAGGAACGAAAGATACCGTTGTTTTCTTATGTTAATATGTGTTTTTTTCTTGGGGGAGGGGGAGATATATTCCCGGTTCCTGGCCACCTTATTCCCGGGAAACGGGAACTCTGATATCTTGATAATTCCCGGGAATTCCCGGGAACTCCATTCCCGGGATTAAACCCTATTCATGAATTAACGTGCGAACAAAACCGATGATGCTACGTCAACCCAAAGCTGATGAGAAGAGAATAGTTTAATTGGAATATTTATGCGTATACTACCCAGATCCAGAGGACCCAAGCACTGTGACCGCACCCACACCCCAGACGGTACGACCGCCAGGAACCAGCACAACCAGTACAGTGAGCACAGTGACTGTCTGCTCAAACCCGGAGGGACCGTGCACTGATGACGGTAAGATTATAATCAAACCGTGGCCGTCTTTGATCGAACGACAAAATATTACTGGTACTTTCTATAAAGTATGTATGCCTACCAGTGACTATAAATCTCGTATTTCCCGCCATAAACAGAGGAAGACAAAGGGCCGACGGCCAAGACGCTTTCGACCCTGGCGATCCTGGTGGTGGTTGCCGTGGCAGTCATCCTTGTACTAGTCGTGATTACCTTGACAACCGTGTACCTGTGCTCCAAGCGGCGTGCTCGGCGAGATTCCAGGGCTGACACCCCTAGTTCAGGAGAATCCACGCACCGGGAGCATAGCAATGCCATTGGCTCATCCAGAGATCACGTGGTCCCGCAAGGACCAATGACGTCACTTCACAATGACAACTTGTACCCGAGACCGGGAATCTACGTTCCCGTTAATATTCAAGATCCTAAGTATTTCCAGAGAACGCCAAATAGTGATATTCGAACTAATGCGGAGGGTGACATGCTGATTTTTGAGCGTGCGCCCACAAGTGGCGTCGGCTCTATTGACAACGACCAAAATTACCGAGTGCGGTTCATCCGCACGAGGGGCAGCCCGCCGCCGCCATACCGTAACCATGGTGATAGCGGCTCACGTGACCACAGCGGCGCCCGGTTGTCAGGGGGAGCACGTGGTGACGTAGACACCGCCGCGTACACAACACGTGACAGACCGCCCGCGTACGAGGACGTTGTAGACGCGACACGTGATGGAAACACGTGCTTGATGACGTCAGCTTCCACACGTGCGGAATACATGCAGCGAGCTATGATCGACAGTAGTGTATAGACCCTTCTTGTATCTATAGGGCCTACTTTTGCATTATTATGCCATGTCATTCGCGCGATACTAGTGTTATGCCAATCATTGTCTTTCATACCATATTTTTCATTCATATTCCCCACAATAGGGTATCGCATCAGCTGTTATCTATACTAGTGTTATCAGCTTTCTGATGTACATGCGACTAAAAATGAAAATTACATCGAAAAGCACACACAAAATAAATTATTCTAGTCATGTTATAATGACCAATGTAGAAGTATTTATAAGCAGACATTCAATCAGGTGCTACGAATTAGATATAATCTGGCTTATTTCACCATCTGTTGATATTCATACTAGCCTATATATACCGATAGAACATGCTGTTTTGACAAATATCTGTTGAATATATGTATATTTTTACTGTTGAATAAAAGAATGTAAATCTACAACATCTGAAGTTTTATTTCATCTGCAATAATATTATATTTTCTACATTTATCAGCGAACATAGAATAACAAACACAAATTCTCAGTTCATCAAGTTTGAACATCGACGGCCAACTGCACAAGAAACACAATTTAATCCTCAGAAATACACTACCAACAAAGATAAATATTAAACAACATCGCCATGAAGTGCACAAGGAATGACGGAGACTCCGCCTATGTGTCGCCCAGGTACAAGCCAGGCAGTCAGCTCAAGGTTTCCTGTGTCTGCCGCTATCCGTGTGGCTCTCCCCGGCACTGAACCTGCCTAGAGCGGCTGGACCCACCATGTTAACCTCTGCGCCACCAAGCACGGGTGTGACGTTAGGCCGCAGTACAAAGTCACCTGAACAACAACAGACGAAAGGGGGAGGGGATACATTCGAATTTACTCCCTATGGTATGATAATATCGGATTTTTTTATTCGATGATCGTGTTCAAACCGCTTTATTACCGACTACATTTATGGTGTATACATGTATTTACTAGTATGCACTGACTACCAGTATGAAAGTCGTTATAAATATATGGCATGTAGTATGGCATGTACGATATTTATCAATTATTATGATTGAATATTTAGGTCAACTTTATCGAAGATACATGTATTTGATATTTGATGACATAAGTATATGTTTTGTGATCATGACCGATACACCAATCAAAAAAGTGATATTGGTAAACAAATCGATAATGGACAAACTCACGATCGCTCGATGGAGAAGAAAGTATCGGCCGCATGTTGTCCGGATGTCCCATCCTCAATATGTCTGCAAAATAGTGCGCGATCGTTTAAACAGAAATTAGTAGTATTGACTATTGTTAGACATTTGCTTTCAGATACTGTGCTATCAGAACAGGTTGCTAGGACCAATACGGTATAGTATTGTTGATATTTACATCCTTCTCGATAATTTCCTGCCGCAAACGCGCCATTGTCTCACAACTATTTACAACTAGATCTAAGTCTTATGACCCGCGTTCACTTCACGAGTACAGGTATTAAAGAGCCAATGTCCCATTACAAGACTAGATGCTAACACCCAATGCAGCAGACCATAGTACTAAACTTGAAGCTAAGAATCAATGTTCCATTGGAAGACTAAAAACTAAGACCCAATGTCCCTCTAGAAGACTTGAAGCTAAGAGCCAATGTCCCGGACAGACCATCACCGGCGGTGTGGAAGGGCTGCATCTGGAAAGCTCCCCGGCCCGCCAGAGTGGGAGTCACGTGCACGGGCCCGTCCCCCGAGTCAAAATGCGCAGGGTTGATAAACTTCCGCCGCAAATTGTCGTACATCGTCTGCGGCAAGTGGAAAGAAGAATTCCGTTTTTCTTTGCAAAGAAAATGTCAAAATAGGAGTTTTCCATTTAATCACTTGAATATTGCTCATGATGTAGGTATAACTCTAAACTGAATAATCAGTTGAACTATTAAAACTGTTCATGGAAAATGCCATTTGTTATCTCATTTAATTTTATTTGAACAACAGGTTTTAAACGTACCTGCAACTTTTGATACTGCCGACTTTTGACCATACTTTTCTCCTGTGCTTCATTGTACTGTTTCTTCATATTCTCCAACTCCTTTTTGGTGGCTGATATGGGTACAAACTTATATCCGTTCACATATAATGTGAACGGAAAAAAAATTCAGAAATTGATTTAATAAACATACAAATTTGACTCACCGGACATCTG
The DNA here is from genome assembly GCA_949152475.1 of Terebella lapidaria. Classification (NCBI taxonomy): domain Eukaryota; kingdom Metazoa; phylum Annelida; class Polychaeta; order Terebellida; family Terebellidae; genus Terebella; species Terebella lapidaria. The sequence continues at coordinate 35,667,602 of OX424566.1, forward strand.
AGATTTCAAATCTACACGAAGTTGAGGTACACACACAGTTTAGTATGAATTGTGCACTTCGACTAAATACAGCATATATATGATATTTATATCAGAAAGGAGCAACTACCGTAAATAAATGTCGTGGAAACTATACAAAATCCTGATAAAGATATCCTCAGGGCACACCCTTATAAAAACAATGGTATTGTTGAAAGAATAATTTCGATGACATGTATTTATAGAAGTTCGGAGTGAAGATCGGAATAGAATAGTGTCGGTTAGAGAGATTACAAAGAGGTTTTTGATCATATAAAAACAATTAGATCGGAAGTTAAATGTGAAAACAATAGGCTCCGCCTGAATAAAGGATACTAGAGAGTTCGGTCTGTGTACGAGTGATGATTTGCTCGTAGTACTGCTCCAGTTGTACATTCCTCTCCTTGGCTTTCGTGGACACGTACTCCTGGTACGCTTGCTCCTGGTGTACCTATCATATAGTACAGTCTCACAAATAATGTTCAGAACTTCGACTTACAAACAAAATGAGAAAAAATGTAAATTGGAAAAATCGGTACAAATTCAGAAGCTATAAATAACGATGTTTATTATCATTATGATTTATTACATTTTCAAGACATTAAAATGAACTAAGATTAAAAGTGAGACGACACTAAACACAAGATCTAGTCTATTACACATGTTAAATGTGGCTCAACTAGTGGTCTATATTTGAGTTAGAACTCCAGTCCAGTCGTATCATTACTGAACTCTTATCAGATCGGCATAGGAGCATCAATGTATGGTAATCATTGAGATTGGGGATACATTATGATTTACCAGTGAGTACATGTGCAGATCTTGTACCTGGTATGTCCAGAACGTAAGTGCCCTGGAACATATATCCATAATCGTGTCAGGCTTCTGTCCCGCCAACGCCATCTGTGAAAAGTGGTATACTTGTGAATAAAAAAACTTTACCTTTTCACTGGGTGGGAGCTTGCCCATGATTCTTGACGAGTCAACTCGGTAAAAATCTTTCCTCGCAGGGGCTTTGCTCGGCAAAAATCTTTCGTCGCATGGGCTTTCAGATGCCCCTGTGATTAAAGATTTTTGCCGAGCAATGCCCCTGCGAGGAAAGATTTTTACCGAGTTGACTCGTCAAGAATCATGGGCAAGCTCCCACCCAGTGCTTTTGTTTCCTGAGAACTGCAGTGATTTGCCGAATTGATTCGAAGTACTGGAATAACCACTCACCGATTTATACTGTTCGCTTGGTTGCAGATCGACTTTTATCAGATCATATTTTCCCGACAAACTTGTTTCACCTGAGAATCATGAGTGATGATATTAGTAGTATTCCACGAAACGAAATTTTATACACTTGTTATCGAGCGAAAATTATTCAATAGCGTTTTTTATATTTCTTATATGTTTTTATGCTAGATATTTTATAGATCTAGCTGACTTACATGCTGGACAAGAAAACGATTTTCGAAACTCTTTCGATCCGTCTTCTTCACAAAATATATCTAACAGGTAATAAGGATCCATATGTGGAAAGCGAGATAAATAAATATTCACTTCGAATAATTGAATTTTTTTTTCTATTAAATGAATATTTTTTCAATATGAACAAAATGAATGTTTTTTCTTCCCATGAATGAACAAATATTTGTGATATAATCAAACAAAAATTCTCAAGAATTCGAATATGTTATGAAATAATTTAGTTGAATGCCGATAGAACCAACATAAAGATTCGTCAGCTATACATATTCTCATGGCATATTGATAGTTTATTTTCCATGAAGGACCCACATTTACAACAATTAAATTTGTCTACATATAGATCTAGAACTTATATTTAAAATTGTAGGCCTATCTAAAATAAATATCAACAAACACTCTAAGTCAGAAAATTAAATGACGAATATAGTTTTTAAAATATGTTTATAATTTTATTAGATATACAATTAGCTGAAAATGTTGGCCCATAGATCGTGCGTTATTTGCGGTACATGTAGAATAGTTGTAGGCTAACTAGGAATAGATTCCAACTTGAAAGGTGTTTTTTATCAGTTGTTAGAAACTGTCAAAACTCAGATGTCAGTGGAAAATAAAACTATAGCCGCATTTGTGGTTTATAACACGTGTTTCCCGCGGTTACGACGCTTTGAACACGCATCCGCTCGTGAGAGAGCGCGGTCGGCGGTCATGCTACAATAATCAATACAGGTACTACATGTAGGCTATCGATCGACCAATCTGCGCATCCGCTCGTGAGAGAGCGCGGTCGGCGGTCATGCTACAATAATCAATACAGGTACTACATGTAGGCTATCGATCGACCAATCTGCGGGCCCGTTTCGTGTCGCGGCGGGCATGGCGTTTTGTTTGCCGTTGTCAAGGTGAAATACGCCGCCATTTTGTCGATATAAACACAACAATCACACAGCAACGTTACATTGCACTTGGTGTGAGCTGAGGAGGCGAAATACAAGGGAATATTGAAATTGCAGTGACTTTGCCAGGGTTGTACATTTTCTACTTGAAGTGTGGTGCAATTTTCTGGACTAAAGTGCTTTTTAGGAACGTTTTATTCGTTCTGAAAACAAGAAACACTCGACTGAAGAATACAACGAACACAAACATGGATTACCGAGACGAGAGCATCTATAACCTTGTCCCAAGAGAACAATATGCTGTTCCGAAAGGTGCAAGACACGTTTCCAAATTCAAGAGTAATGTCCGTGCCGACGAAACGAAGAACAAGGGACAGTACCGAACGATGGGACCGTCAAAGGTAAACACAAAATCACCCAACGACTTTCTGAAGAAACATGAAAAAGAACCGAAGGTCCCAGAGAAATCAAAGTTCGAGTACGCAGATAAACGAAAGCCACCCGTACCAAAGAAAGACGAACAACCGATCATGGGCCTCAAAACGAACAAAGATTTCATCACGCTGAATGCCGTTGAAAATATCATGGCAGTTCCAAAGAAAATCGAAAAGAATTTCGCTGACACTCGCAAAGGAGACAAGCAGCCACTGGAGCCTTCGGGGTTGGAGCCCAAGTACGTCAACAAGAAGGACTTCGGAGAAACGCCCCAATACCTCGCCCGACGCAAGGCTGAGATGGAACGGAGCCAGCAAGAGTACGATGCATATGTCCAGGAGCATTTCAGACGTGGAGCCATGAAGAAACTGACCGAGAACGAACGCGACGAGATCCTGAACGGATTGAAGGCCAACTGGCAGCTGTTGCAGCACGAGTATCAAGGACTCTCTGTGGTGACGGACACAGCTCCCAAGAAGAACAGAAAGGAGAGAATGGAAGCGGAGATGAAACAGCTAGAAAGAGACATTGAACACATTGAGAAGCACAGAGTTATATACATTGCCAACTGACTGTTTTGTGTGAATATTTTTATTTATATGTGAAGTAACTCAAGATTGTTATTCGTGTTTCACTGTCGAGCAAAATTGAAATCCAGCCAAACCCAAAACTAATTTTCGATTTTAAAATGAATGTACACATGTCTCGGTACACTCATTATATTTTATCAAACTTTCAAGTCCAAGCACATCATTGGAAGTCATGAATCCCACTTATTAAAAATATCTCTGTATAGATGAAATGTCTTGTATATTTGTCAAATTATCCCCGCAGTCATTGTATCCACCTTCATTGAACGTTTGTTGAATATGATATATATAGAAGTTATGTGTATGATGTTGAATGATGCTGATCGGTGTCTGAATAAAACTGTTTTTTGAATACCCATATGAATATATGTTACCTGAACATGATTGCACACGTTCAGTGTTGTGTAGTAAAAATTCGATTTTGAAAACTGACGTCATAGGCCCACATGGTACTTAAAATTTCTACACCTAATCTGAACATTATAATGACATAGAATGATAAAATGAGGACGATATAGGCCTGCCACCACTTTTTTTTAATCTAACATGAAGTCCATGCCACCTCAAGGATACGTGAACAAGACGTCACCTGAAAAAGGCACAAATGACACAGTACATGTAGTAGTACATTTTATTCAGTGGTTTTGGTTGGTGTAGGCAGATCCATGTGGCGGTTAAACTGATACTGATTCCACACATACCCAAGCTTGGTTCTTCAGTGATTTTCGACATTTCCGAAAGTTGCATATCAGCTCACAATCCATATCTGAAATACAATCAATCGATATAGTATGTACAATATGAGGCGCTGGATAAGGGATGAAAAATTACCGAGGCGCAATGCTTTATCCGATTTAATGCATTTCCTTGCAGCAGGTTGAATTTGAAATTTAATATTAAACGACTGCCCGAAAAATATGAACTCGTGTTATTATTGACTATAGGGCCTCGAGACAAATAAAAGAAAATGCATTAAATCAGAATAGAGGGCCCAAGCAACTTGTCCTGCTTGTTCCCTTATATTCAATAAGGAATAAATAAAAATGTGCGAGACGGATTAATGGTATGTTTTCAGTGGAGTTATGGAGCAGTAAAAGGCACTTGGGCCGGCTATAGGCTCTCTGCTATGCCATATTATTAATTTAAGATAGGCTAGACCATAATATCGATTTGATTCCCGCTCTACCGGTATGCCAGCCAACCTCCCTCTCCGACCTAACTTAGGGCAGCCAGCGGCACACAATGTTACCCCCCTCCCCTCCAACCACACCCCCCCCCGGCCTCCAAACCAAGCACATCTTAGGGCCTAATGGGTCGTCGGATCAACTTGATGATTTTTTTTTATTCACATTCAGCGCATATATAATAGATATCTACTACAATATGATAATTTCTTTTCCTGGGATTTATCACAGAAAAAGGGCGCGGGCTTAATTGGGTGGAGGTAGATCTACATTGACCTGCCCCCCCCCCCCCCCCCTCCTCCCCAATACCCTATCCTGAGAGACAGATTCCTCTCGGGTTTTTTTTTTATAATTCGAATTTCGACTAGCACAGTAATAGGTACCGTACACTGGATGCGGCCCCGGTCAAGATCAGTACCGTACTCACATGACCACTGCCACTACTATGAACATCGCACCCCCACACATCCTCCCCTAGTAGATTGAGGCGGCTGTATTATATGGATACCTGTCCAGTAGATCTACTCGATATACGGGTAGGCTAGTGTGTTATGATCTATGTGTAGGTCGACCTATTGCGCGGTGAATTTTGGGAAACATTCATCGACCAAAATGAGCGTTAAAAATCAGAAAACTACCGAAGATAGATGATAAGATGTTTGAGATGTCCCTAGCTAGCAGACGATAATATATGGAACTCCAATCTCATCATAATGTCGAGGGGGGGGGGGGGGTTTGCCTAAATCAGGGGCGTATCAATGTCGTAATAATCATTGGCATCTGTCTATTCTCCTTATAATTTGAGATTATTTTGGAACAAATGCTGCTCGGAGCACCCAAGCGCACCTCGCGAAGAAGGCGGGAACCAAGCTAATATTAGGCCTACTGAGGCCATTATAAAGTTTGTTTCCTTTCCACCGGGTGTTCGAAAAGAAATCCAGTAGGGAGTGAGGGAGAGATTTAAACTTTTTTTTTGCATTTGAAAACTTTGCAGGATGTTTCAAAGGTATGATATCCTGTGATACATGTTATATTATTACATGTCTATATATAGTTAACTGGGCATTCTATGCCTATATATTTATTATGAAGTATGTGCAATGAATGATTTAAACATATGTGCAAGCCTGTTGCTTGATAAATGCTGCTTGTTTTATGTTCCATTCAACATTTGAGCTTTCGTTAAAGTTAAACAATTTTTTTGGCAGACACCAAAAAATAATATCCAGCAGTTCAAATTTAGGTAAAGTTAAAAGTAAAGTTAACATTTATTAAGGCGCTCCTTTATAGAACGTAGTTCTAAGCAAGGGCGCTGTACACTTTACCCCAGTCTAGAATGACTACACAGCTGCCACAATCCGGCGCTAACCTATAGCATCCTATTGAATGACCGGTACCCTTTTTAATCCTGGGTAGAGAAAGACAATTAGTGGTGCACACCTTGCCTAAGGATGTTAGTGAAATAACCCAGCGGTCCAGCCTGAGTCTCGAACCCATGACCTTTGCGTTACGAGACCAGCGCCTTATCCACTGACTTACCCACTCCAGATATAAGTGAGTAGGGAGGTGAACAGGAAACAAATATATTTTTTTCTTGGTCTGAGAATTTTCACGAAGTTAGTTAAGATTATTTATTTGGAATTAATATAGGATGGCAGTAACCCTAATTGGTGGATCTGATGATTGGGTTTCTTTAGTAGAAAATGAGTGCTTTCAAAGCACCATGATAATGAATTATATTTTTAAAATATGAACAAGTTGGTAAAATCGAAATTTTTGGTACAAGACGTGTACAGGTATGCCGAGTCCAGCTGAGCCATTTTACTCTTGTGGAATACTGGCTTCATTTTGATGTTGGTGAGGTTGTGATAATCAGTGAATTTCTCGAAATAGCAGATCGATTCAGGCAAAATCTTGCAATCTTATATGATTTATGGATGTTTATATTGCAATGCACGGTCTCCTCATATAAAAATACAGATCAATCCATTTATGGATACCCCGTTTTTCAACAAAAAATGTCTCTTGGTTTTGTTACAACTTGATTCTAGTTAAATTTTGGCAGTTTTTATAGGAACGCCAAGTTTTGGGTAAAATGAACCATAATGTCACATCGAAGAAAATTGTTGTCTTCAAATGTACAATGTCAATAAGCTTGGTGGATCAATGCGCGTTTGTTTGTCTCATTACCATATCGTGTGAAACATTTATATGTCTATATTTGAGCACAGGCATTTGTCTTAGGAGAGGGTGCGGGGTGGGGTTAGCAAAGATCTTCATTTTTATATACCCCACCCCGGCACCCCACGCCCTCTCCTGAGATGTAGGCCTACGTCTTAGATTTATACGCACATAGTATTAGATTTATCATGCTTCTTGGATTGTATTTGAATCCAATATCAATGACCGTGGTTTTTGTGTTCACTCATCCCCAAGTATTGGTTCTAATCTCATTCGTCCCCGTGACAGCACCCCTACATCTTTCTTTATATACTTTAAGGCCCACGATATGCTGTCGACGATCGACTGTTACAAGAGCAGCTGACAATATTGGCGCTCCATAAGTTGTTCGCCAAGTCTCGGGCACTCTCGTCGCAAAGTTGTTGTTTACGTGGAATCAAGTTTTTTTTTTTACTTTTTGTGGGCGTCTAAAGTTCTCTGTCTTCCTGGTGAAAGTGCGAATGAAATGGAGGATTGGGCTGGTTTCACAGACGCAGATTTGAAGAAGCTCAAGCACCAGGGGTCCAGGGGTGATGGTGAGAAATAGAATTTATGTAAACTGACAGTTGTGTATTGAGCGATAATAGGGTAACTGTGCATCTCTCGTGCTTCTAAACAGAAGATCTAGGTGGTCTATAAACACTGGGTGTAAACCTGATGTAGGTAACTAAGTTACCTACATCCTAAGGTGGCCACGGGCAAGAACACTTCAAATTGCAATTGGTGATTACAGATGATTTACGAAGTTTTGGTTGAAGAACTGTGTATAATTACATAGTACTGGTAATATTTCTTGGCATACAATCGTCTCTGCTCGTTCATTAGGCTGGAAACGCGCGTTTAGAGTGATTGTATTTTCCGAAGAGATGTAGGTAACGGTAACGACAGGATGTAGGTAACGGTACTCAGACAAAGTTTAATGATGTAGGTAACGGTTGTTGAACATGTGCTCTGGCTGAAAATTAAAACACTGAAAATGCACTAAAAACACTAAAACACTGAATACACTGGAACCCAGATGGAATTTTGATAGGTATGCTACCTCATAACCGCCAAACTATGGATATATTTTCAAGAAGATTGAATGCAAAATAGAAAAGTTGGCCTGTCTCGAGCATAGTAAACTTCTGGTGAAATGGACAGCGGACCTGCCCCGATCATTTTCCTATTTCGTTATGTACAGACCAAACAGGCTAACTGTTTATTCACATAGAAATTACTACGAAAATTAAAACCTTGTTACACTCTTGCCAATGTTTCATCGAAATAGATCTACATGAATTATGGACGAAATAATGGCGAAAAAAAACACTGCTGTTTTCATGTCTCACTTACATTGTATAGTGTTTATGCACTCCGCAGTATATAGCAAAGCGGTGCGATTATCAAACAGTATGATCGGGGTAGTTCCTAATCCATCCATGTGTTCTACATTGAGAGGTGTGAGCGCCGTTGAGCTCAAATCGTTCGAAATTATAGCTCGAACACCAGCCCATCTAGCGAACTGTCCTCTATTGATATAACCTCACAGGATGAATGTCATATTTGATCCGTCGAACTATTTTGAATCTTCCATGAATTTTATTGCATTCCCTCCTAATTGTGAGTAGAATTATACAGCGCTCTACATACAATGCTTTGATTGGGCTGAATTCAACGTGAGGTATACTGCAAACTCTTCATGTTTTCAGAGACATAGAACAGAGATGGACTGCCAACTCTGATATCAATCTCTCTGTTTGTAGTTATTGAGCTTGAGGTCACAAAAGGTCAGAGGAAGAGGGTAGTTACACTTCCGTTGTTAACCTATAACGTCGTATTGCCATTGTTCAATCTTGACGATCTTCTGAGTGATGATGTCACGTACGATATTTGACGCATTTTGACAATTCAATTTTCCATGAAAACGCCAAACCGGAAATAAAGTACCCCTCTTCCTCTGGACGCAAGCTCAAGGTCACAGAGTACGAGTTGGCAGTCCATCTCTGTTCTATGTCTATGATGTTTTCGAGCTAAATGTATAAAAACGTTGTAGGAGATTACTGTTTGAGTCCCAGATGAAGAACATATATGCCAAGTGATAATACGATACCATTCATCGTCGTAAAACGATGTAAACGAGTTAGAAAAATCATAGTATGCCTGTTCATCCCAAATTGCATCCTATTAATTCACTTATTGACATGCAATCTTTTCCACATAAATTCCACATGTGAAGATATACTTATAATACTTCCATTCCTGGTGGATGTACACATGACCAAACATGGCAATCTGATCAGATTAATGAGATCCCGTTTTAGGCTGAAATTTAACAATGGATAGATTGCCAACTTTTCCCATTTTCGCAATTGAACTCTGAAATTTGGTAGAAAATTGCCGCATGACTCCCATGTGAAATTTATGCCAAATTAAAATACATGTATGAAAGCATGCAGAGATATCCCCCCTCCCCCCCCCCCCCCCCCCCCCCCGCCCCCCCAAAAAAAAGAAAAAAAAAAAACGGTGTACACGGGTTAAAATTTCAAGTATAGGCTTACTTATACACATAGTTTTACTTGCATTACCTTGCAAAAAATGTGTCAAATGCACTGTTCAATAACAAATGCTTGTCTAATAACCTCCATCTCGACCTCCACCGCTGAAGTCGTCTAACCAGCTAATGTGAGAAGAAAGTAATCAGTAGTAAACCGGCGAGTATTGAATTTATCGCTCAATATATCCACCTTGTGAATAATCCGTTACCTACATCTTACCACACACGTTACCTACATCTTCTTGTTAGCGAACCTTTCCGTTACCTACATCCCTTCGAAAAAAACAATCGCTCTAAACGCACATTTCCAGCCTAATAAATGAACAACGACCCTTGTATGTCAAGAACTATAACCAGTTTTACGCAATTACACACAGTTCTTCAACCAAAGCCTGGTAAATAATCTGTAATCGCCAATAGTAATTTGAAGCGTTCTATCCCGTGGCCATCTTAGGATGTAGGTAACTTAGTTACCTACATCAGGTTTACACCCAGTGATAAAGTAGGGCCCGGACGAGTCGGAAATTTACGACCCGGGTACCCGTGTGGTCTGACCCGACCCCCTGGTCAGGGGCGCAACCACGGTGTAAAAGTTGGGGCGGGGGGGGGGGGGGGGGGGGCGGTCCAATGTTTGGATAAAACATGATTTCCTAACGTGAGCCCCAGGGAGCAACACTATAGGGGGGTCTGGGGGCATGCCCCCATGAAAATTTTGGAATTACACATGATAAATGGTGGTCTTTGGTTTCATCTGATGGCAGCCCAAGCGACGCGGAGCGTGTCCAAGATGGCCCACATTGGTGCTCGAGACGAAAACAAACAAATCACGATTATGACCGATTTACGGGCTTACACACGAACTGTTAATATTGTATGTAACTATGTATGCTAATACACGAGAGGACCCAAATTACATACGATAACTCAACTAAATATCTCGATATATTGCTCAAAATCCCTTCCAAACATCGCTAATCCTTCCTGGTAAAACTTGTGGTCGGTGACTGCCGATGATTTTCTTGTCATTTTTGTGATTTTATTAGTGTTTATCGCAAATTTTCGAGACAAAAACTATATCTTTATTCGTTCTCGGGTACGGGTAATGAAGTTCCGACCCGGGTGATCGTATGACCCGCCCCGAATTCGGGTACCCGTCGACTCGTCCGGGCCCCACTATAAAGTACAAGCTACCCGAGTACCCGTTGCCGTGAATACAATGAATCAGGATCATGGCATCTATTGGTTCACTTCCTACTGGTATTCTTTGAATAGTCAATTAGTCTATGGAGCATTCTCGTGAAATAGGTAAAACTACATTATGACAAGGCTTATTCAGTTAAAACAGTAACACCATTTAAATGTTTTCAGTCAACTTCTAAAATCACTAAAATCATAACGTCTGAAATGAGCGTGACTTACAGCACGATATGGCTGTATTTGGCTTAATACCTGTTGTAATTTGTGGGTGGTTTGGATCATTTATAATATAGTAACAGTTGACTATTTTCATAATATATGATATAGTGACATAGTGACATAGTGACATATCATAGTATAGCCGGCGTATGGCCGGGAGTATGGCCGGCGCCGGGCAATGGCTTGCAATCAGGTGTTATGGCTTATTCTGTTCATATGATCAGCTGCTTGATAGTGCGGCCATTGCCCGGTGGCGGCCATAATCCGTGGTGAGCAAATGTTAATTTATGTACCCAATAAAGTTCACCATGCACAACACAAATATTCTACATGTAAGCTGCTTTAATCAAAATGTGAGCCGGCAAGTTTACTTCCAGTCAGTTTTCTTGAGACAGGCATATCTGATTAACTTGTAAATTGTTGACAGGTATTTCACCTAGACTGCAGGCTAGGAAGCCAGGACCATCATCATTGGTGGTTCAAAAGCGACCCACCTCCGGCCAGAAACGTCAGCCGGGTCGAAATATAGCCCCATCTGAGAATGTCCTACCTCCTGAACAGCGACTGTCTCAGCCTAAACCTGTTGAGAGGAGAGATGAAAAGGTATAAACTCGTGTAACACCATCACCTTTCTTTGTCAGACAGGATTTTTGTAATGAACTGAACTTCAGTATAAACTCTATACTGCAAATATCTCAACATTAATATTATTGGGATAGAAGCCCTAAGTTAACTGATAGGATGATTATCATGATTAGTTGATCTTTCTCAAACCAACCACAACCACCGAATGATATAATATATGTGCTCCTCCTTTTCGCTCAACTATCGTATAACAAGTAAAACTTTAAATTTGACTTTGATGGCTGAATTTCCATTTTTTTTAAGCAGGACAAATCTGCTAAGGCTGGATCCCCGCCACCAAACTCACAAACAGACACAGGCCAAGCCAACAGCACATCGTCAACTGATGCTGGCTCACACCATCACTCCAAGGATGACAGTGCCGACAAGACGCTGGACAAACCAGAGGAGGCAAAACCTGAAAACGAAGACAGCTCCCTGATCATGGATGACCAGGAAATTTTCAAGTGAGGAAAAGATTTGGGAATCCCAAAGATTATTATGCGCTATGATATTAGTAATTTGTGTTGATAGTTCTGGCAGATTAAATATATCATGATTATATTATGGCTTAGAACTCTCAACGTGAATTGGAATTTTTATTTGACATTCCAGGCATGAGGCCAGCACGATGGAAAGTTTTCAAAAGCAACAGAAAATGATCGAGGAGCAAAACAAGAAAAAGAGACAGATGCTCCAAAGTAAAATCCAAGAAAGGTGAACATCATTGACTCATTAATATGGTAATCTCACCCTGTGGAGAATAAGTTTTCTAATGGCAAATGTTACTTCAATATATCCATCCTTTGTTGTCAACACCTGTCAATTGCAACAACATGTCTATACATGTATACATGTATGTATAGCATTTCAAATAAAGGTTGTACATTATTCTGCAGTTATGGCATCATCATGCGAATATTGTGTGAATTATTCAGCAGACCTGTGCAAATAATCCACAATATGATTCAGGTATCTAAGTTTGTAATCATATCAACAATAAATTATGTTGACCAGAGCGAAGGCAGCAAAGGCAGAGTCAACCAAATTGACTGAGATCAGCAAGGAACTTGGTAAACTGGACCAACTTCTTACCATCGATGTGTCCATCATTCGAGACAAGATAGAAACCGCATCCAGGGAATACTTTGATGCTCAGTATGTACAATGTTTTGAACGTAAATGAATCATTATGAGTCATTGTAATATCTTTGTTAACGATATCACATTACCAACAGCTTTCATTTTACTATAGTGGTTTAGCTTACCCTGTGACAAGAAGTTACAGCAATAAATACCAGTATTTGCCTTGTGTAGACAATTTGGTGGCCTTTTTGATTTGGACATTAGTGCAGGAATCTTTCTCGGTATCCCTTCTAGTTATCATGCATGTTTCTAATACATGCAGTGTACATAGAAGAAAAAACTGTCATGTACTGAATTACTCTCACTTTTAGGAAGCGATACGACAGGGCTGAGAAGGAATATGTGGCATCCAAAATTGACCTTCACCAGAAGATGGAGGCCAAGGAACAGTTGACGGAGCATCTGTACACAGTCATCTACCAGAACGAGATGCGCAAGGCCAAGAAACTCGCCGACCTGATGGTCAAGCTTGAGATGGAGGCGGCCGAAGTCAGTGAGATCCCTGAGTGTGAGATGCCGCATCCAAGTCTCATCAGCCCTGTACAGCTCCCCGCCGGCCGGTACGGACAGATCGGACTCGTCAATCTCAAGACCCCGCCCACGTCACCGGAGACGGCCGGGGACAGCGCGGAGCATCCACTGGAGGCTTCTGGGACAGCGGGTGAGGGGCAGGGGAAGGGGGAGAGGAAGGATGGTGGAACCTCAGGGGTGGAAACGGAGGAGTCCGAGGATACATCAAGTGGTGATAAATCGACGGAACAAGTCGAAGGTGATAAGTCGGACATGTCAAAATGTGAGGTTGAAACCCCCACAGAAAAATCCACAGAGCAAAAGACTGATTCGGAATCAAAGACTGTGTCCACTGACGACTCAAAAGAATCAGAAAAGTCTCCAAAAGATATTAACCAAAACCCAACAGAAATCTCAGCGGGTGGTACATAGTATTTATTGGTATTGAGGGGATCTGACTGTCAAATGTATCACAATGTACAGAGGGGAACTTGAACAAAAGGGGCATGTTTCATTGGGGCTTTCATTGATTGGAACATATACAATATTTATGGGTATGTGCTAGCACATTTCTGACCTGTTCATATTTGGGTGCATTGTAGCAGCAACTCAACTGCTCTCCTCCAAACGATTTCTCCTTGCTCTTGTCAATCAATATCAATGTATGATATCTGCCTCTCAAGTCGGGACAATCGAAGTTTTACCGATATTCTGTTCATTGCAATAATTGTTTTTGTGAAATCACATTCGAGTCAATACACCTGATATACATGCAATTGTCAATTTGTAGTTTTTGATTCTAACTTGGGATCTTTGTTATCATTTTTTTTGTAAAATCATGCTGTATAATTTGAATCTCTGTGGAACATATCAAATTTGTGTTTTATATTTAGAACAATTTGAATCTTCTGTTGTTGTTTTTGTATGATAGAGATCTACATGCAATGTGTGGGTGTTTATTTATGCAAAGTGGGAACACCTTGTGAGAAGCATAGACTATTGTGTGTGGAAATTTTTGTTGATTATAATATTGTTTTTGTTACAGAGTTTCTTGACATATTTGTTGTTATAACATCAGAAACCGATCGCTGCTGACAATATTTATTGCTTCTGTTTCTCATGGTTTATATCACAGTTGTATTTTGCAACAATTCTTTAATGTTACTTATACAAGATTTGCACAATATGGGACCAGACAGTTATTTGACGAAAATATAGAACTAATTTTGTAAACCAGATAGTGTACTGTTTTTGAGGTACACTGTTATATGAGCTGATATTCAATGTTTATGCAATTATTTTGACAATTTCCGATACTGAAGTATGATATTGACCTGGTCTTTCACGATTTTGTACATTTTGTGGTATAATATATACATGTTCATGTTGTTATCTGGCAACTATGCACCTGTAATCAGGTTATTGTATAAATGGGTTGTAACTCAAGAGCTGGGAGTAGTACTGGTGAATATCAATCACATTTATTACATTTATATTCTGGTTACGTATATCTCGAGTTTATTGACTATGAAGGCATGTTGAATGAATCGAAAGATGAGAGAAGCAGTGTGTGAATTGTTTGGGAAGAATAAAATATACTTGATTGACTTTTGGATTCTGATATTATCAGAAAGAACAATGTTTCCTGTACATGAAGCCTCCCAGCATGTCACATTATTTATACCTGGTAATTTACACATATGCAGCTTTCAACTGACGATGAATCAGGGTAGCTGGGGAGTGGGAACATTTTTTACAGGTCTGTATTACATTTCCAATTTCCCCACCTCAACTGTTCCATATGTATCTGAATTATGTTTGTTGATGGTTCAGCAGATCAATTGCCATTGAACACATATACCCTGTATCAAAAGTCTGGAGATCGGTCATAAATTCAGCGATATCAATAGCAGTTATTTTATTTCATGTCACCATAAAATGCAAAGCATAATATTTGACACGGAACATCATGTACAACATAAACAGCCATTGAAAATTTTCAAAATGGCTTCCATTTTGGACGAAAAACTACCGATTTTGGACTTTGACGGTCGTTTTCTCAAAATTTGTTCATTAACTTTTTTAGGTTACCGGACCTTATGTCTCAAAAGGTTCCCCTCATGTACCTCTGGGATGTGTACTAGTATAAGTTTGGTTGCCCTTGAATTGCAGGTCTGCGTGTGGCGGCCGTTTTGAATTTTTGACAGGTTGGCAAAAAAATTTCTTTTTGCCCAAATCGCATTACTATCCATTTTACGCCATTTCTATCCAAAAGAAAATTTCCCTTTGAAAAACTTTTGGGACTTTTGGGAAAATTTTCAGCATTTTTTCCTTTCATAATGGGAGCTGCTAGGACTGTATTCATAGAACGCCTGAACATAGAGCTTAGAAACTGGCACTTTAAAATGGGAAGTCATATATGGCGATTTGTATGGTGACCTTGAATCTGACCTTTGATGACATTGAAAGGTCAAAACATTTTGGGGGTAAAAAAAATGCCCAGATTTGCCTCTACAGATGAAATGCTTGTAAATACAGCTTAAGTTGCATTTTGAGCATATAGGAAGTCATATATGGAATAACTAATGATGACCTTGAGCTTGACCTCGGATGACCTGGAGTGCTAAATGTCCAACGTGAAATGTGAAAATTCGCCATTGAGGCTTAAACACTTGCACATACAAGTTAGGATTGTATAAAAGTTTACAAGAAGTCATGTATATATGGGACATCTTTTGGTGACCTTGAATTTGACCTTAAACGACCTTGAAGGCCAAATCTCATAATCTTTGCCTGGCCTGACATGTGTAAATTGGCCTCTACAGACTTTTTTGTTTGTATTATAAACATAATAAAGTCATATGTAGCATACCTAATGGTGACCTTAAATTCGACCTTTGGCCTCATTCTCAAGGTCAAAGGACAAAATGGCTAATATCTTGCTTCTCTATTGACTTTATAGCTTGAGAACCAATTGTGGACATACAGAAAATGATATACACTGAATATTCCGATGATCTTGAATTTGACCTCGACCTTTTTTCAAGGTCAGAGCACAGAAATGGCTAATATCTAACTTATTATTGACTTCACTGCTTAGGAATCAGTTGTGCATATAGAAAAGAACATGTGCTGAATATTGCCATGACCTTGAATTCGACCTTTGACATCAAGGTCTCAAGGTTTTCAAGGTCACAGGACAAAATGGCTAATATCTCGCTTCTTATCGACTTATATCATGGGAATCAATTGTGGACATACAGAAAATGATATACGCTGAATATTCTGATGACCTTGAACTTGACCTTTGACCCTTTTTTCGAGGACAGAGCACAAAATGGCTAATATATCGCTTATTATCGACTTTACAGCTTACGAATCAATTGTGCACATATAGGAAATGATATATGCTGGATATTGTCATTAACTTGAATTTGACATTTGACCTCATTTTCAAGGTCACAGCGCAAAATGGCTAATATTTTGCTTATTATCGACTTTTCAGCTTAGGAATCAATTGTGCAAATATAGGGAATGATGTATGCCGAAGAAATGGCTAATATCTAACTTATTATTGACTTCACTGCTTAGGGATCAGTTGTGCATATAGAAAAGAACATGTGCTGAATATTGCCATGACCTTGAATTCGACCTTTGACATCAAGGTCTCAAGGTTTTCAAGGTCACAGGACAAAATGGCTAATATCTCGCTTCTTATCGACTTATATCATGGGAACCAATTGTGGACATACAGAAAATGATATACGCTGAATATTCTGATGACCTTGAACTTGACCTTTGACCCTTTTTTTGAGGACAGAGCACAAAATGGCTAATATATCGCTTATTATCGACTTTACAGCTTACGAATCAATTGTGCACATATAGGAAATGATATATGCTGGATATTGTCATTAACTTGAATTTGACATTTGACCTCATTTTCAAGGTCACAGCGCAAAATGGCTAATATTTTGCTTATTATCGACTTTTCAGCTTAGGAATCAATTGTGCAAATATAGGGAATGATGTATGCCGAATATTTTGATGACCTTGAATTCGACCTCATTTTCAAGGTTGTTGGAAAGAATTGCTAATATCTTCCTTGTTATTGAATTTACAGCTTAGCAATCACTTGCGGACATATGAGGAATGATAGACATCATTCACATATAAGCTGGATATTTTCGTGATTTTGAATTTGACCAGATACCTTATTTTCACAGGAAAAAATGGCTAATATTTAATATATAAAACATATTGTCCGGTAACCTGTCTAGCCTTTGGGCTTATTTCTAAAATCATTTTTGACAATTGCACTATGTCACTGATATTGGTGTCAGTATGGATTGTCCTGCAGATAGAGATTAATGTTCTAAATGGTTATTATGTCCTTGATTTATCTCGGATTTTACGGTTCTGCAAAACTTCCTTGTCGAACGTTGATTAGTAACGGTTAATGTCTGCTTTATGAGCAAAATTATACATACTTCTCAGTCTTTGAAAGATGAAAACTGAATGTGATTATATTCATAAAAGTGATTCCGACAGTTTGTGTCTGTGGAACCCAGTATCCGAACATATGTCTTAATGTGCAATAGGTATGGAGTACCATCAAAAATTTGTCTGGCTACGACAGCTTACAATGTCCCAGTGCCAGACCTGTCCCAGACCTGAAGTGTTTGCAAACCTTTTGAAAATACAGCTTGGGTTTGTATTGCGACAATATACGAAGTCATATATTAGTATGGCAGATATTTGGTTACTGGTATGTCACTGACATACCAGTAACATGGAGCTCAGTAACATGGAGCTCAGGTTGCATTTTGTATCTTATTTGCAACATAGAATTTGACCGATGTGTGTGTGAGCACAACGTTGTGAATTGGCTATTGGATCCAAACTTTTGACATTGCTCTGAATCAGTTTAAAGCTACTGTCTTCGAAACCAGTCAATATTTTTGAAAACTATATTTCATATTAAACATGCTAAATTAACTGAATGAGACATACTCACATCAAATGTAATGACTATAACCAGTTCTCTGGGAAATTTTGCTCATTTGAACAGGCAGTTCTCGCGTAAATACACGAACTGTATCCATCACACGCAGATGTAAACAAAGCATAGAATCGCAAGATAAACTGACAATACCACGCACATCATGGTATATCACTGATTATTTTCTCATAACTACATTTTATATGCACATACGAACTGGAAAATATACTCGATGTAGACTTTTAAGCGCGATTTGGGCATTTGTTTACATTTGGGTTTGATGGATACACTTCGTTTGTTCATTCACAACTCGGACAATTGTAATGATCAAAATCATTGAGCACACCTTTTGCTATCTTGCACTAGATGTGTTGCAGAAAACTTTAGTTTTGAAAAAAATTATTGCATACATTCGAAGGCAGTAGCTTTAAGGATTTGTACTCTGAGGCTTTGAAGTGTTGCCTGCCAGCTGTATCTAGTGTTTGTAACTCGACTCTTATTTTATTGCATGTATGTTCATTCGTCGACAATCATTCTGCATCTCCAGCCTCAGTCACGCGTGTCTCTTCTCGACCACCTCTGTCCGAATACAGGTTCATAAATTCCTTCGGGCTCCAGGGGCTCTCCGCGCACTGCCCTCTGTGGTGTCCAGTCTATCGAGTCCTGATTCTTCTCCAGTGTCCAAAATGTCCCTGACTTT
Source organism: Terebella lapidaria (assembly GCA_949152475.1). Taxonomy (NCBI): domain Eukaryota; kingdom Metazoa; phylum Annelida; class Polychaeta; order Terebellida; family Terebellidae; genus Terebella; species Terebella lapidaria. Next base: position 35,686,349 of record OX424566.1, read on the forward strand.
CCGAATACCGGATTACCCGAGTCTCCTGCACTGCCTAAATGGCCTTTTCTTCTGAGTCTATCTTCTTTGCCTTTACGCACATAAAAATAGGTATATAAAACCTATTTTAGCTGCATTACACTATATGTTCTTAGGCTACACAGACCTTTGATCTGATAAACTATTGGCATGGCGTTGCGTCCGTCGTCCACATGTTTAGGTCTACATTTTTTTTCTTGGAAATTTACGATCGAATCTTTTTGAAACTTCGCACACAAATGCCTAAAAAAAAATTCAAGAGGGAGGTATTATCCAGTTTCTTGGTTTTCGCGATTTTTTTTTCGAAATGGCGGCCATTTTCGACAAAACACGGCCAATTTCTGACTTTTGCGGCCATTTTCTCAAAAAACTATTCAGACAATTTTGAGATTAGAAAAAAAATATTCCCTTATGTAATTTTGTGACGTGTGTAAGTTTCATTGTTCTTGGATCGCTTGAATTGAACCATTTTGGCCCAATTGGGACTTTCCCATGTTAAATTATCATATGCCTTATAATGGGACACATTATTCCTAATATCTCCTTAATATTGAGATTAGAGATAAGAAATCAATTGTGAACATAAGATGACATAAGAAGATGATATATGCTGAATATTCAATCTACTATTTGACCTAATTATCAGGGTCACATGACAAAATAGCTAATATCTCACTTCTTATCGACTTTACAGCTTGAGAATCAATTGTAGACATATGATATTGAGTGAATCACACTTCCGGCCACATCAGTCATATATATTTCCGTCAAATCCATTGTTGAAAAAAAGATATGGACCATTATACAACCGAACCCCCTGAATTTGGCAAAACGAAAATGTGTCTGGAAAAGGTTTCACTGTCCCCGGTGCAGAGTGGGGCGGGATCAAACACGGAACAATTTCCCAGAGGGGTAATGTTTTGAAATAATCAGTTTATAGGCCTATATCAAGGAACATAATTTATAGGCCTATATCAAGGAACATAACTATGACGGGGGTGCAGCAAATCTCAGAAATAACATTTCAGCCCCAGCATTATGTAGCCGGAAAAGGAATTTCGCTCTCAATTAGGCGCCTATATTTAGTAGTCTATATACTAATTAGAAACTTCTTGTAGGTCATCTTGGAATTGACCTTGAACGGCTTTAACAGACCACACTCAAGGTCATACTTGTTTAAAATCAATTTCACTAAAAAACAGCTTTTTTCTAAACAAGAAAATGCAGCTAACTGCGGGGGACGACATTAGAGCTCGAGCACATCATCAGCACCACGACAGTATATTATGATGAAAAACATAGGCCTACTTCATTCATATTCCTAATAAGTAAAAATTTATTTTGAACTCAATGTAACAGATAGATCTACGCCTACTAAAATGGTATTTCATTTTTTAAAAAAAATTAAAAAAATTATTGAAAACCATGAGAAATATCTGCATCTGATATCATGATACATATGCCTACTGGGCGAATTGAATGGCCAGTTTAAAATAAAAATTCGCATCCCCGCATGGAACACCTCAATTGTCATGTGATACAATACGTCAAATTACGGTAAATTTAGCCGTGGCGTCGCAGACGTATCATCGTGTTTACTTCATCATAGCGCCAGAGAATGTCACACGCAAGATGATGTATGCATGCACGTATTGATGCACAGAAAATTGTGTGTTCCATAATACGCGTCATTGCGGTAAAATTTGCTTTGCATTCTGGGAACGTCAATTTCCATCGGCTCCGCCATTTTGGACGTTTTTGGATAATTTGAGGATCATACGTTATTTCCCCAATCCTAACACATCGATTTATATATTATACATCTATGGAATATTAAAATTCTGCCATCAATTAAACAAATTTTATGTCAAAGACGAAGAAAATCCTCATTTGGAGTAGGTGTCTGAAGGTTTACCTGCCAAAACGGGCGTCGATAGTTTGGCATGAAACCTCCATGAAAAAGGCAGCACATAGACATGTAGAGGATTGGGGGCTTCGCCCCCAACGCTCTAATGTCAAAAAAAAGGATATGAATACTTGGGAAAAATAGGTCCCTACCTTGGAAAATATAATATCTACCTCGATACATAATGTTCATTTTCAGTCAAAAAGACTTTCTATGTCGAAACTTATCATCTTTTTGAAAACGGCCGTGGTTGTTTGCAGTGAAAAGCAACATATATCTTATCTATCGGGATTTTTCGTAATATGGCCCACCCCATTATTATTATTATTATTACGGAAAACCGCGGTGATTGTGCCATGTTTTTGGGCCATGTTTTCTTAACGTCCAGGCCTACTTTTTTTTCAACTAATATATAGGCCTAATGTTACTTTCAAATATAACCGTATACACGGCCGGTGGCTATACGTTACGCGTTATTTAGGGAGTGCCGCGTAAAATCGTGAGTAGCCTATCACGCGTTATTCGTGAGGAAATGGCATAGAAAACGACACTAGTCCCGACTTCAAATGGTGAAAAAATGATGGAAAACCTTTTCTACCTGAAATTTTGCTTCCACGGAACATCCCAAAAGGCAAACATCACGTTTGCTACCATGAATCACATGCAAACGTCCTTATAGGCCTATTTACGAAAACGGACACACAGTTCACAACAACACCCGCATGCTTGCTACTCGTTTGTGAAAAATCATCAGATATCGATTGAAACCAACGAAGTGTATGTCAGGTAAAGAATAATCTTTCTTCATTGCTACACCGTTCAACCAGTTGTTTTTATCGAGTATTTTATGAACTAAGAAGGTTTTTTGTGGTTTGCGTGTAGGCCCTATCAGGCTGAGGGCCTATCTACCTGCACACGCGTTACAGCATGAGGAGGCATGTGAGCGTTGTCGGGATGGTAGAGGTGGTGATGCATACAGGGAGATGCAAGCAAAAAATGTGTTTAAAAAGACCAGATCTAATAATCAAGAACAAATAATTTATTGTAAATTTGCATGTACCTCCGCAGGCATGGATCTCCATCATGAAAATGCATGACACCTTTCCACCTTGATGATAAGCGCGATGTGAACAGCGCAGTTGTTAAGGCAACAGAACGCGACTACGCCATTCTACAAACGCGTAGCTGAGCCCGCGTGCGTTGTAACCTTATCAACGGTAGATTTTAGATACATTTTGGTTCAACTTGTGAGCACTCCATCCAGTTTACAAGTAGAATGGCAACCATCAGATGAGCAACTGGGGCTATTCCATTTTCTACCTAGCAGTTGATTGCGGTTTAACAGGCATCAGTTCTAGTAAGTGACTCACTGATGTAGCATTTCAAATAGTCAATCTATGCAGCAGATCTACTCTGATTTTTAAAACTGGTAAACCGTTTTTTGCTCATGTTGAATGGAACCGTGTTATGGCATATTTTCTGCCGACTCTGATTTAAATCGTCTGGTTATGGAATTCTGAAATTTACTGCAATGACCAAATTTCGCCGGGATCTCTTCGCCTGTATGTCAACAAACATTATTTATTTTGAGCGCATGACGGACGATCCTATTCGGATGATTTACGTTCGGCTGATTTACTGTACAAATCTGAGCATATTCCAAATCCATGAATAGGCCTAGTCAGATTCTTGAGATCCCGCTCTGGGCTAAAATTCAACATTGGGGTAGATTGCCAACTTCTTCACCCTTTGCGACATAGAAGTAAGAAATTCGACTCTGAAACTCAGAAATTTGACTCCCGGGTGAAGTATGCCAAGTTATAGACCGATGCCATTCAGTATCGCAAAAATATCTCTGAAAACCGGTGTAAACAGGGTAGAAAAATCAGAGTAGGCCCACACATGTACATATAATTTTGAGGCAGTAGAACCTGACCGATGGACCCTAATAGGGAAAGAATTGTAGTTCCAAATATGGAAGGTGCAACTAAACTGCCTCCGTCTTGTTAGGCACCAGGCTTCTATAATTGCACAAAATATGTTTCACTTCTACATGGTCGTTGTTGATAACTTCAAATGTACCACATGGATATGTTTAGGTCTCAAACTCGAGAAGTGAATCAAAATGCCAAAGAAGTCCAGCAAAAGCACCCAGTCCTCTTCAAGACGAGATCCTTCCCCATGCCTTGCCTGCCCGCCTTCAGGATCCTGGGAGAAACGTCTCCATTTCGTGAACGGTCAGGCCCGGATCCACACAGCCCAGCAGATCCGTGATGCGGGCAGTGGTCCCAGCGACAACGACGCGTTCGTGTCCCTGCGAGATTTTCTCAAGTTAGAGACCTCTCAGCGAATCTTCCTGGCGGAGATAATCAACTTGAAGTGCAGGCTCCTTGAGCTCACCACCTGCCCGACGTGTGGGTGTAAACAGACACACATTCCTGACGAGGCGCTCAAGGACGAGATTCGCGCCCTGTCGGAAGAACTGGGAGCTTGCGAAACCAAGCACCCTGTCAACATTAACGGGAGTGACACAATTCGTCACGAGGGAACATCCGATGGTAAATGTCGCAATTAAATACGCATTTTAGTATCTTTTAGTATCATCAACACTGGTAGGCATTCGCTCACTTTTCCAGCTCAAAACTTCATTTAACAAGTTTATGGCAATATCACTGAATTAGTTTGACTTAATGTAGAAGTTTGAATCTTTTGAAGTAGGCTACATGTCATGGCATGATTACTGGACACCCGTATGTACCTTGGCATCGTCATAACCTTTCATTTCAGCGTCATATGCCACACCAGCGCCAGAATTTGGCGAATGTAACGTGAGCACTCTGCGAACCTGTGCCGAAATTCCACAGGGCGATTCCGAACAGAAATTTTATTCTGAAAATATCGACCAAATGAATCGGGTCAAAATTGAAAATGAAAATGTGGGGCAGCGTGACCAATCAGAAGCTTCCACGTCAGTGCACGGGGTTGTCCGAACGGAATCTGTGAATGGCAAACTACAGGCCACAGGCAGGAAAATGGATCTAAGCTTGATGCAACCGAGTACGTATTTACTGAACCCAGAAGTCCCTTATTTCAATTTGCATGTATTGTACTTTCATCTATTGTTCCTGTAAAGTACATGTGCTTTTGCTGCAAGACATATATCACAACCGGATTTTATATCGAGACCACTTTATTTTATGTCTCCACAAGTCCCGTCCAAGGAGACGCTTACCTTTCTCAAGGACATGACCACCTACTACTCAGCGCTCGTCTCTAACTCCTTACCCGAATCTTTCCCACTCTGCTACCAACTCGGTTCTGGTCATTCGGGGGCGCACGAGCAACATGCCAACAGCCAATCAAATCTAGCCCTCAAAGGAGACGCCTCATTCCCATCTCCGCCACTCGGCCACGTGACTCCGACGGAACCGGAAGTTGGCTCCACATCGGAAGTGGATATCATGGACCGGAAGTACTTCCTACAGCTGCTGAAGGATGATCTCACGCGATCCAACTTGAAGTCGTTTCTAACAAGCTGTGAAACTTTGTCAGCTAAAAAGGTATACGACCGGCTTCTGGTGTAAATTAAAGGATGTGTTTCATTTGTACGGATCCCAAATCTGATTCCAAATCACAAACCTAATCCTGCAAAAAATGGTACGGATCAGGATCATGAATTAATGATCCCAAACATATGGGATAAGAAAAATCACCATGAAAGACTGATTTTTCCGATTCCAAATGCTGATCCAATGTGGTCACATGTGAAATGTCCATACCGTTTCTGGAAGATGTATATAATGTATAGAATATTTGATATTATTATTTTAATAAAGTTATTGCCCAGCAGTAGTGGTTGATCAGATTTTGGGATCAGAGTTGTTTTTCGGTCTACGTATCATGAATAAAGTCATGAATAAAGTCACGTACCAAGTAAAGTCAGGATACTCATTTTTGACCGTGGTTGCAAATGCCCAAAGTCATGAGTATTTAATTGAGTGTCACAAAACTGATGAAAATGTAGACCAAAGCCTTCTCTGAAATTCATTCGATAATTGTAATCTCATTTTGCAAACCAGTCCCGAGGTAAAACCCTAGCAACCACGTTGCTATGGGCCGTATGCTAAGTTTGGTTGGCATTGTGTCAATGATTGTGACCAGACACATCTTATGATTGTGGGATATTTTTCTTATTTAGCGATACTGTACACGGATCTGTCATAAAAAGCTCTGAAAACAGCTGATTAAAGCATCGTCTGACGTCTTGAATATTTCAGTACTAATGTTTTCAAAACTTCACACACAATTGTTAGTATTTTGAGAACGATTAAAGATGTGAAAGGTTATGTTAAACCCAGCATATTATCTTTCATTTTCTATCACACTGGAAGCCATGATAACTTGAATTCATTTTGACTTTAGTTAGCCTTTCAAATCAAACCTTGTCTGGGCATCTCACATTCAATGTTGATTCATTTTACATGCAATGCTTTTCGAGGGCTACGGAGTGCACTTTTCATTACTCTTTCATTTTATATTTAAATAGACCTATGAAGGGAACGCTTATGTTTCGTGTACTGTTTCACGCAGGCGGCAGAACTACACGCCATTCCGTCTATGGACCCGGCACCCTCTGCTGTCAAGGTGGAAGCCATCCGCCCTGGGCCGCCAGCAGACCCGTCTGGAACAGCTGACGACACAGCCTGGTGTGACGAAAGTAAACTTCCCTGTCACGTGTCAGAAAACACTGGCGTCCAGGCAGTTCGTGGTGTCATAAGAAGCAAACAAATGCAAGGAAGTGACACCCCTAGGAAACACCCGCAGACATACGGAGAGGCTACTTCGCCTGGACGGAGTGATCGCCCTCAAGTTATGTCTGAAATTCCGGTAGAAACATCCAGTGTCGGAAAAGGGCGTGGTCTTCTTGAGGGAGTGGCCCCCACTCCGGGAGTTGGATGTGGCACCCCTCAATACTGCTGCCCCTGTCACCCACGGTCGAGTGGCTCCTGTGTCCGTTGCCATGGATCCAAGGGGTTCTGTACTCACTGTCGCAACAAAAACTGCAGGTTCAAGGTAGCAAACGTCCAGGTAGAGTCGGATTTTAATGGTATCATATGAAACTTCAAACTTTTGGTTTAGAGCCGTGATGAGTTTTGGTTTTTGATACAGTCTATATTTTTGTTTCAATTTAATTTGTATTGTTATTTATTGATAGAAATCCAAGCCCGTTATTGATGACGGTGATCTGGAGCCTAAGAAGAAGAAACTGAAATTGCAGATAAAAAAATATCTACGTCATACGAATTATGCCGATATCACGCCACTTCTTGATGAAATAAAGGAACTTGTTCCAAATCAACCTAATCCTCAGTATGCACAAAAAGCACCTGGACCTCCCCCTGTGGATGCCGATGTGGAAATGGATGACGAACTTCCTTCATCGTGTGTTAAAGAAATCGCAGAGGACGAACTGATGGCTGAGGCAACAGATAACGCGAAGTATGCATGCTTGGACGAAGCCTCAGGGGAGTTTATTACAAGCGACGGCGTTGATGCGACTCGGGAGTAACCTACCATTATCGGGAATAATTGGAATCAGGAATAAGAAGATACTCGAAGAAAAAAAAGGGAGAAAATTGCATGACTTTTCGCGTTGTTTCAAATGATGATAGCATTTTACGGTTTAACTTTTCAGTAGTTCAGTGTTCACATTCGTTGGTTCTAAGCGTTTTCAGTTGAACGAAATAAATAATTGATACAGTTCGGTAATGGTAATGGTAATGGTATCTTTATTAACTAAAAAGTATACTGACAAACAACCAGTATGACGATTTCCACAAGGTCTTAGTATGATCGGAATGAAAATATTAAAGTCTCCAATGATGAAGGACATGTAAGGTGAAATTCGAAGTTGATATTATTAATTTACGACAGGAATTAGAAACAATAAGCAAGTAGAGTGCAGTTACTTTTGTTCTTTTTTCTATATAGGAATACAGGAAAGGTTCAATTTCAATTTCTCCTCATTAAAGTTAACTTACATCATTCAATGTCTAGCTCAAATTCACATCCCTAGTTTGAATTCAAGAGAGAAAAATCCAGTTCATATTGAAATTTCCAATACCTTTTGTGCAACGTATTTCACATTCTTATATCTCTGAAACAGGCATTTTACCAAGGCACTACAATTGAACATCAGCCTTATTAGGATCTCGGAATTACGGTAAATTACCACAGGATTCATCGTGTTCGTGAAATGCTTACGTGTACGTGAGTTTCATTCAGAAGACTCATCTGGGTGATTCATGAGCACGTGATTCATACCAGTGACCATAGTCAATGGTAAAACTAAAGCACAAAATTTATTCAGACTGGATTTCAACATTCATACATTGTTAAGAATAGCAGCCAGAGCTTTCATTTGGACTTTCACGTGGATCCGATGATCTAACAAATACAGACAAAAACCTAGCTTTCTACGACCATCACATCTTCGTATACGATACATGCTGTAAAAAACCCGAAATATATGTGTCATTGCCCAGAGATGACCTGGCCCAAATACCACACGATCCACACCAGCAGTCCCGCAAAGGCTGGCTTGGGTCCCACGGCGCCCCCGACACAGTCAACTTTCCGCTCTCTGTACGCCGCGTCCAGCACTCGGTCAAATGTCTTCGGGAAGTCCGTGAAGTACCCATCTATTCCCATCTGCATGAAGTACTGGTACTCCTCCACTGGATCTTGGTGGAAGTCGTATGCCAGAAACTCGTCCTCGTTACGGAATGTGTACAGGTGAAACTTCAGTCCGGCGTTCTTAACTTCCTCCAATAGACCTGTTGAGCCATTAATCCAGTTTTTATAGCCTGAGTTGACGGTGTTGTAGTAGTTTACGACTTGAACTTTCCAGGCACCCATGGCGTAAAACATGGTGCTCCATTCGGCAATCTTAGAGTCATTAAGGTAGGGTCCCATGTAGTGCTCGTCTAACCAAACCATAATCGCTAGGGGGAGCTGTGATCGCTCCTTAATGTACTTCAAAGTCTCCTCTTCAAAACACTGCACGATACAGGCATCTTCCGGCCCATTGTAGCCGTGACTTTCCAGCTTCTCGAGAAGCAGGTCCTCAACTTTCGTCCCGTTCATGAAGTCTAAGGAATTGATCCAGGCAGGGAACTTCGGTTCCGGGTATATTCCCACGACCCTGTCGGCATTCTTAGCGACAGCCACGTGTTCGTCAAATGTGCTGATTGGGTACCGGCCACTCACCGACTGATCACGATAGTCTGCCGGTTGTAAAACGCGAAGTGTTTTCAGCTCTTCCAGCGTAAAATCAAAACAGAACCAGTCCGTCACTTCGCCCGTTTCCGGAATGTCATACGTAGATTTCCGGTCTTCCCCGAACTCAGGCCGAGTGGCGATGTCCGTCAGCGTTCCTAGGTTCGGCTCGTGCAGACACACGAGCTGGCGGTCCTTAGTGACGTAGATATCGCACTCTATCATGTCGGCGCCGTCAAGTACCGACTGCTCAAAGGAAGCTACCGTATTTTCCGGTATGGTGCCGGCGCTGCCCCTGTGTCCGATGTTTAGAGGACGTGTCGTTGGTACGCCGATACCGTGGTCATATTTCGGCGGAGATTGTCCCAATATCTGGTGAATATATCCTGATATTGAGATGGAGATAATACAAAATAAATAGTATTTCTCCATTTTTGACAGACGCTCATGGCGTTCTTAGCTCCCTGGGCGCAAACAATAGTGACTTTACACTATGTTTTGTAACTGCTGTTTGTGTGCAGTGCAACGGTGAAAATGTGTATGAGAAATTGGGTTGGTGATGACCAGTGTGTATGTCCTCTCGCTTTTACAAAAGAGAAATGTTTACAGTGATAGAAGAGCAGCCAAGCGTACCATGTAGACCCTATAGCGTAACGGTCAAAGAACTCTAAAGCTTTAAATTATTTTACACCAGGAACACGATCACACCCTGGAAACTGATGTCCTTGATTAACGCGCGTTACGGATAGGTCGACAATGGCGGCTGGGTTGTTTTGGTTCATTATTTTACACCCTGCCAAATTTCATATAACCTAGGTCACTCTAGCTCTTTTGTTCAGTGGCCACATGTGGGTACGACAGCTTGTGAGTGCCATCCAACTTTTAATAATTTATTTATTTTTTCTAAATCTTGGGAATTCCCCAGCAATTCAAACCGATAATAAATCATTAAAACCGGGAACAAACTAATTTTTTCCTGGTTTAAATAGTTTTTCCCCGGTTTAAATAATTATTTCCTGGTTTGAATAGTTATTTCCCGGTTTAAATGATTATTTGCTGGTTTGAATAATTTATTCCCGGTTTGAATAGTTTGTAACGGATTTGGGGTGTTCCCAAATATTCCCCAAGGTATTTCCGTCTATAATTCAGACGGTTAAAAGTTGAGCATAGTATTCATGAACAGGTGCTGTTTCGTTATTGAAAGTTAAAAACGGTTACATATTACTGGTATTAGAGAGGTGGTCCGGCTCAGAACTTAGTATATTTTTCGACGGTTGAGACGGAACCGCCGCACACCCTTTCGGTTAAGCCGGAGCCTCCGGAGTTAACAACCCCACTGTAAGGCTAACTTTGGAAGCTGATGCCGAAACATGGTGAGTAAAACACTTTCTGTAAATTACTGATCATATTACCTTAGAACGGGGAACAGACACAGTGTTCGACATACCAATGTACAAGTCCATGCTGTCTAATTATTCACCGGAGTCTGATTTGTTCAGAATTATGCCCTCGCCCACGGATGTGGCCCAACAATGCGTTCGATAATATTGTAACGGGTTTGCACCCTTCTGTGACGTCTTGATAAACCGGTTTTCTTGGGAGGTGGGTGAGTTGTTATTTAACCGGAGCTGAAATGGTAAAACTCCGGGATACTGCTACTGCTGTACGGTTGAACTCCGGCTGGAAGTCTCTAAGGTTGGTAGCGTGGTCTGGAATGGACCTCTTAACCGTTGTCCGACTGCTAATCTGCAACTGCACCTGTAACGTAAGAATCCGGAGGCGTTTCCGTCTCCGGGTACTGCAACTGCTCCGTCGGGATACCGCTTTACTGCAACAGCTCCGTCGTTTTCCGCCTTACTGCAACTGCGACTGCACCTGGAATGAGAATCCGGGAACGTTGCCGTTTCCGAATACTGCAACCGCTCTGCCAGGTTCCGCCTCACTGCAAACTGCTCCGGTTGGCTCCGCCTCACCGCAACCTGCGACTGCACCTGAAATGGAGTATCTCGGAAGTGTTCTCACTTCCGGTTACCGCAACCGCTCCGTCAGGTACTGCCTCTGCAACTCCGTCGTCCGGTACCGCCTCTGCAACTGCTTCGTCGTTCCCGTCTCTGCAACTGCTCCGTCCGATACCGCCTCCGTAGTTGCTCCGTTGAATACCACCTCCGTCTCCGTCTCCTTCCTTGGTGATCTGGGTTCTTGGATCACCCTAAGACGTCGTTACAACTTGGTCTTAACCGACTGTGGACTTATCTCCCTTTTCTCCGTATTACTTTCTTTTCCGGTGAACTAACTTTGTTATAACTTCCAGTTCCCTAACGAACACGGAAAAACAACTCGGTTGAAGTTTTCATGTTTATTTTCCAAGTGCACAGTCAGAAGACTTAACTGCTATCATCTGGATGACTCTATCCGGAACAAGGGAGTACTCTGCTATGGGAGAAGGGGTCTGCACAGGTCGACATCAGGACACCAACTCCGCCGTCCGCTGTGAAGCGGGGGCTTTTAGGTTATAGACCTGTATTGATTTCCTTATATGGTCAAAATGAGGCATCAAAGTACTATATTATTTAAAAACTCCCAGTTTCTCCTCCAAATGCACATGTATCACTTTAAAATGTCTCTGTTTTGGTTTGTATAGTGGTATTATGGGTATTCCTCTATGTACATGTGAATTTTCATGTTGATTGGAGCTGTTATTGTGCGCATGAATACATATAAACAAACCGGCCCTTTCTGGAAGTTTGCTTTCTGAGGAATTCGCCAGGTGTCAGCAGCTAACAGTCAAATGCTTGTAGCGTTTGATCTATTCCAACAACATGTGCTGATTTTTTAATATTTTGTAAGTTATATATATTGCTTCAACATACTGAAATTTTATGAAAATTGAAACATTTTGAAAGTGATTTCTCTCATAAAACGTTATAATGGAGTTAAATGGCAATCCTATATGTGTTCGTATACCTAAACCGAGAACATGGAATTTTGTGTATTATAGATTTTTAGCAGGTTTTGTGGCATTTCTTTAATTTGTGTGTGGATAGTGTGCGGTATTCATGAATTTTTCACCATTGCAACCATAGTTTTCGTTCACGTGGATTTTTATTACATATGTAGGATTATATCTACATGCTAATATCGGCGGTGTTTATCCCCCCCCCCCCCCCTTGAATGCTAAAGACATGGAGTTAGTGCCTTTTTATTTTCTTTATTTTCATATACTAGTAACCAATATTTCAAATCACTGTAAAATATTATACACTTTCACTGAGGACTACTGGGCTCAGACACAGCCTAACCGAAAAAGGTGTCGAAATGGCCACCAAAAATTGAACGGTGGATAATACTAGGTGTCTCTGAAATTCATCACCACAACCTATATAGTCGATCATAAATAAGCTAGGTTAGGCATTGCAGAATGCATTTGGTATATTATTTGCAATTTTGGCACCATATCTGGTCAAGTACGCATTTTTCCGATTTTTTTACCATATTTTTATTTCGATATTGCCGTAGAACCACATTTTTGACCCCATATGTGTCTCTTGCCGTTTGATCGATTGCAGTCCATCATATAAATGTGTTTTATAAATAAATTTCATACAGCACATAAATTAGTCCCCTGTACAAGGCACCTATGTGACCTAATGTCGGTGATCTCTGGCTTACAGAAACCATATTTTCAACAAATTGTCTACGTTTTTGTGTTTTGTCAAGATTAAAACCTTGGAATTTTTGCTTAATTTAGAAATATACTATATTGAGAGTGTGGTGGTAGCATTTTGCGACATTTTAATACTATTGGTGTAGACAGCAGTATGGTAGAAAGTGTTTGGTGCTAAGCAGCGGGGTAGGACTACCAACTCTTTTAAAATTTTGACATATTTAGTCCAAGGGGAATCAAACTGATGGTAATATATGGGTGAATAATACATTTATCTGAAACAAACCCCAAGTTGTCCTTGAGCATGTTTGATCGGGCGTCAAATCAAAATTTCCAAAGAAAATCTCACTTTTTTGTTCAAAATATTTCCTTTCTTAAGTGCAAAAATCATTGTTTTATTTCTTCTCTACAAGTCTTCCCTTTTCACATAAGAGCTCAATAATTGGGGATTATCACCTCTGTATATGGGGTGTTATAATTGTAAAATGTGAAGAAAATTGCCATTATTTAAACCGAGAACATGGAATTTTGTGTATTATAGATTTTTAGCAGGTTTTGTGGCATTTCTTTAATTTGTGTGTGGATAGTGTGCGGTATTCATGAATTTTTCACCATTGCAACCATAGTTTTCGTTCACGTGGATTTTTATTACATATGTAGGATTATATCTACATGCTAATATCGGCGGTGTTTATCCCCCCCCCCTTGAATGCTAAAGACATGGAGTTAGTGCCTTTTTATTTTCTTTATTTTCATATAGTAACCAATATTTCAAATCACTGTAAAATATTATACACTTTCACTGAGGACTACTGGGCTCAGACACAGCCTAACCGAAAAAGGTGTCGAAATGGCCACCAAAAATTGAACGGTGGATAATACTAGGTGTCTCTGAAATTCATCACCACAACCTATATAGTCGATCATAAATAAGCTAGGTTAGGCATTGCAGAATGCATTTGGTATATTATTTGCAATTTTGGCACCATATCTGGTCAAGTACGCATTTTTCCGATTTTTTTACCATATTTTTATTTCGATATTGCCGTAGAACCACATTTTTGACCCCATATGTGTCTCTTGCCGTTTGATCGATTGCAGTCCATCATATAAATGTGTTTTATAAATAAATTTCATACAGCACATAAATTAGTCCCCTGTACAAGGCACCTATGTGACCTAATGTCGGTGATCTCTGGCTTACAGAAACCATATTTTCAACAAATTGTCTACGTTTTTGTGTTTTGTCAAGATTAAAACCTTGGAATTTTTGCTTAATTTAGAAATATACTATATTGAGAGTGCGGTGGTAGCATTTTGCGACATTTGAATACTATTGGTGTAGACAGCAGTATGGTAGAAAGTGTTTGGTGCTAAGCAGCGGGGTAGGACTACCAACTCTTTTAAAATTTTGACATATTTAGTCCAAGGGGAATCAAACTGATGGTAATATATGGGTGAATAATACATTTATCTGAAACAAACCCCAAATTGTCCTTGAGCATGTTTGATCGGGCGTCAAATCAAAATTTCCAAAGAAAATCTCACTTTTTTGTTCAAAATATTTCCTTTCTTAAGTGCAAAAATCATTGTTTTATTTCTTCTCTACAAGTCTTCCCTTTTCACATAAGAGCTCAATAATTGGGGATTATCACCTCTGTATATGGGGTGTTATAATTGTAAAATGTGAAGAAAATTGCCATTATTTAGGTTATGGACCTGTATTGATTTCCTTATATGGTCAAAATGAGGCATCAAAGTACTATATTATTTAAAAACTCCCAGTTTCTCCTCCAAATGCACATGTATCACTTTAAAATGTCTCTGTTTTGGTTTGTATAGTGGTATTATGGGTATTCCTCTATGTACATGTGAATTTTCATGTTGATTGGAGCTGTTACTGTGCGCATGAATACATATAAACAAACCGGCCCTTTCTGGCAGTTTGCTTTCTGAGGAATTCGCCAGGTGTCAGCAGCTAACAGTCAAATGCTTGTAGCGTTTGATCTATTCCAACAACATGTGCTGATTTTTTAATATTTTGTAAGTTATATATATTGCTTCAACATACTGAAATTTTATGAAAATTGAAACATTTTGAAAGTGATTTCTCTCATAAAACGTTATAATGGAGTTAAATGGCAATCCTATATGTGTTCGTATACCTTTATAGACCTGAGACCCACGTCACGTGACCAACCTATTGTGACGTCATAGTCCGCCAAAACACTGATATTTTCCGGATTTCTAAAAACACTCTAGAACCAATCAGTGGCTGACACGTCACCTTTTAAACCGAAAACGAGGCTGATCACATGACCTTCCGGAAATAACGTCATTACGTTTTTGTACTCCATTGTTCTGGCTCCGTCTCCGGTTCCGTCTCCGTCTCCGGCTTTACCAACATACAAATATACCAAGTTCCGAGACGGAAAACCTTTTAAACATTAACAATACGGAACCGTATGAACCTTTAAACACATATACATTTTAATAAACGGTTATTTAACCATAATATCACAAAACACTAACAGAATTACCAAGGGGAAACTTTTGGGTACGCCCCAAAACCGTTACAATATGGTCATGCTATTTGGCAGGGTGTTTATGTGATTCATTATAATTTCAAGAGGCTATTGTAACATAACAGTGTGCAGATATTGACATAGTGCATCGCGTTTTAGGTGCTGTGTTAAAGCAACTGCCTTCGAAACCAGTCAATGATTTTTGAAAACTATATTTCATATTAAACATGCTAAATGAACTGAATGAGACATACTCACATCAAATGTAATGACTATAACCAGTCCTCAGGGAAATTTTGCCCATTTGAACAGGCGATTCTCGCGTAAATACAGAAGCTGTATCCATCACACGCAGATGTAAACAAAGCAGAGAAGTGCGCGATAGTCTGACAATTCATCATGGTATATCATTGATTATTTTCTCAGAACTACACTATATATGCACATACGAACTCGATGAAAATGTACTCGATGTGGACTTTTAAGCGCGATTTGGGCATTTGTTTACGTTCGGGCTTGATGGATACACTTCATTTGTTTATTTATGAAACAGGTACAAAATGGGTATTAAAAGACAGACTTAAATTACAGACTATAATCGTCAAAATCATTGAGAACACCTTTTGTTATCTTGCATTAGATGTGTTTCAGAAAAAAATAGTTTTTAAAAAAAATAATCAAATTCGTTCATTTCGAGTGAAAAAAAATGATGTCCGTAACTGATGTCCGTAACGCTCCGCTGAAAAATGTCACGGATTGTTGTAACGAGAAAAGAAAATTTCCGTATCGCGCTCAGACAACTTACATATTATAGTTGCACTTCCCTCAACGAAGGCCCCATACACACCCACAAAAATATGTGACTGAGCATGTTTTACTCGAGAGATTGAGGGTGACACTCTGGGGTCGGTAAATACAAATGAAAAAGGTATTTCCTGGTGAACTGATAGGAAGCCCTATCTGACTGAGAAATTGTATAGTATTCTGTAGGGCGGACGACGGACGAAAAACCACTATAATAGTACAGAACGATAAGGTGACAGTTAATATATATTAATCCGCATCAGGTCCAATGGACACCGTGTGTTCGCACTCCAAGGTTTAGGTACAATTACCTAAAACCCATTTTCTAATGGTATACGTGCGAACATTGTACATTTGAACAAATTCAACTTTATTCGTAGGCATACATCAATTATACAAACAACGATAAACATTTCCTGATATAAACATTAGTATGCAATTTACCGAATATATAGTACCGGTATTGAGGAGTAAAAAACACAGTTGAAATATTAGCATCCGTAGTAATACCGACTACAAGTGAAGTATTCATTTGGCAGTGTGTTATATCATACATTCACATAAAATGGCATCAGAGGAAATAACAATTGAAGTCTTTTATGTAATTAGATCCATAGGGTATATATCATACGTCAATATTATGAAAAGCAAACTTAATCGTGCATTATTGAAAGTTTGTGTTTGGTATGAATAATACGAACATGCTGATATCAAGTTGAAAATATTTACATCAGTTTTGTGTACAATCAAAACAATATTTTAAGTTTATACTCATAGCATGTTCACAGACACATCCATCGAGATGTTTTATTTTCAAGATATAAATTCAACAGTTCACAGTGTGATACTAGTAAACCACACAGTGAGTTAAATTGAGGCTATCATATCAAAATATGTACACAGATCCAAACAATTATCGGAGGTTCCTATTAACTTGACTGTTTTTTCATTTTTGTGTGGCTGTGTCCCTCACTACATCTGTACATTCGCGTTATGGCTACGACTCAGCAGCACCTTTGATGTGGTTTCAAGATACTCAATACACATTTCGAACATACATTAATAATAACATTCACATAATGGTACTGGTAATTGATTACATTCCTTAATTAAACACTACAAATGTTGACTAGCAATGTTCCAGCGACACTGATGCGAAAATTCATCAAAACATGTTTCTGTACATAAGTATGCATGCTCTAAAAACAGCTCTCAAATGTCACAATTAGAGTAAAATGCATAATACTTCAGATCTGTCGGTGTCATTCCCAGACAAGCAGAGATCACTGCCTAAAGTCATCAATTTTTGGTGGTAATCCACAGAGTGAGTTGACTTCCCCTTAGAGATCAACCTGTCAACAGCGGGTGTGTCTACAATGTGTCTCTCTCAGGTCCACAGCTTACAGAGCTCTGTTGGAAGTCGCTCGAAGGGACTGGTGCAAGACAACAAAAACATTCTATTGACATCGTTTTTCACAGTAGTAGAATTGTGATAGCAATCTAGCAATGACCAATAGGGATAGTAATGACATGTTTGAGTAATAGTTTATAGTGTAGGTTTGATTTTAATCTGCTGCTAATATCCACCCTTTGTTGGTGTCTGGTAGGAATTCCAGGATTGAAATTTGAACTGGTACATTTCAACAAATTGAACTCTCTGAGCTGGTTCTGTCGTTACCTTGGTAACATCGACACCCGTGAGATCCTCTACAACTTTGGGAAGTTTCTCCATGATTTCCAGAACTTCTCCGGTCAATTTTCGGGCGCCGACATCTCCCTGACCGCTGGATACCATGGTGATCTTCTTGGACTGGGAGAGCGGGGCTGCAATCTCAGCGGCAACCTGGGGGTGGGGTATTTACAGCATTACAGCACATCCTTAGATACAGATCCCTGGAAGAACTACGACCCTACGTCCGACATTTTGGTCTGCCTGCTGGCAGTATTAGTTGCAAGTTCATGAATCCCCAAGTACGAGATTTATAGCATGCCTGTGAACAGTATTCGATGCAAATATATGACATGAAGTGCCAGTGGTCGTGCAGGAAATTGCAGAAATAGATGGCGCCATATTTTTTCATCGTACACATTGAGTGGTGAGTACAGAAAAGAAAAAATGTTTTATAACGATGAAGCTGCACCACATCGTTGAGAACTCATGCTATAATAGAACTGCATCTACATACACATTTGTTGAATGAAATTCAGAATACCACACTTGGACGGGTTTGACGAGTGAATAGCCCAAGATTCTACCATTTATCATCATTTGAATACCTTAGGAAGTGTCTCAAGGACCATGTCGATCATGGCGGCGTCCTGGTAGTCCTTCCAAGCATCCGCCTTCTTCGCCATCTGCTCAGCTTCTGCCTTCGCCTTGGCCTCGATGGCAAACGCCTCCGCCTCGCCTTTCAACTACACAAATATACAAAGTAGTTATCTGACAATCAATGTTCTTCTAGCTAAATTATAACATGAAAGTGAAATATTTGTATGATTACAAATAATTGTTTATCTGTAGCCCACCTGAATAGATTCGGAGTTAGCTTGGGCTTCCATCATGACTCGATTCCTGGAAAAAGATATTCGACAATTGTAGATAAATAGTGAGAATAACAGTTCAATAAAGTGATAAGTGGTATCTTGCATGTTGAACGAAGAATAACAATTTACTATACTTGAAAAATCCGATAAGAACGGGTTACAGGGCACAAAGTGAACGTATACGAAATTTACATGCGAGGTGTCTGGTTAAAAATTTCATGAAATGCTCACTTATTGGCTTCCGCGAGTTTTTCGAGTTTGTACTTCTCGGCGTCTGCCGGTCGTCTGATAGTCGCGTCCAACTCTCGTTCTCGTCGCGTGATCTCCTGGTCTTGGATGTGTATCTGCTGCGCGCGCTCCACAACCTTAATCTGCATCTGTTCCTCCTTGATCCTCTGCTTCGTCTTGGCAGCCTGCCAAATTCCAAGAGTTTTATGTAGTAATAGTGACTTGTGGCAACGTGTTTTGCGATACCTTTGTGGCAAATCGGCATATTTTGTGATTCAGTAACTGTCGCCAAACATATAAGGAAATCCAGAAGTACATGTTTGGTATGGAGACTTGAAAAAATAAACACTTGAGAAACAGTTAATCGCACACTATACCTGCAGCGCGTATGCCATCTCTGAGCCGGCCTTTTTGGTGTTGACTTCCCTGTCGAAGGCCGCTTTCTTAAGAGCGAAGTCCCTCTGTGCCTTGGAGATCTCGATGTCGTTGGCAAATCTGGCGGCAGTGCTCTGCTCCTCGGCTCTGGCTTCCTGGAGAAATGTTCGAAATTATACAATGACTTATTTGAACCATCAGCACAGTGATGGCAATAATAGTAAGATACAATAGTAGGCCTACAGTAAAATACATATATAATTGAATCAGACAGTCCCAAAGTGGGCAATTTCACTTTCTGATAGTTCTTGTTCGTTTTGATATTGGTCCAAATGGAAGACAGCAAGAGCTAACTTGGCAACCATGTTTCCCATAAATTTATATATTATTTTTCTAAAATGATCTTTTCCATGTAGGCCTATGTACAACTTGTCGATGTGAAAACTGAAATTTCATTTTTAAAAAGTTATATTCTCAAAAACTATTTCAAAGATCAGACAAGTAAGAATCGGTATATCGAGAGATATCTAATGGCTGGTTGAATACCTGTATGGTCGCCTCCATTCTGGCCTCAGCTTCTCCGATCCTAGCATCTCGCTTCACCTGCGCTGTTCTGGCCATACCCAGGGATTTCAGGTAGTTCTGCAAGTCCAAAGCAACAAATACTCAAATCAGCTTCCATTTGGACTAATAATTTACCGCCATAGCATAAAATAGCTCTGCAAGTTCACAGCTACAAAAACTTGAACCAACTTCCATTTGGGACTAATAATTCACCACCATAGCATAAAATTGGTGTAGTGAAATAATAAAATTCTCACAGAATCAATTGAGACTATAACAGTATTATATGACCAAGATATATCAAGAAGTTCGTAATACGAAGCAACACTCGCCTCATCATCCCTGATGTCTTTGAGTGTGTAGCTGACCACACTTATCCCCATGTTCACAAGATCTGACGAGGCCACCTCGAACACCGCCCGGGAGAACTTCTTTCTATCCTTGTATATTTCCTGTAACGACAACAGATGAATAGTTGCTGGAACTTATGCAAAATATCACTTGCTCAGACGAATTTCTCGGGAAGGATTTTTAGTTTCACAGAAGGAATACATAATACCGTTATATTTTTAGTAAGACTACATTGACTAATAAGATGATATGGGGTACTATCATGGTTGTAGTTAAAGTTATGGAATGACAAAGTTTCAACTGATATGAACTTTGAAACCACACAATTTCTCGGCTTGTGAATGGTAACCATTCTTCTGAAATGGGTGTAAAATAATAAGTAATGTCTTGTGACTTCATGTCTCATTTCTCATGATAGTTGATGAATTATGAATAGGAATTATCATGATTAGGAAAACACAAGTCTCATTACAAGAAACGAGGAATGTAATTTTAATATTGCTGTCGGAATGAAATGGATAAAATAAAATGACGACATGAAAATTGTGTACATACGATATAACCCCCAACAATGGAAGCCAATTTGTTTCCCCCATGCAGATACTACGGAAGCAGGCACGTGCAAAATTGAGAACATAACCAACTAATTGCATGGTTGTATTAAAACAGAAGACATCTGGACACCATACATAAGAATCAGTCGTACAATGCTGTTGGTAATAATTGATAATGTGCATTTCGACGGTTTACATTACGGCGAAAAAAACATGCTTTTACAAGTTTGAAAAAATGCAGAGATGAAATTCATTCATGCAACGTCACGGAACAGAACGCGAAAGTGTGGACGGTATAAAAATGGGACTAATGATTTTGACAATAAATAAAGGAAAGTAATTGCAAGAACGAAGCCGTTTGCGCTACCTCAACCGTCATATTGCCCATGATTGCTCGCTGGTGGCCTTCCAATGTCTCGGTGCTTATCTTCCGGATTTCCCGCTCGGATTTTCCCATGAAAACTTGGCAAGCTGCCAGGAGCATGTCTGGGTTTTGGCCATTGATTTTCACCTATGACCCCCAAGGTTTTTCCCCGGAGGTGGTGGAGGGTGGGATGAAAATAAGATATAATATGAATGAAATGAATCTGTTGGGAGATCACGATTACCTCGACAGTCATATTTCCCATTATGGCACGCTGATGTCCCTCCAAGGTTTCCGTAGCAATTGACCGTATCTCCTCGTCTGATTTATTCATGAACATCTGCGCGGCGTTGTATAACATCTCGTAATTCGACCCCTGTACCTTGACCTAGTTACATATAATTACCATGGCGGAAGTGAAACGATTTTGCAATAAAAATAGTTGAAATAATTAGTGTATGGGCCAGAGGGGGTGATCGGTACCACTTGGGGGGGCAAATGCCCACTATATTTTTTTGAAAGCTATATATCCCTAGGTCACGTTTTTGCATGATAGCCCTCTGGATCCGGTAGCTTAACGGCGTTACCAGGACAAACGTGGACCCACCCCCCTTCAATTTTTGTATGTTTGAAAATCTACATTTTGGACAAAAACTACAATGTAGGGTTCAAATAAATCAACCTATCATCACAAAACCCATAAGAAATATTGGCAGATATGCAATGTCTTTGGAATAAATGTAATTAAAGTTTTTTAAATTCAAAATGGCCGCCAAAATCCAAGATGGCCGCCAAAAATCGTCAATTTACTTCGAAATACTCAACACTAAAATATGGTATACAAAACAAAACTTCTTTGCTGTATGTGATCACATTCCCCTCTGGTGCAGCAGTTCGTCTGCAGTAAGTCAAACATAGCTGCCAAAATTGATATGACATTCACATTTACGTTGAAATTAGAAAACAAAATTAAATGCGTGCAAATCGACATTTTGAGCAAAAACTACAATGTAGGGTTCCAATGAATCAACCTATCATCACAAAACCCATGAGAAATATTGGCAGATATGCATTGTCTTTGGAATAAATGTATTTAAAGATTTTTAAAATTCAAAATGGCTGCAAAAATTCAAAATGGCCGCCAAAAACCTTCAATTTACTTCGAAATACTCAACACTAAAATATGGTATACAAAACAAAACTTCTTTGCTCTATGTGATCACATTCCCCTCTGGTGCAGCAGAACAGTAAGTAAGTCCAACATGGATGCAAAAATTGACATGACATTCACATTTACGTTGAAATTAGAAAACAAAATTGAATGCGTGCAGTATTACAAATCATGAATCGGTCACACTTTTTTTGCAATTTGGCATATCATTCATGTTATCAGCCACTGATCTGGAATTTGCATGTCAAATTTGGTTGTAGCTCATAGATACACTTTCCAAAATTTCAGAACAAGCAACTTCCTGTAGCTGTTAAAATGTGCAGATGTGAACATCCAAGATGGCCGCTGCCGAAGTTGGGAATGATGCATCTTAGACCTTGTGGATGGATATAAACTTGTGTAACATCACGTTTTGTAGGTGCTTTGGCGTGAATAATATGCCTGCCAACTCAAAAGTTCCCCCTGAATGATTACCTGCCTGTTTGGATGCCCATTAGTGGAGTGAGCCCTGTTCCAGGTGGCAATGAAGCAATCCTGCCCATCGTTATAAATAATTCATCCCATGGCCTCTGTGTAATCAACCTGTACGTTCGGTTTTTGGGAAACCACTCTTCAGACTGATTTGATGATGTCCTGGACATTCTACAAATCATCATAAACAAAAACATGCCTCTATATAACATCATCATCATTGGCGAATTCAATGCATCTTTAGCAAAGTTACAGAAGTGGTGTAAAACAATGGCATGTTTCCAACAAATGACTATCTGAGAGGGCAGATTCAAGTGAAGAGTTCATCCCTGCTACGATCCAGCCCATAGAAAGCTTGGACAGATGTGATCGTAGCTTATTCTGCCAGACCATCCTTGAACTCCTTCCTACTATGGATGAGAAACCCTGAAAGCTGTCCTTCAGGCCTTCTCTGATACCCCAGCTCCCCAAAAATCAGTGCAAATACACCTGCAATGTGCAGTCTCAAAGGCAGTGACTGCCAACTGAGTAGCACTCTGTGCATGACGTGACGGCCTATTACCTAATGTAGCTCGGGAGCACTACAGGTGGATCGTCTCCTTGCAGAGAAGCTATTCTGTCAATCTCAACGACAAACAAATACCGATAACTGCTCAAAGTTGTACAAAGACGTCACGCAAGCCAGTTCAAGAGACACAAAGCTACTCAATAAACCTATCCAGAAACATCGAGCTACTCCCTCCTTAGCTGCTCTAGAACTGCTAGTATCGGTGAATGGAAAACTAATCACAAACAGGAATGAAATCAAAAGTTGAATTTTTATTCCCATTGACCAATGAGAAGTTGCAAAGGCCCTATATGCACTCACAAATAAGAAACAGCTGAGCACTATCCTGCAACATAGTAACCTCCTGTACATCATCATACTGTACTGGCTCTGATTGTAGCATGGCGAGCCAAAGCAAGACCTCCTGCAGCAGCACTAGCAAAAAAGAGAGATTAAATTTAAGGAAATCACTGAATAATATACCCATATAATTCAATCCCCTTTATTATGATTCAAATAACATAAATGTGTAGACTGAAACACTCCAATGATTTATTTGAAAGATACGAAGTGAATTACATAAATACAAGGTTATAAAAATCGAACATTTTGGGGGAAAAGAGGGGGCTGCTCTACTAGTAGGGCGCCTGCTAATAGGACCAATACGGTATTCATAGCAAGAGGGATCTGTCGAGAAAACATTATTGCTGCCTACATCATCATAATTCATAAAAAGGAAAGAATAAGCTGAGCCCAATTAACTTCAGGGGCATCACCATCACGCCGATCCTGGCGAAAGCCCCCGAGCACATGCTGTTTGCCCTTGCTGAATCCGGACTCCTCCAGGCATCTCTGCAATACAGTTTTACTAGAGCCTTGTCCCAGCCCTGGCCTCCCTTATCCTTACAGCAGCATAGCAGATGCACCCCTGTGTGTTGCGATACTGGATGTCCAGAAGACATTTGATGTGGTGGACTACAGCTGTCTGCTGAGGAAGCTATATTCTTCCAGATGGTCACATCCTGCTGATCTATATGTCGAACATTCTGAAAGCAAAGGTCTGCATCAAAATCCAGGGTAATCTCGATGAACCCTTCACCATCAATCAGGGTGTCGGACAAGGCAAAATCATGTCTACATAAAACTACAAGACCATTCAGTATTTTTTTTCTCCTTTGGCATAGCTCTCAATGATCTTCATCTGGGTTTGGAGATTGAAAATATCTTTGGACATCAGATCTATATCGTCTGCATATGACGCTAGTTGTTCATGTAGCTGATCATCATAACACCCCGTCAAATCCAAGTGTATCAAATACGAAATTGAGGCCTCAGCTCAACTCATCATTAACAACAAAGATCTGCCAATCTCAGATTCATTGACCCGTCTCGGAATGGACTGCTACTCCAACTGCTTGACCTTTGATTTCTCATTGAACCCCACCTCTCTCAAGACAGAAGAACCTCATACTCACTGATGAGTACCAGTTAGCATGGAAGGAATGGCATCTCAAGATATTTACAGGACATTCGTGCTTCGAAGGTTTACCTATGAACTGGAGGTTGTAGTATATTTTGTCCTATAGGTTGTCCTATAAACGAAGCAGATCCAGGGACTGGAGAAACATCATCAAACCACATCATGAGAACTTCAATCATTACCGCCAGGGAGTGTCAAGTGTGCCGTCAAGTGTGTGACTCAGTTGGATCCCGCCGCTAGAGATAATCTTGGTCCTGAACATGGCAACTTTACTCAATATGGTGGGCAAGAAACCGGACGCACCACTGGCGGTCATTGACCGATACCAGCTCACCACAAAGAACGAGAAGTCGTCATCGTAGTTTACTTGCTGTGCCAAGCGGCTAGCTTAGTATGGGATGAATGATTTGCAAATCATGGAGCGAAAGCTGAAGAAAGCTGAGATGCGCAAAACAATTATTGAAAATGAACGCCTGAAGGCCGCAGCTTGTGCCAAATCCAGTCTGCGTTTCCTCAACATGAAGCTTGCTCGCTATTCAAGTAGGATCCAGTATGGGACACTGTTGACGTAAGGCTTCGACCAAGGCATCTCATTGGAGGTTACACACTTTCTTCCCACAAAGTTCCTCGCTGGAGGTCACACACTTCAGTCCAACAAAGCTGTCTTCAACCAATACCAAGTGAACAAATATTATTTCTTTGAAATCGGTAATTTGTTCAGGTGTAGAGATGCTATTCTGTTAAGTAACCCCTCATTATTAAACAGCAACACAGAATCACCGGAAGACATCCATGAATGATTGAGTGTAAATGTCATGTGTAAATGTCATGTATAGCCCGGACTCATCCAGACCCACCTAATGAATCATAATGTTAGAAACAAAAGAGGGACAGAGCTGGTCTGGAGAAAATCTCCAGATGCTTTGTGTTCAGCTTACACTGTAGGAGGCTAAACTTACTCAACACCTCCGGAACAAAGAGGAGGCACGACTCTACAAAGAACAACATCATGACTGCTTCCCGAAAATGACTCTTATCTGTGTAACAAAACCATGCAACTGCCGCGCTGAAACGTTCGTTAGGAACGGTCACGTGATCTACAAAGTCCACTTGCGAAGACACCGTTCGCGGAAGAACCGTTCGCGGAAGCACGATTGCGGAAGCATCATCAGCGGAAGCATCGTTCGCGGAAGAACCGTTCGCGGAAGCACGATTGCGGAAGCATCGTCAGCGGAAGCATCAGTCGCGGAAGCACCGTTCGCGGAAGAGGAGCCTTCGCGGAAGAACCGTTCGCGGACGCAGTCTTCACCACGTGGAGAAGAGTGCGGAAGATACGTTCGCGGACGAAGATGCGCGCGCAGCCACCCTGGCTATATAAGGGAGAGCGGACGGCCGCTCTGAGAGCACTGCAACAGCGACATCGACCGTGGGGAGATCGTCACCGCCACAGCCAAGGGACTCGACGAACTCCGTGCGGACGACTCCTTCTTCAGGGCCTTAGAGTCAACCGGGATTTAGACCGACTACCTGGAGAAACCATTCGACTAAGCGGGACGGGAAACTTCAACGGGAAGGGACAGAGAGACGCCGCCGGCTAAGAACTCTTTTTAGTTGTGCCCTCGTGCACTATTTATTTTTGAAATGTGATCATACAGTGCTCCATGTCTGAACTTCATATTTGTACGTCACGTGGGTGACCAGCCATACAATTGTAAGTTGATTTGATGTATATAAATCTTCAATTTATTTACATCTGAGTTGCTTCTTGCCTAAGTGAAGCCGGTGAGCTACGGAGTGATGATACACCAGCGTTGGGGGACACCAATTTAGTGACGGCTCTCGAATCACAACGAGCGGGAGTTACATAAAGTCTATACGATCAGAGAAACCAGGTTTTTTGGGCCACACCGAAAACAAGTCATTACCAAACGTCACAACTTGGTGCCGTGACCAGGATCCCCGAGGGTCTACTGCCAGGGAACGAACCTCAGCATCACTCATGTCCGGCGAAAACGACGAAACTGCCCCAGGGAAGACAGGAGGTGAAGAGGAAGACTCTTCGCGGACGGCCTCACTTGCGGACGAGGAAGACAGCGGTTCGCGGAAGCCGACCTTTGCGGAAGAGGGAGACGACCGTTCGCGGAAGACGTTCGCGGAAGACGACCGTTCGCGGAAGACGTTCGCGGACGACAACCGTTCGCGGAAGACGACCTTGGCGGAAGAGGCCGACGACCGTTCGCGGAAGACAACGTTCGCGGAAGACGACCGTTCGCGGAAGAGCAGCTTCACAGCCAGGGGTAGACGGGACGTTTCGACGAGTGAGGAGCAACCAGGGAGGTCGAGACCTTCCATGGGCCAGTCGACTAGTCAACAGAGACCCCGGAGCCAGACACCCGACAACCGTTTTCTTTTCAGACACGACTCTGGGTGGCAGCACGATCGAGACAGGGAGAGGTCAACCTACCTTGAGAGCGTTAGGAGGGGCCCCGAGTTCCGACGAGTGCTGGGACCGGAGTACGTCAATCTGGACGGGGAGGACGGCGAAATCTGGGCGAGGAGGGATCGGCTACAGCTACCGGAGCAGAGTCCAAGTGTGGCACCTCCAGAGAATGCAGCATTGAGACGGCTTTGGGACCAGTCCCAGCAGCAGTCTGGTGCAACAGAGCAGCAGTCTGGTGCAACAGGGCAGCGGTCGGGTGTGACGAGTCGACAAACGGGAGTGACTGGAGGACGGGTTACTTGGGCTCCGACCCAAGAGAGCAGCTCGAGAGGGAGAGGACTTTTCGCGGAAGAGAACATTCGCGGACGAGAGGCATTCTTCGGCGACAGGGACGCTTGCAGCCGGGGATCCTTCGTGGATGAACGGGCTCGTGGGCGAGGGGGAGTCTTTGGTGACGAGGACGCTTGTGACCGGGGAGGGCCCTTCGCGGACGACCACGTTCGCGGACGAGGACGACTCGCGGAAGAGAGTGTTCGCGGAAGAGAGGAGTCTTCACCCAGACGGCGGCTCGACGAAAGGAGTGATCCAGGCGACCAATCTTCCTTTCCAGTTTTTCAGAATAGACGGGGAAGACCATTCGCGGATGAGCCGGTTCGCGGAAGACTCGCGGAAGATGGCGTTCGCGGACGTGCATCTTTTGTGGAGGGACGTCTCCGAGACATCTTGGCGGACGAGCCCGTTCGCGGAAGACTCGCGGAAGACGGCGTTCGCGGAAGAGGCCTGTTCGCGGAAGAACTTCTTCGGGAGCTGTTGGCGGAGGAGTCCGTTCGCGGAAGGTTCGCGGAAGACAGTGTTCGCGGAGGGTTCGCGGAAGACAGCGTTCGCGGAAGAGGGAGGTCTTCACCCAGTCGACAACCGAGACAGCCAGCCTCCTGGAGAAATCCAGCTTCTATTTCAGTCACCCAGGGAGGCCGGAGACAGCACCCTTTCTCATCATCGGGCGATGGGGGGCCTTCATCTGATGGAGGGACCGACAGCAGCCATGGTTACCCAGGACGGGGGAGGAGACCACCGAGGCGGGGACCGCCGCTGCACCGACGAAGCCCTAGGCCGAGACGGAGGCAGGAGGACTCGTCGTCCGAGGACAGCACAGCCTGGAATCAGAACGGCAGAAGGAACCGGAAGATGCTGACCCCTGACAAGTTCGATGGGACTTCCATAGAGTGGCCGGTGTACCGGGCCCACTTTGACGTCATCGCAGAGGTCAACGGATGGAGCAAGCGGGAACAGGGCGTCTACTTAGCCGGGAGCTTGACAGGAGAGGCGCGACGAATGCTGACCAGCCTGAGTCCTGCAGACCGGAGGGACATCGACGTTCTGACCGACAAGCTGACCCTACGATTCGACCCTGACTGTCAGGAGGAGTCCTACAAGGCGACCTTGGGACAAAGAACCCGCAGGAAGGCAGAGACACCCCAGCAGTACGGCTATGAGTTGCAGCGACTGGCCGGCCGTGGTTATCCGGATCTGAACTCCGCAGCTCAGGAGGCTATCGCCTTAGACCACTTCTGGAAGGGCCATCCAGATGGGGACATGAAGGTGATGGCGCTCATGAGGAAGATGAAGACCATGGAGGAGGCCATAGCGTTCGTGACCCAGTACGAATGTGTCAAACCCAAGCCTGGGAAGCCGGTAATGTCCATAGAGTCGGAGGACTCCGAGCCAGCTCTAGGACGGGTCCTACAGCTGTTGAAGAACCAGCAGGGAGGCGAGATTACCACCAGTGGGCAGCAGAGCAACCAGCCGAACGTAGCGGGTCTACCCAGACTTCCCTACTTCAAGGGGCTCTTTGAGAGCCAAGACAGGAAGCTGGATCGACTAATCGAGCTGTGTGAGCAGGTGCTATCCATCAAGCCGAGGGCCGCCACTGCTGAGAACAAGGGACCAAGCGCTAGGCCGGGACCAGATGACTGTTGGTACTGTGGGAAGCCGGGTCATCGGAAGTACCAGTGTCCAGATCGGCCGCCACCTCGGACCAAGGAGGAGCGCTTGAGTCGACTAATCGAGGAGATTGGTGAGCGGAACAGTTTGACAGACGAGGAGTCGGAAAACCAGTAGGGCTCATACCAGCCCCCAACCGTATGGGCCATTGGCAGGTGTGTGCACGGCTTCACAGGCGAGAAGCTCGACGAAGACGTGAAGAACACATTGCCAGGGGGGAATTTTTAGTTTCACAGATTTTTAATAGGTTTTTCCGGTGTGCATCCGAAGTAACTGGATGGGCGCAGGAGGAGCTCGAGGATCGAATTCTCGACTATTTGGAGGGCAAGCCTGTCAACACAGACGGGAGTGCCAATGTACAGCAAACCGATGGAGCCGTGGAGCGTCTAATGCCCCGCGGAGACGTCAAGGAAATGCAGACCGATGGAGCCGTGGAGCGTCTAATGACCCGCGGAGACGTCGACGAAATGCAGACCGATGGAGCCGTGGAGCGTCTGGGGACCCACGGAGACATCAACGAGGTTTCTGCTAGCAGCAAGGAGAACCAACAGGTTACAACCTTGAGGCTGGAGGCTGCGAAACAGCAGGGACCCCCCTATGCAACTGAACCACAAGCGGCCGTGAAAGAGGAGACGGAGGGCCGGTGGAGCGGAATGACCAAGGGGCCAGCGCAGCAGCTATTGCTGGTGGACGACTCATTACTTATCCGGAGCGGCGGTTCCGAGGGGAGTGATTCCCTTAAGACTGACAGAGAGGACCAGGGTGGTGCATCACTGTGGGTGGACGACTCAGTACTTATCCAGGGCGGCGTCCCTGAGGAGAGTGGCAGCTCTCTTAAGATTGACAGAAATGGCCAGGTGGTGTCGCTGTCAGCCGGTGCCCGAGGCACATTGGCGTGGTATGCGGCGTGCCACGTTATGGGGAAGGCGACTCGTATGTTGGTGGACACGGGTGCCTCTTCCACCGTTCTGGACGAGTGTCTCTTCGACCAAATGGATGACGAACATAAAGCAATGATAAGGCAGACGAGAATAAGGTTACGGGCAGCAACCGGAGACTACTTACAGGTTCAAGGAGAGATGACAGTTCAACTTCTACTGGGCACACGACTCGTGTCGGCAGATGTACTGGTAGCCAAACTAGGGATCCCGGGAGTGTTGGGGCTTGATGTACTTCAACAGATTGGGGGACAGCTGGATCTGCGTAAGGGCGAGTGGCAGGTGGGCGACACTACCGTAGTGATGAGCTCGGGCCACGAGGACGCCGTCTACACACTGGTGACGGAGGAGACGGTCGTCTTGCCACCCTTTTCAGAGATGATGGTGGACCTCAAGCTGACAGGAAGTGAGGGAGGAGTTCCGAAGGCCGGCCTCGTGCAGTCCGCAAGAGAGCCGTTGGAGGACGACCCCCTCGTAGTGGGACGAGCCCTGGTACGACCCCGAGGACGCCTGGTACCGGTGGTACTTCTGAACGCCGGCGCTGGAGCTTGCACTGTGCTGATGGGGACCATCCTAGCCGAGCTTCACGGAATAGAGGCCGTGATCGACCTGGGATTTCGTCCCGATGGAGGGAAAACAACCCAGAATGAACCTAAAAGGGAACAGTGGTACCGGGAGGAGAGCGGGAGGGAGCATGAGCCCCTTACACCAAACTCCACCAAGTGGCGGAACCGGACGCCTGAGCAGCCCGAAACCAGAGTGCACGCCATGCACGCAGAATCGTCGACGAAGACACCAGAGTGCCCGGAGCATTTAGAACCGCTCCTGGAGGGAATGCATCCGAACTTGACGGAAAAGGAGGTGGAGGTCGTCAGCGATCTCCTTCGACGCCACCAGCAGGTCTTTATGGGACCAGATGGGAGGTTGGGCCGGACGTCCCTGGCGAAACACGTCATCGACACGGGAGATCACCCCCCGATCAAGCAGCCTCTGAGGAGAGCCCCGTACTACCAACAAGAGCTGATCGAGGACGAGGTCGACAAGATGTTGAAAGCTGACGTTGTGGAGCCAAGTGACAGTCCATGGTCGTCTCCCATCGTGCTAGTGAAAAAGAAGGATGGTGCACTGAGATTTTGCGTCGACTACCGCCGTCTAAATGATGTCACCCGGAAGGATGCGTACCCCCTGCCTCGAGTCGACGAGAGTTTTGATACCTTGTCAGGAGGACGATATTTTTCGACGCTAGACTTGGCTAGTGGTTACTGGCAGGTCGAGATGGACGACAGGGACAAGGAGAAGACGGCGTTCACTACCCGTAGTGGACTCTATCAATTTAAAGTGATGCCGTTTGGATTGGCGACGGCCCCGGCTACTTTTGAACGTCTAATGGAGCTGGCACTGAGGGGACTCCAATGGAAGCGTTGTCTAATTTATTTGGACGATGTCGTCTGTCTTGGAAAGACTTTCCAAGAAGCCGTGGACAACCTCGAGGACGTGTTCCGGAGACTGCAGGCTGCCGGGCTGAAGCTGAAACCCGCCAAGTGTGAGCTGTTTCGACAACAGGTCAACTTCCTGGGCCATGTCGTGTCCGACCGAGGCATCCAGTGCGACCCTGCCAAGGTCGAAGCTGTAACAAAAATGGTTCCTCCGACCACCTTGACAGAACTAAGGAGCTTCCTTGGGTTCGTGGGGTACTACCGCAGATTCATCCCTGACTTTGCCACCCGAGCGGGACCCCTCAACCACCTGTTAAAGAAGGAAGTCAACTACCATTGGAGCGAGGCTCATCAGCAGGCGTTCGAGGCGCTGCGTCAACCCCTGACCGAGCACCCCCTGCTGGTGTACCCTGACATGGACCAAGAATTTATTTTAGATACTGATGCTAGCGGCTACGGAGTGGGAGGCGTCTTATCCCAAGTGCAGGACGGACGAGAGCGGGTGATCGCCTATGCTTCCAGAACCCTGAGGGACACCCAGCGGAATTACTGCACCACCAAGCGGGAGCTCCTGGCCGTCGTCAGTATGATACACCATTTCAGACATTTCTTGTGGGGGAGAGCGTTCTTACTACGAACCGACCACGCCTCTCTCAAGTGGCTACTGAACTTTCGGGATGCGGAAGGAATGATCGCTAGATGGGCAGCTCGCATCGCCAGCTACGCCTTCAGGTGTGAGGTCCGACCGGGAGTACAACACGGGAATGCAGACGGGATGTCCAGATGCCGACAGTGCCGGAGACCGGATTGTCCCGCCCCTCGCCACACCACAAGACCCGAAGGAGAAGAGGAGGCCTGTCCGACTCAGGAGGAGTGTCCCCTACCCCTGGAGGACCTCTCTGACGAGGATCTGCTTCCACCGATCAGCGGAGAAGGATGGAGCCCCGGAGGACCTCAAGTTAACATCTTGCGGGAGGTCCCTGTGGAGCCCTGGACGGAGGACTACTATTGCGGAGATGGAGTCGGGATATTCCAGATCTGGGAGGTGCGCTGCCAGGAGGACCCGAGGACGACTACCCAGCCGACCGAGGAATGCCTGCCTGACCGGAGCCCCCCACAGACGGAGGAAGGAGCCAGGAGCGTCTGCAGAACCCTGCATCAGCTCCGCCCCTCTGCCTGGGTTTGGTTTCTCCTGATGATGCTCCTCGCACTGCATGGTTTGGGACCGGAGGTTGTGGCCGGAGCAGCGATCGGCGCGACGGCCGACGTGTGGATGCGCTGCCGAGAGGAGCCCTTCCTGGACCCATGCCCCAACCCTGTGCTCCGAGATCCAGACAAACAAATGCTAGCTGTCACGCGGGCTATGGCTACGGGAGGACGCCGGAATCCGATGGAGGGAGCCCCGGAGGCCCAGGTCCTGAATGGTTATTCCCAGGAGGACCTAGTGACCCTTCAACGAGCCGACCCTGAAGTTGGAGGCATCCTCGGGTGGAAGAATATTTTCACTGAGAGACCTGCATGGCCCGAAGTCAGAACAAAAAGTCAGCAAATGAAGACTCTGTGGCAACAGTGGGACCAGCTGGAGCTACGTGATGGGCTTCTGTACCGGCGGTACCAAGCGGCTTGCCAGAACGCACCAATCCATCAACTGGTCGTTCCACAGGTCCTGAGACGCGCCGTCATGAAGGAGGTCCACACCGGCAAGCTGATGAGCCACCAGGGAATCACCAAAACAGTCCACCGACTAAAAGCGAGAATGTACTGGCCGGGTATGACGAAGGACGTGGAGCGTTGGTGCCGGGAGTGCCTGAAGTGTAGTGGGAGAAAGCCGCGACCGGGGCCCAAGTACCACCCCATGGGAAATCTACCGGTAGGCGATCGGCTAGAAAGGGTGGCCATGGACATTTTGGAGCCTGGAACGATCACCAATTCTGGGAACCGGTATATACTGGTCGTGGGTGATTATTTCACCAAGTGGACTGAGGCCTACGCTCTACCCAACCATGAGGCTCAGACGGTGGCGGACGTCTTTGTGACTGAGTTCGTGTGCCGCCTGGGAATGCCAGCCAAGATACACACCGACCAGGGACGAGAGTTCGAGAGTAAGCTTTTCCTTGAGATGATCAAGATCCTAGGAGGGGAGAAGACTCGGACGACCCCTTATCACGCCAAATCAGACGGGATGGTCGAGCGATTCAACCGGACCCTGCTGAACCTTCTGGCCGTGGTCGTGGACGAGAACCATGACGACTGGGACGACCATCTGCCCTACGTGATGGCGACTTATAGAACATCAGTACACGAAAGCACCGGGTGTACACCATTTCGAATGATGATGGGACGGGAGGCAACCACCCCATTGGACCTGAGGTACCGGACGAAACCGGACGATTTGGGAGGACCAGTCCCCGAGTGTGCGTCCGAATACGTCGAATGGGTGAAGGAAGCCACCATACAAGCTCACGAGACTGCCCGAGAGTGCCTGAAGACGGCTACGGTGCGACAAAAGCGCCATCATGACATAAAATCAGCCGCTCGACATTTTCCGGTGGGCACCTGGGTGATGTATTGGTACCCTCCAAAGGCTAGACCAAAACTAGGACTAGGGTGGACGGGACCTTATCTCGTTGTGAAGTCTCATCTCGGATGGATGGTGTCCATACAAGATCGACCCGGTGGCAAGATTAAAGATGTCCACATTGACAATATAAAAAGGTGCTGGTTCACCCCTGAAACCGACGCCTGGATACCCAATCCGGACGATGTGACCCCAGTCCGGACCCCCAGTGATGACGAGGGACGAGTGGAAAACAGCGGGAATGCAGTCCAAACGATGTAAACGATGACGGGAGCGTTCGCGGAAGAACCGTTCGCGGAAGCAGCGTTCGCGGAAGCAGCGTTCGCGGAAGTACCGTTCGCGGAAGCACGTTCGCGGAAGCAGCGTTCGCGGAAGAACCGTTCGCGGAAGCAAGCGAAAAACGTTATTTCGTTCCACGACAATGCTTTTTCCCCCAGATCCCTGGTCCGCGCCTTTTCTATATAAGCAGGCCGGCCTACGATTCCGTCATCACTTCAACCATGAACACACCAACTCTGCAGATCATTGAGATACCCGCATTTGCAGACGAAGATTTCGGGGACGTTCCAGATTTCGACTTGGCTGACTTTCTGCCCCTTGAAGTCGACAAGATGAGCGACCCACCTACCAAGCCTGACCGGAAGCGGGAGCGCTCGAGGAGCCGGGAGCGTCGTGAGGAGCCCCGAGGAGGTCGACGGTCCCCTGCCCGGAAGTTGTCCACCGAGAGAGGGCGACGCTGGTGCAGCCCCTGCCGGATCCACGTGACGGCATCCAACTTTAGCCGACACGTGGCGACCAAACACACGCAGAAGGAGGGGCGGCACCTCTGCAAGATGTGCAGCCAGCAATTCGCCCGCCGAGCTGACAGAGACCGGCATGAGACGTCGCATGCCAGCGGCAACACCCTCAAGCCAGGACGGAGGAGGACGACGACCGACACGCCCGTGTCCGACCCCCGAGATGGTCCGACTACTGTGTCTGCCCCTGAGCTGAAGACTGTCAGCTTTGCGGCCAGCGGGACGACCAGCTCCACGCCGTCAAGCCCCCGGGAGGACGCCCCCAGGTCAGAGGACGCCCCAGACCCCGAGGACGACCCCCCGAATAGCGAAGAGGAACCGGAGTCTCAGCAGGAGCGGAGAGAGGCGGAATCCCCGGAGGCCCCCACCCCCGAGGACGACGGACCCCCCGTTCCCAGAGACTCGGCCCCTACCTACAAGCCCCTAGACCTGAGTTGGTACCTCAAGCCCGTTCCGGAGGAGGAGGACCAACTGCGACCGTATGTGGAGGGCCTGGGCAGAGCGGTCACTGCCGGAGAGAAGGCCCTGGAGGACCTGGCATCCACGATAGCCATGGGACGACGCCACCTCACCCAAGCGGAGGCTCGGCTCCAAGCCAAGGAGGAGCAGAGACAGCTCGAGGCCGAGGTGCTGCAGCTGCGAGGGGAGGCCTCTCAACGAGAGAAGAGCCACCGGAAGGAGCTGCGAGCCCACGTCCGAGAGACCAAGCTGCTCCGGGAACAGCTCCGAGCATATACAGACACTCGGGACAGGCTGGCGGAGACGTCCGAAAGCGAGGTGGATCGCCAGTGAAGTGGAGGGAGAGAGCCCTGTAAACAACAGACAGGCAGGAAAAGACGAAGAAGGAGGAAGAAGAGAAAAGAAGAGAGAGAAAGGATCAACGGGGACGTTGATCTCCAGAAAGGGTGGAGTTGTAACAAAACCATGCAACTGCCGCGCTGAAACGTTCGTTAGGAACGGTCACGTGATCTACAAAGTCCACTTGCGAAGACACCGTTCGCGGAAGAACCGTTCGCGGAAGCACGATTGCGGAAGCATCATCAGCGGAAGCATCGTTCGCGGAAGAACCGTTCGCGGAAGCACGATTGCGGAAGCATCGTCAGCGGAAGCATCAGTCGCGGAAGCACCGTTCGCGGAAGAGGAGCCTTCGCGGAAGAACCGTTCGCGGACGCAGTCTTCACCACGTGGAGAAGAGTGCGGAAGATACGTTCGCGGACGAAGATGCGCGCGCAGCCACCCTGGCTATATAAGGGAGAGCGGACGGCCGCTCTGAGAGCACTGCAACAGCGACATCGACCGTGGGGAGATCGTCACCGCCACAGCCAAGGGACTCGACGAACTCCGTGCGGACGACTCCTTCTTCAGGGCCTTAGAGTCAACCGGGATTTAGACCGACTACCTGGAGAAACCATTCGACTAAGCGGGACGGGAAACTTCAACGGGAAGGGACAGAGAGACGCCGCCGGCTAAGAACTCTTTTTAGTTGTGCCCTCGTGCACTATTTATTTTTGAAATGTGATCATACAGTGCTCCATGTCTGAACTTCATATTTGTACGTCACGTGGGTGACCAGCCATACAATTGTAAGTTGATTTGATGTATATAAATCTTCAATTTATTTACATCTGAGTTGCTTCTTGCCTAAGTGAAGCCGGTGAGCTACGGAGTGATGATACACCAGCGTTGGGGGAC
This sequence comes from Terebella lapidaria, assembly GCA_949152475.1. NCBI lineage: Eukaryota > Metazoa > Annelida > Polychaeta > Terebellida > Terebellidae > Terebella > Terebella lapidaria. The sequence continues at coordinate 35,723,075 of OX424566.1, forward strand.
ACCAATTTAGTGACGGCTCTCGAATCACAACGAGCGGGAGTTACATAAAGTCTATACGATCAGAGAAACCAGGTTTTTTGGGCCACACCGAAAACAAGTCATTACCAAACGTCACATCTGTATGAACGATCGATTTGTTTTGTTGATGTAAATCAAAACATGAAAACCCCAAAATTAAAATGCCAAATACCATTTTTACAGTTTTCTGGAAGTCATGCACTGATTCTGTGTCAATAAATGACTAGCAAATATATTGCAGACAAGCAAAACCAACTCTGGAACGAGTATAATAGATGCAGTACACTAGAAAGAAGTGACGTTCCATATGGAAATGATATCAAACTAAAGTGACACGCATTTTCCAAGATCTCAAATATTTGAACAATAGATATATCTTGTTGATGAATAGAAACTAAAATTCAAAACACAATTTTGATATGTTTCTGAAAATCATGCTAATTATTCTGTGTTGAAAAACGATGATTACAGACAGTTTTATAAGCTTGTTCGTAGTACATTTTTATGTTCATCAGCAGACTCCTCAACCATAAAACCTTTGATGTTCAATTTTGAGACGAGTCATTTTCGAGTAGCAGCCATGTTGGATTTCCACTCATGGGCATCCAAGCAGGTAGGTAGTTATTTGGAATGAACTATTGAGTTGACATGCATACAGTGCACGTCCAATACCCACAAAAAGTTATATTACACAAGTTTATATCCATTCACAAGAACTGCGATGCAACATATCCAGTTTCGGCTGCTGCAATTTTGGATGTTCACATCTGTGCATCATCACAGCTACAGGAAGTTATTTGTTATGACATCTTGAACAGTATATATTTGTGCTACTACTTACCAAATTCAACATGCAAATTCCTGACCAGTAGCTAATAACGTGCCAAACTGCAAAAAAAAATGTGACCGATTCATGAATTGTGATGCTCTGCACGCATTAAATTTTGTTTTCTAATTTCAATGTAATTGTGATTGTCATATTATTATTGGCAGCCATATTTGACTTTCGATAGACAAAGTGCTGCACCAGAAGGTAATGTGGTCGCATAGAGCAAATAAACTTCGTTTTGTATGCTATATTGTAGTGTTGTGTATTTCGGAGCAAATCGACGATTTTTGGCGGCCATCTTGGATTTTGGCGGCCATTTTGAAATTTAAAAAACTTTAAATACATTTATTCCAAAGATATTGCCAATATTTCTTATGGGTTTTGTGATGATAGGTTGATTTATTGGAACGCTACATTGTAGTTTTTGTCCGAAATGTAGATTTTCAAACATGCGAAAATTGAAGGGGGGTGGGTCCACGTTTGGCCTGGTAACGCCGTTAAGCTACCAGATCCAGAGGGCTATCATGCAGAAATGTGCTCTAGGGACATATAGCTTTCAAAAAAATATAGTGGGCATTTGCCCCCCCAAGTGGTACCAATGACCCTAATTTGGTGTGTCCGGCCCATACACTAAATGTCGAACAATGTCATTCCTGAAAGTAGACCGATCCAATTTTGCGAACAGTGACATATTTCTTAATTGCAATATGATTTGAATGGAATACACATAGTGTAGAATGTAGAATTTCACATCTGTGGAAAATGATCAGTTCACTTGGATGATTGCCAACGAGGGAACTATTGTAATACGTTCAATAATCGTGATGATATTAATTCCAGACCTGAGCGATACCGGTGACGGAGACAGCGACCCCTAGCGACGTGTAGACGTGTTCACTCATGATTTGTAGAGTCATCGTGTTCAGCGAAATCCTGCAGGGGGAATACCGAGACATGATTAGCCTGGTGTCCTCTCAAACGTTTTATTTTAGTGGGGACACTGATGGGCTACATTTCTGGACATTTCAAGTTAAACATGTTATCGTCGACGTTGTTTGGAATGTGGCTCCGTAAATTGCGAAGGAGCACACAAAGGGCAACAAATGGCGACAATTTTGTAATGGATTGCATCCACTAGTCATGACTATAGACTATATATATATGCATATATGTAGTCACAAACCCTGTATTAAATCGCCGTATTTGATTAAATTTAATTTATATATCACATGTATGCAACAAGTTGCGAAGAAAATTGCTAAAATTCAGTTTTGACAGTGTTACACAAGCACTTGAAAGGACACTCCGACATTTATTTCATTACCATAATAAATATTACCATAATACAGGGAATTAGAACATGAAATACCGGTAAATTCCCCTGGAGGGAGATGTTTTGGGAGGGGCTGATGGTGTGTTGCCATGGTGATGGGGGAAGGGGGAAGAGGGTCGGGACTACTCACCGCTGGATCTGTTGCACCCCGGGCCATACAAACACTCGGCCTCCCGGCACCAGCAGGGGAGTGCTGTGACAGCAGCCTAGGGAAGGACGGAACGTTATATTGTATATGTCGTGTAATACTACAGCATCAGGATGAAGGTTTGCAAAACCGGGATTATCCCGTCACGACCATAATCAGCTATGATTATGCCAAAAATATCGATTTGAGTAGATTATTAGCCCACTGATCTCGACGGTCAGATGTGAATACCTAATTCAGCATCTATGTACTGTGCCGGTTCTTTTCTTTATGACGCCAATAGGCAATTGACCGATTTTAGGCGAACATGGCTGACGCCTGTTGCCACGTTCGGGGACAAATCACCATTCCATAATTGTTCCATGCCATTTACGGTGAGGCTTCACCAAACATCCCAATGAATGGCACATTACAGAGCAAACATTTTAGGGACGTGTCAAAGGGACTTGGAATGAGAAAGACTAGCTCTGTGACATCAAGCAGCATGAATACTTGTGGTGCTATTGGCTCAGACCTAAAAATTAACTCACTCAGAGAAGGTGGTTCTTATCACCATATTGATTCATTCAAATAATAAAGGCCTGACATGGCCATATCTCAATATTGCTCTCTCTCTCTTTCTCTCTGGTATATAATAATCAGTGGATTTAGCCAGCTTGGTGCAGTATTAGCAAGAACTTGATAACCTACATATCAAAAATGTTTAGAGGTTTCAAACACTCGATCATTCCATACAAGGTGACACCTTTGTCACTATGCCGTGCTTGTCTCCTTGTGTTGGTAATCAACACGAATGTGAGCACATCATCGATCGTGGTTTGTTTTGAATCGATACATGTCGGACACCCTCTTGGCTGTATTGACCGCTACAAGATATGGGAGCTAGACCAGGGAGATTCTACACCAGCGATACACGATTGTGCTTGATTGATGGTGATGTGAGGATAATAGCAGATGCTGTTGCAAAAATTATATGGCTGCTCTCGATTCTTGGTCATCTTACATGGATGAATATAAATTTATACTTGCATTATCTAATACAAGTGTAATGTACGTGACGGTTATTAATGATGCATAAAAATGATGCATAAAAAACCGTATTTGGTGTACTTCGTGGTCTTTTACATATGTCCAGGGTCATGTATAGCTGAATGGTGTATGTACTTTACGTTCCTGGTACATTGCGCTGTGATATAGACCGGTGACGGCCTTAGGTACCATGGTCAACAACTCTACATTCTCGGGCTAATGCATGCAATACCTATAGGATCGTGGGCGGTATATGTACTAACCGGAGACGACCATTGCCTCGTTTGGTCCACACGTGTGAAACATCCTGCTGAATCCTGTCCCGAACCTGGCAGAAAACGATGAGCCACTGTCTTGTCACCGCCTCCTATTGCTGTAGCAGATATTATTTCCTTCTTTGCAAAAACGAAACCGATATTACCATGTAGATGCAGATCTGGTGACGAAAAAAATGGCCTCCACTAGGGCAGTGGACTGCGGATGTAGACAGGCCAACTGTACAAGATGTCCACCGAAGATACGGAGGCAGGGCGGGCAATATCAGCGGGCAATATCACAGGGAAAACTCCAGCAGACACAAGGTACGGGGAAATGCGGTCCTAGAATAGCACAGGCGTCGGAACAGCAGCAGTGGGATGACAACAGTCACTGGTGGGGAGTGGTGAGGGAGTGGGGGCATACAGCGAGTGGACAAGAGATCGATTCTCGTGTCTCCTGCCGTTCCCTGCTGATACTGTTGTCTCCCAGTGGCATTATGTTTATGAGATTCTCGCAGATTTGGATTTTCTGGCGCCAAGGGGTCCACTCGCTAGATGGCGCTCACGCCGAGATTTATACTGCACGTTGACACTTTCTTCTGATTTGTGTGACGCATATTGTGATGCTACACACTATAGAGTTCTCAGAATGTGTCTAATCTACCAGTTGTCAATACTGCCCCCGTCTAAAAAATAACACATTTATACTGCTTTAAACTGCAAACCACTATTGCTAACATTCCCAGAAAATAATTTCATTGTTCATATACGTGCTCGTGTATCACATTAATCAAATAGTAGGGTTGATATTCAATCATACATTTAGCATAAAAAAACAAGATATTCCGAATGCTGAGAAATCAAATATCTTTATTGGATATGGCGAGCACCACATATATCTACTGGATTATTACACACATCTGTGAACGAATCCTCTAAAGTGAAGTGAATCTGCAGGATGAGAAATAATCAATGAACCGTACCAAAACTACATTTTTTTTTCACATCAAATCTGTGTTTCCTAAATAGTCCGCACCATATTGCAATTGAAGAGATACCTAAATAATACTGATAAGCTAATGAAGACTAGATTTGTAAACATGAATAAATCGACTACCGTACTTGAATGCATATATTCGCATACATTTATATAAAAAAAACATTATCACACAAGTGCTATTCATAAAAACATTATCACATGTTTTTTTTATCTATATACTCTGATTTTTCTACCTCGTTTACACAATTTTTCGCTGATATTTTTGCGATGCTAAATGCTATCGTTCTATAACTTGACATACTTCACCTGAGAGTCAAACGGCAATTATCCACCGAATTTCAAACTTCTATCACGAAAATTGAAAAAGTTGACAGTCTCCCCCCATGTTAAATTTAGCCCTGCATGTCATTTAATTTCTGGGTCCGCACACAATTTTGTGTATTTGCTCAGTTTTGTAGTGGTGCAATCTTTCAAAATCAACATGTTTGTGTAGAATACACCCCAATGTGTCTTCTGGTCTAAAATTACAACAATACTTCGAATCCTCATAGATGTAAACAGGATCAAATCCTCGAATATGCTCAGATACTCGAGATCCCGTTTTTGGCTGAAATTTAACGTTGGGTAGATTGCCAACTTCTTCAATTATTGCGATAGATGTCTGAAATTTGGTAGAAATTGCCGTTTGTCTTCGAGGTGAAGTATGCCAAGTTTTAAAGCGATTCCGTTCAGCGTCGCAAAGATATCGTGAAAAACCGGTGTAAACAAGTTAGAAAAATCAGAGTATACGTAATAAATATCTAGCACTGAACAACAATCATTTCACACAGGCCCAGGTGTAACACACACTCTAACAAATATATTATGAACATTGGGGAAATATTCATGATCTGGATCATACACAGACATATCCAGCATATTACATCGTTTCGACATTTATTGTATGAAATGACACGACATATCTAAGACATATGACCTGAAAAGCGGGGTAGGGGAACTCTGATTGGAGATCACTATACAACCACCGAAACATATAAAGTCTGTGTTCTAAAGGACAGTTTAGTCCTACTAGTCCATTATGACGTGGCAGCATGTCTTCATGACACTTCAGGAGCCGACTTCATCAAGGACTGTCGAAAGAAAAGTCACCATTATCAACCATGGTCAACAAGAGGGATTTTACATCACACTTTTACATCTTTTAAAGAGTAATTTATAGTTAATACATTTACCTTGGTGACGTCGACCCCAGTGAGGTCCTCTACAACTCTGGGAAGTTTTTCCATGATTTCCAGAACTTCTCCGGTCAGTTTCCGAGCGCCGACATCTCCCTGACCGCTGGATACCATGGTGATCTTCTTGGACTCACACAGAGGCAAGGCCACCTCCGCCGCGATCTGCCACATGAAATGCCCAGACTAATGCATAACACTCCTAACTTCACAATGTCAGCAAACATTGGTTCTAAGATGATGAAACAATGTTACTGTAGGTCTGTCATACCTTAGGAAGAGTCTCAAGGACCATGTCGATCATGGCGGCATCCTGGTAGTCCTTCCAAGCATCCGCCTTCTTTGCCATCTGCTCAGCTTCTGCCTTCGCCTTGGCCTCGATAGCAAACGCCTCCGCCTCGCCTTTCAACTACACGGAATTTTAATCAAAATATCTGGTGTACTTGTATCTGGTCCGTATATACAAGTCCTGGTTCTTACCATACGTATTAATTAAAACAACGTTTACCTTTATAGATTCTGCTTCCGCCTGGGCTTCCATCACGATTCGATTCCTATGTGAAAAAAATATTGTGTGCTGTGAGCAAATGTTAAATTACCAACAAGTAGCATTTAAAGTGTAAACTTACGGACCTGTTGGCTTCCGCGAGTTTCTCGAGTTTGTACTTTTCGGCGTCTGCCGGCCGTCTGATAGTCGCGTCCAACTCTCGTTCTCGTCGCGTGATCTCCTGGTCTTGGATTTGTATCTGCTGCGCGCGCTCCACGACCTTAATCTGCATCTGTTCCTCCTTGATCCTCTGCTTCGTCTTGGCAGCCTGCCAAATTCCAAGATTTTATAACCACTGTGAGAGTCTTTATTTGCAAGGCAATATAAATTACATTCCTTACTTGCATAGTCAATTATATGTACATAAATAGCTATAAATATCCAGTACTATTTGCTATATGCTGAAACTACGTGTGGCTATACAAACATATTTTTTCCGATTACCTGCAAGGCGTAGGCCATTTCGGAGTTGGCTTTCTTGGCGTTGACCTCGCGATCGTAGGCTGCTTTCTTGAGGTTGAAGTCCCGCTGAGCTCTGGCTATTTCCGTGTCATTTACGAACCGAGCTGTAGTGACTTGCTCCTCTCCTTGTGCTTGCTGGATCAAGTTTCGCGATGATATTCTCATAATTGAGCAACTCAAGATATTTTTTAAAAAAAATCATAGCTAGGCTATCTTAGTGGACACACATAATTGTGTTTATATTGAATTCCATCCAGATAATAATTTTCTATTTAAAAAGTATGTGAAGGTAACAATATCCGTATTAGCTACGGTGCTGAAGAGGTTGCATTTGAAGAACCAAGGCTCACAAACACCCAAGCCCCTATGTACCCGGATGGTAGAAGTCATCTCGGCCTCAGCCTCGCCAATGGCAGCATCCCGCTTCACTTGAGCTGTCCTTGTCATGCCCAGGGACTGTAGATAGTTCTGTGGTAGGGGATAATTTCATAATATCACAGTAGATATTCATAAATAACGATTTTACAATTATCACGCATATGACTGAATATTTCGTAAAGTTCTCAACAACTAACACCGGCCTTCCAAAATGTGCCACCCTATCAAATACAGGAACATATGTTTGAAAAATCCTGAGTCTGTGTTAGAGGTCAACGCAAGTGCATTTAATATTTAGCCCCTATAGAACGGTGAATCGTTTGATAAAACTTGATTTAAGTTAAGTTGAAGATCCTCTTTTTCGGCCAACAAATTTCCACACAGTTTGAGAGTATGTGCACTCACGTTGTCATCCATGATTTCTTTAAGAGTATAACTGATGACTTGCATCCCCATATTGATGAGATCCACTGACGCTGTTTCGAAAACAGCTCGGGAAAACTTGTTTCTGTCCTTGTATATCTCCTGAATAGTGAGATGTTGCTTCAAATGTTACACTATGATAGCTGATTGTGTTATCTATAGGAACACATGGTGTTGTATAAGAATTGGAAGTATATGCATTACCTATATTGTTATAAATTGTCTTAATTGGTTCATTGGTTCATTGGTTCACAGTCACTGTTCAATTCATTTGACAGAAATTGTTTTATTGTGAACAATGAAACTAATAATCATAATGGAACTTGAAACGAAAGAAATATTTCAGTAAATAGATAGCGAAGTGAAACAGTGAATGACTGGTGAAAAACAACGTTTGGATTTTGGAAAGTGAGACTAAAACTAAAGAAATATCCCCAATTGAACAGATTCGATTACATGTGAATACCTCCACAGTCATGCTGCCCATCATAGCGCGCTGGTGCCCCTCCAGTGTTTCCATGACGACGGCTTCTATTTCGTCCTCTGACTTACCCAGGAACATCTGAGCGGCATTGTACAACATTTCCTCACTGGCAGCATGAACCTTGACCTAAGTATATATGGGAAACGTGAACCTTGACCTAGATACAGAGATTACTCATAAGTTACCGTGACCTGAATTAAGAAATCACTGGTACAATGCAATATCATTGGCAGCAAGAACTTTCACTATAATATATAAAATACTGGTACAACACATTCTTCTTGGCATATGAACCTTGACCTTAATGCATAAAATAGTGGAACAACATAATCCGATTATCCCTGGTAGTGCGAATCTTGATATACTCCAATTCACGTGAGACTATGTTTTCAAATGTATTTCAAATTTAATTAATTTATGACCAATGGATACGGGGCCCACATTTTCCGCCAGTATACGCGTTTTCAGTTATCGTGGATTTATTCAAGCAATTTATCTTGAATTATGGAATATTCACGCCGCCCAAGCAGACATCACAATGGTGTGCGGCACATCATATAATTGTGAGTAAAAAAACCACGTCGGCACCTCACAATGTGTGTGGAGATCACCACAATGTGTGTGCATTATTTTGGACATAGTTTGTTCAGTGGACCCCTGATGAGAGACAAATGTACTAGAGATGATTTTTGGCATTAACTCCCCCGTGATCTATGTGTTCGTTTTTCCGACTGGCAAGTGTGAAGAGTTGATACAGTGTGTGGAGTGCGCGATACAACGTGGTATGTGTGGCAAAAATGACAAATTCACTTACAAGAAATGCATATTTCCCCAAATAATTTACGTTTAGCCAGTACATATAAACAGCACGAATACCATGTTACATCACTGCACAGGTACGAAGCAGTTGGTACGAGCTTGTGGTGTCATTTTCAACTCACACTGTGAGTTTGTTTAAATATTCCGAGACATCACATTGTGTGTGAAGGCACCTCCTAAAGTGTGTGCAATGCATCCAGATTATATGACCACGATAAATGAAGTATATGTTCATTTCCAGCCTTGATGATTATTTGAATGTTTTATTACTAATGCTAACGACTTTTGCTTGCAGTGTAGCAATATACATGTAGAGGGCATCGGCTGCCTACATCAAGTGCATATGGTGGTTATTATTCTACAATCTTTTGTACGTACTATATTATATCTTAAAACATAATTATGAAGTGCTTTTCCAGTCTCAATTTGTGGTATATTAGAAATATAAAAATGCTTCAACAAATGGTATTGCAAAACATATCAGTACACGCCTAACTGAATATCTACCTACATGTATATCATTATAGGGATCAGCTTCATGTATTTCATGATCTTCTGTGGAACATAAAAAGATATTCTAGTGTCTAATGCTCGTCGAGAAAATTGTATTCGAACGGAATAAAGGCAGATACATGTAGGTTGATGGATCTATATGCCTAATGAATTATATCCTGGGTTTCAAGCACCTAGATAGCCTACGCACTGTTGTGCGTGTGGGAATGGGAGAACACGTATAGTATAGAGCCTAATTATTATGTATATGTGGAGATATTGCAAATGAAATATAAGCCAACATTTACTGAATACCTGGGGCCTACAAGTCCGTTCTGTCTCTCCCCAGTAATGAGTTTGTTTTCAGATGATGTTTTCATTTAACAGTGAATGCTGCACACACATTGTGAGTTTCCATGAACACACTTTGTGATGAGCCATGACACTTTCTGCAAATATCTCCGTTAAATAGACAAAATCATGGTCGGAAATGATATGGTTCAAGTGAAACGGTCATACGGGCTTAATGGTTTATTTAACTTTGCCACAGCTTCTCAATTTATTAATAAATCAAGCCGAAGTTGGATTTTCAAAGTGCATGCGGCACACACATTGTGATGTCTTGTACACACATTGTGAGGTGCCAGCACGTGGTTTTAACACACAATATGATGTGCCGCACACCATTGTGATGTCTGCTTGGGCGGCGTGATATTTCATGTTTACGGTCAGTGATTTGGATGTGTTTTTTTTTAAATGTTAAAATAGGTAAAAGGGAGAATCAATATCGTCCCAGACCTGAGCGATACCGGTGACGGAGACAGCGACCCCTAGCGACGTGTAGACGTGTTCACTCATGATTTGTAGCGTCATCGTGTTCAGAGAAATCCTGTACGAGAAAGCACGGTGAATAATATCAGCAAGTTGGGTAAAAAATCGCTGTACATGACTGAAAATGTTCAAATTATCATATGAACTACCGGGAAGCCATTGTTTCTCTAAAAGTGTTTATATTTGGTATTTGGTCCATAGCACATATTCTCCGTTCATCGGTGTGACCTGAATTTAAATATGGTTCAAGAAGATAACTCACAAATCGCACCTACAATACCTAAATACCTAAATACCTTTTAATCTGTTGTATCCCTGGCCACACGAACACACGACCTCCCACCACCAGAAGAGGTTCATTGTGACAACATCCTTTTGATTGTTTAAAAATAATCGAAATAGATCATTCGAGGGCGAATACCATATTGTAAATAGGTGGTCGGTGCCTCGTGAACGAAATTACATAAAAAAAATCCCGCATTTCCAATATAGTGAATTATTCACTGTAATAGCGTATTAATATATTGTAAAACGTTCGCTATCGATAACATGCACTGACCTGAGACGACAATGGCCTCGTTCGGTCCACACGTGTGGAACATCTCATCATCGGTGCCAGACCACGGCGCCCTGAGTCAGGCGACACTGTACCTCCCGACCCTCCACGGGTGTTTTTGTACAGCGTCCACAAACATTCCACTCGATTTAGACGCTCTGCTTGTGCAATTTATGGACGATAATATGGGGATCCGTCGCAGGGTGTCGCTTGCAATGTACGTGGGAATGGTTTGATGCTAAATATAGCGATGTTATTTACACGTTAAAAATTGCCGGTGTCAAGAATCATGAAGACGGGATCATTTTGGTGGTGGGGCGGTTTTATTGTCTAGGTCCAAAATACAGACAAGAGTTGGAAAGAGAGAGAGGGCTCTGAATATATCGATTTCTTTATTCTTGCCTGGCCCCCACTGATGAGCTGTCTTAATCGGCGTCACACGTCCTCTAAATGTATGATAATGCAAGGGGAGGCTCATTGCGAACAGATCCAACTCGGCAGTACGCTCCTTTTGTATTCGGTAGGTGTCGTCACCAATCCGACAGTTGGCGCCATCTAGCGAACAGTCGTATAAAACGTAGCTCTAGAATTCTGGATTGGATTGGTATTCCGAAAATTCGGGCGTGTGTGCTGTTATAATTCGGACGTGAAGTATTTTTTTAGCCTCGAATGTATTCGTAAAGGGCCTGTTTATATATAAGTGAAATATAAATGAGCTAGTACGATGGTGGAAGTTGGTCTCGTAAAAGTAACTTCGTTAACATCTTATAGATAAGTTATACGAATCTCCAACCATCTGTTTGAAACTACGTATATATATCAGGATTTGTTGCTCATCGAACTCGTTGCATTGGCATTTTTATTGGGGATGTATCTCGAAACATCGAATACTAATAACGTAGGAAATGTTTATGTTTATAGACTACAATCTAGCCATTGAAACACATTAACAGCATTCAGAGTGTACACTCTTAAGTATGTAAATATATGTAATGTTTACAAGTGATTTGCCCTCAAATCCAATTGATAACTGGGAACCAGAAATACCTCAAAATATCTTGTTGGCGCCGTAGTCTAAAAGCATAGACATTTTCCACGTTACTAGTATTGGGCGTTTCAAGATACATTCCCAATAAAAATGCCAATGCAACGAGTTTGATGAGCAACTAATCCTGATATGTAGTTTCGAACAAATGGTTGGAGACTCGTATAGAGTTTTAATAATAGTCTGATCTGGGATTTCAAGCCATTCACACTCCTTGAGATGAAATAATAATTCATTCTGTCAAACTTTTGCAGATATGGTGAAAGTGTTTATCTATTTACAAATTTCAGATGACAAATATTTATTTTGCATTCATAATTCAACTTCTTTTATCTGCCCTTATAATCGCAATAATCTACGAAATGTTGTTTCGCTCCATTGTGAGAAAGACGCGATAAGAAGTTTTTCTCGGGCTCACATCTATGATTCTATCGTTGATAACTTCACAAGCGGTTTAATGCATGAGAACGAGATAACGTCGAAATAACGCCCGGCTACCGGGTGACTCAACATGAACAGACCCTTTCTCGCAGCCGGTGAATATAAAAATTACGTTCTGTCCCTACTGACTTCAGTGCGCTCTTTACGGACAGTCCGCAGTTTATCAATACGTAATCGGGGTCTGCGGCTGCATTAGCATTTCGAAAGTGTTACATAATTTGTTCTGCCTCCGGCAAGATTATCACAAAAAGCAACACAGAGGCAACTGGGAATTTGTTTTGTTTTTGTCGAGGTGAGAAACAAACCTGGAAAATATTCGACTCCGCCTTACGGTTTGTTGTATTACCCGCAGGTGTACAAGATATCTGGTGTCCTGTCCGGATATAATGAAGATAACATAACTGTTGGACAGTACAATTCGTTATCTGGAAGGCACCATGTAGGCAATCCTTTAAAACATGCCAATGAATAAGGATACAACAAATGTGAATCGTCACTATCTGATAATGATATGATGGACATAAACAAAAATATTCAAACTTTTTGTATGACATCCATACTCCGACAGTATCGTTCATTGTTACAAGCTCTTGCTAACCACTTGAACGATTTTCTCTCGTTTCCGTCCGGTTTTGCTGGAGGATGTGTTTTACTTGCGTGTGAAGCAGATTTTTCAGTCACAGAAACAATAGAGCCATGGACCTGGATCTAGATTTGGAACCCTCCCTGTTATAAAACGAATGGTCCCTGGCAGTCACATTGCAGAGCCGACTGGGTCCACCTTTCAAGCGGCATGTGCATTATTTCATCATAATGTGATCCAGGGAAAAGGAAATAATTCAAAACTGAAATTAAGATTGAGAAATGGATCTCTCTAGCTCTGGATGCGGGCAATGTCGGTGTTTTAGAATTACATACTTTTTGTGGACAGTGTTTACGACTTTGTCAACAGTACTTCCGCTAGTTTCTGGATCAGGGAAGGCTGTTGTCATAAATGCAGGGTAAGTGGAACTCACTATTAAATTTTCAATCGCATTTCATTTTCCTCACTAGAATCAGAAGTCCACAATCAATTTAAACCTCCCAGCACGTGAGGAAAAGATTGAAGAGACGAGTAGTTATAAGAAAATGCAAGAAAAATACAATTGTCTGAAATGTTTTTTTATTGATAACATCCCATTCGTCTGATTTGTGTTGCACGAAATAATCGGTTTTCAGTGTTGACATTAATGAAACAAAGCATGTTATTCGTCAACCGGATTATTAAACACTCTGAACAAGTCGAATTAACCCACTAGTGTCAAGATTACTTTCCAAATCAATTTTTGACGGAACAACAGATACAGTTCCCTAAAGTTGAATCGTCTCATTTCAGTTCAATCGATAATGATCGAGTTCCGATAAATAAGTTGTCATCAATGGCTCGCTTCTTCTCAAATATGGCCAACACTCGTTGCTTGCAACAAAAATGAACAATTATTTTGGTTACAGTAATTGAACATGTTGACATGTATTTTGGTTTATAAGAAATCTCATTCTCATTCATTGATATTTGTGTCAAGGTCTACCACTCAGAGCTTGATCCTGGCCTTCGATCTCCTTGTTTCTACGGGCAAGCAGGAAATCACATACTATTTTATGGATGCTCAAGGTTCCGAAAACCGATTTCCTCATCAGACAACTCTACGAGCCGTTACTCAGATGCGTTTGCCTCTGTCTCCTTGTTTGTTAGCAGAAATGAGTAAGAGTTACCAGAGTAACATAAGAGTATTTCTGATGAAATATGAATGTCGGACACAATCACAGACAGTAACACAATGCTGTATTTAAAGCACTTTGTCAAAGTTTTGCCCAATTTTGAAGTGCATTGTCTATAACAAGGTAAAGAGCGCATGCACCAGTTTCATTTGTTCCATTGGTACACGATATCACGAAACGGAAGATTTTAGGACTTTGAACACAAAATGCTAACATAGAAATCCAATAGACAAGCATTTGTTAAAGACCTCACCGGAACTGTGTGGTTGCGATTCATTCCTTTCTGATTTGAGTCCGTCCGTTTTCGGATCATAAAATAGGTAAAAATTAGGGAAAGAGTCTGCATTTTTGTGGCAGAGGATGCTTGGGTGATTAGGGGCCATTTGTTAGTGAGATAAAGAAACAATTAACTCTATTCTAGACACTTGGTACACGAACTGTGGACTGGTTAGTTTAGTTTCTTTTCCACAATGTGGGATGAATCATATTTCAAATGACTATTTACTGGGACAAATGTTAGTTCTGCGATTGTTCAACTTGTTTTGCAGTTCCAGTTTATATATTTTCAAATCCCCCGCTTGAACAATGATGCATCCAGAGATTAAGACCTGATACGGCAATGTTAAAGTATCAGTCGTGATCATATAGGATGCACACATTCGGATTTGAACCTTTGACTTAATGGATCCTTGGTTTTATTTCGTGTATCCAGAGAGGCGTTACATTGTAATCCTACTTGTTGAAAATCTGAAAACATCTGAATATCTAAAGCGGATAATGAGTATAAAAGAGTGGAAACTTAAGGGTTGGGAATATGTGTGTGGTATCCTCCTCTGTGGGAGAGGAATGTTGTTTGCACATGTTTTTGCCTACACGTCTCCGCATTGTAACCACATCACGTCCAACTATAATATAATATAATATAATATAATATAATATAATATAATATAATATAATATAAAGGAGTCAATACATATGCGTAGGCCTATCGATATATGAATCTTGATGATGGTAGCTTGATAATTTTTACACTCGAATGATGTTGAAAAATATGCGGGTGAAAAAATATCACCTCGAAACCTTTAGCACCCTCAAAACATTCACCACAAAAAACATCCACAACAATTAAATATGCACTGCCGATTTTCCATTAGATAATGCAGTAATTACATAAGATAACACACATAGATACCACAAGCTGAAATAAGGGTACAGGGGGCCGGGGGGGGGGGGGGAGGGGACAGAAAATGGTGGAATTGTTACCGAAAAACCACTCTCACATCGTAAGTTTCACCGTTTTAGGTAATCACCTGATTTCGTATGAGTGTGGCGATTAGGTTAGTCGTAATCTTTGAAACGAACATTATTTTATTTGCCTCATTGTTTGTGTGTAAAGACTGACACAAAAACTTTTTAGGTTGTACTGTAATTGACACTTCATCACCCAGTTGGGGTCTATTCATCGGCAAAATCCATATCCAGGCATTTTTTCGTCCTTTTTCGTCTTTCGGATTTAGTTCCCATTGTGTGAGATGCCACAGCGATGTGAATTACGATTTTTCATTCCTGAGAATAACTGTGAATAGATGGATTTCCTTATATGTTTTGGAGATCAGTAAAATGTTGAGTGTGAAGGATCGTTCATATCGCGCTGTCTATTAAGTTCCAAAAGTTAAAGTGTTCTAATCTCTGAATTTTAAATCCAGAGAACAAGTCGTTAGATACACGTACACTTCTGCCACATGGGCCTACATCTATTTGAATTCGATGATGACTGATATAGTTGTCACAAAGCTTTTTGCGGGTACATTGTGAATGTGTATAGCATTTAAATTTTGACAAAAATACATGTGTGCATGTACACATCAAACTTTATTTGGAACAAAACTCGACTTTCTAAAATTGGTAACGACTTTACTATTAACACATTTGAACAAATATGCATTCGTGCCATCAGATGGTGTTATCTTATGGTGTAATTTTTAAAAAAATCTGCAACATTATTTAGATTATTGAAGAATCGATAGCAAAAAACATGCATCATATACAAGATATATGTAATGCGATGAAATGTTTGTCTAAGATGTTTTGACCATATCTACATAAATCTAAACATTTCAGAATGTGATGTTTTAGATTTTGTCAGATTGTGTCAGCTTGGAGTGGCACAAACCTATCGTACTGTTTCTAATGAGATAACAGTCTAAATTAGAGATATAGGGGCAAAAGAGAAGCCGGCAAGCAAAGTAAGTAGGTTTGCATCTCGAGACACTGGAACAATACTTTCACCAGTACATAATAAATTTTATCTTTATTTATCGTTTGAAGGACGGAGTTGAATTTGAAGTGAGTTCCGTGAATCAGGTTATGGAATCAAATTTGTTATCTAAACACCGGCTACACACTTTGCTGAGAAATAGAGTGTTATTGGCTTGTACCCGTGTACACACTTGCAATCACCAGAGCGTATTGCACTGTAAATAACATCGTAACCATTGTTTGATACCAGAATATTCCCAGTATAATTTGGGACACCAAAACAGACGCCAATGATTATTTTCACTTCATCACGATCTGGTTGATAAGTATACCAAATCTGTGACTAGTATGCAGCAGAACTTGCTTGCATAATAATTTTTTCGGAATTCACGACGGGTGACACATGTGGAACAGGAAATTCTCACTTTTCCCGGAACACCTGATTTCAGCCCTCGTGGCCATGTATGGGGTTCATGAAGTTTCAAATCATTTTCGCCTGACACCGGACTTTGAGATTGGAAAACAGACATAGTTTTGTTCACTCGGATACTTTAAACTTGGGTATTGATTCCATGTTTATAGAGCTGGTACCATAGTTGACACTTTATTACATACTTGCGATCTATTTATCAGATGAGATTATAGCCAGGCATTTTCGAGGTCCATTTATAGCCAGGTCCATTTTATAACGTCCATGTTTATCTTTTGGATTTAGACCCTGCTGTTTGAAAAACACCCATGTGATTAGCGACATTCTTCTAGTGATCTAGAACGTCGCTGTGAACAGGGAGATCCCTGTGTGTTATGGAGATCAGTAGCATTGATCATTCACATCAAAATGTCAACCAAGTTGGAGTGTAACAATCCAATCACTTAACTTTAATAAAACATTAATTTGAGAAATTATTCAATAGATAAACATATTCATCTTTCACATACATGTAGTTGAATACGAAGATGATCATTGTCTGATATTTGCCACAAAGATTCATTCAAGGACATTGGAGAATTTCAATGAGTATAGCTTTTTAAAATTGTGACAAATATATGAACATGCACATATCAAACTTAATAGGAACAAAACTCGACGTTTCATACTTGAAAACGATTCTTCTTTTATATACGAAATAATTATGCATCGTACCATCACAAATGATCTTATCACGGTATAATTTGTAAAATTTGCAAAAAAGGTACATGGATAGATGTTATACGTAGGGCAGAAATTTGAAGACGATGCATGCATTATGCAAGATATGTACGAGATAAAATGTTTGTCTGTGATATTTTGACAATATATTGCAAATAAAGACCAACATTTCAAGATGTGATGTTTTAGATTTCTCAGGTATTTGATACAACA
The DNA here is from genome assembly GCA_949152475.1 of Terebella lapidaria. NCBI lineage: Eukaryota > Metazoa > Annelida > Polychaeta > Terebellida > Terebellidae > Terebella > Terebella lapidaria. Next base: position 35,740,779 of record OX424566.1, read on the forward strand.
CAGATAGGAGCCTACAGCTTGGAGAGAAGCAGTGTTATCTCACTTTTTCGAATGGGATAAAATTCGAAAGATAAAAGCGAAATAATAAAAGCTGGCAAACAAAGTAGGTTTGTAGCTCGAGAAACTGGAACAATACTTTCGCCAATACAGAATGAATTTTATCTTTATTATTATCGTTTTAAGGACGAAGTTGAATTTGGAGTGACATTCGTCAATCAAGTTACGAAATTAAATTTGTTATCTAAACACCGGCTACAGACTTTAGACTAAGAGAGCTGGGAACTGGAGGGTTATTGGGTTGTGCGCGTGTACACACATGAAATCATCAGAAATTAATACACTGTGAATGAAATCTTAATCACTATTTGATACTAGAATATACTCAGTATATTGCAGGGGAAAGTAGAAAATTTTTATCATTTTCACTTCAGATTAGGTATCTAAGCATTAATTTCGACCGGGTATGTCATGTGAACACATTTGTAGCATGTTTGACTGTATACATGGCGAGATGCGTCAGTTGATATCAAAGTAATATTTTACAGCTATAGTTTTACAGAAGTAGAGTTTCATGTGTTTTGGTTGTTCCCATTATATCACTCGATCACAGATAGCCAGATTTGGATGAAGAAGACAAACACAGAAAGCCGATACACGTGCTTTTGTTATAGATCTGAACGTAACAGTGTTATTGTAGGTTTTCCCGCACATGATTTGAAGTCCGTTCGTTTTCAGCTCATAAAACTGAAAAAAAATAGGGAAAAGGCCTGTAATTTTGTGGCAAAGGATGCTTGGGGACTATTTGTTAGTGAGATTAGCTTAATTTTACACACTTAGTTTAGACTGTGGGCTGGTTAGGTCTTGGGGGGTTGGGGGGTTGGGCGGGGGTATTTACAATGAGGCATGAATCATATTTCAAATGACTATTAACTGGGACAAACGTCAATTTTCCAGGGTAAATTGTAAAACTTGTTCATATTGATAAATTTTCAAATCTAAAGCTCAAAATCCTAATATGGCAATGTGACAGGCAGTTCCCGTCAAGACGTCATCAGAAAAAAAATATTAGAATTTTAATGGATTTTTAAAGTATGTTTTAGAAAGATTACAACATTGTGCACACATGTTTTACTTGAGACTATGGATTGTTAAGATACTATTCAGATCTACGTGAAATATAAAAAATCAACATACATTTAATGACAATATATTGGGAAAATAGGTTTTTGTGTTCATGATTTCCTCGGTTTTGTGTGATGTCATTGCTGGATTGAAACGCATGTTTCAGAGTTTTGTGCTTGCACTTTTCATTATATTCCTGTTATATTTCGTGTTTTGTATTGCCTTTTGGTAGCTTTTCGTAGCATATAATATATATCAAGTTATATATTGGTCATTCATTGCAATATACTCGCTGAGAATCTGAAAGTATGTGAACATCTAAACAAGAACGCAAAGGGCGGAAACTCCAATGGATGGGAAACTACAATTGGTGAATCTGTGTGTGGTATTATCCTCCTTTGGAGAACAATTTTGTTTTCACGTATCAGTTATCAATTCCGGGGAAGCACTTTCAGGCGCATCTGACTTGAGGCACGTCCCCATTTTAGCATTTTTGTCCTTACTCGTCTGTGGTAGGAGTTCAAATTCGTCAAGCCCTAAATATGCGTATTAGTCGGGCATGTACGGGGGGTCCCTTTGCACCCCCCCATGATCCTCCAAAACCAACTTTTTTCTCAAGGTTTTTTAATACTAATAAACATTACATATGTCTCCGGTTGCGCATCCATTGCAAAAATTGGTTTTCGGGCCATTTTTCAAAATGGCCGCCCCGCTAAATCTCGAATTTTGAGATTGCTTCACTTTAAGCTGCATAGGTCTACAAAATAAAATGTTTGTTACCTTTTGCTGCTCATTGTAGGGACCTTATACATTGTACATGAGAAAACAGTGGTTAAATAAACATTTATAATATGAATATGTCCATAAATCCAAGATGGCCGCCAAATTTAGATAATTTTTCACTAAAATGTCCATAACTTCGGACTGGGTCAACCTAGGATGTTCATTTTGGGGTCTATACCTAGGTTTTCATATACAGGGAATCCATTTAGACCAAAATAAATACAATCAAGCTATTTCTTTTGATGCATGCATCCAAGATGGCCGCCAAATTTAGATAAGTTTTCACTAAAATGTCCATAACTTCGGACTGAGTCAACCTAGGATGTTCATTTTGGGGTCTATACCTAGGTTTTCATATACAGGGAATCCATTCAGACCAAAATAAATACAATCAAGCTATTTCTTTTGATGCATGTACACTTGCACACATGGTACACGCTACACATTCATTTAGATATCTCTCGAAAATAGCCCCCTTGACACCCCTATGGTCTCAATTGTGGATCTTGCTTGAATATTTCTGATAGAGACTTTGTCTGATTTGCAATCCCAATATATCCTTGAACAAATAGAGCTTGATTTGATTAGTTTTGTTAATTAACAGAAATCCAAGATGCCTGCTAAACACATCCCGAAAATTCAAGTTCGTAACTAATTGTGCTATAAAGATGTGTGATACTTACTTTCAAGGGTATTTTGGTATGTAGGTTCCATTTTTGGTGTTATTCTAGCTATATAATATCAATTTAAAATGATAACAGCATCTCATTGAGATGGAAAGCAAATAAAAACATATTGTTATTTGAATTTATTCATACACTTATGCATTACGCATTACTCACCAACATGCTTGGGATACTTTTTATATCACAAACAGAGAACAATAATGTAGAATATCTTCATTGGCTATCTTAACACATGAACATGATGGAACATGGTACTATGATATTGGTACTGCTATATTGGCTGAATTGACATATTAACTGATGATGTCTTCACCATTGCCCTTCATTCTCTTGCAGTACAACAATGTTGTCTTGAGCTGTCCGACATCATACCACTCAACATCCTCTATCTCAGTTCTGGAAAATTCTACATCACTTTTGCCACAATAGTCCCATTCATTGATCTAGTCTCATTCATTGATCTAGACACACCTTCGTGTACGGGTTGCCACTCTCCTGGGGCTGAACAGTTGTAATGCAAGTGATGTCGGACAGCTCAAGACAACGTTGTTGTACTGCAAGAGAATGCAGGGCAATGGTGAAGACATCATCAACTAATATGTCAATTCATCCAATATAGCAGTACCAATATCATAGTACCATGTTCCATCATGTTCATGTGTTAAGATAGCCAACGAAGATATTCTACATTATTGTTCTCTGTTTGTGATATAAAAAGTATCCCAAGCATGTTGGTGAGTAATGCGTAATGCATAAGTGTACATGTATGAATAAACTCAAATAACAATATGTTTTTATTTGCTTTCCATCTCAATGAGATGCTGTTATCATTTTAAATTGATATTATATAGCTAGAATAACACCAAAAATGGAACCTACATACCAAAATACCCTTGAAAGTAAGTATCACACATCTTTATAGCACAATTAGTTACGAACTTGAATTTTCGGGGTGTGTTTAGCAGGCATCTTGGATTTCTGTTAATTAACAAAACTAATCAAATCAAGCTCTATTTGTTCAAGGATTTATTGGGATTGCAAATCAGTAAAAGTCTCTATCAGAAATATCCAAGCAAGATCCACAATTGAGTCCATAGGGGTGTAAAGGGGGCTATATTCGAGAGATATCTAAATGAATGTGTAGCGTGTACCATGTGTGCAGGTGTACATGCATCAAAAGAAATAGCTTGATTGTATTTATTTTGGTCTGAATGGATTCCCTGTATATGAAAACCTAGTTATAGACCCCAAAATGAACATCCTAGGTTGACTCAGTCCGAAGTTATGGACATTTTAGTGAAAAATTATCTAAATTTGGCGGCCATCTTGGATGCATGCATCAAAAGAAATAGCTTGATTGTATTTATTTTGGTCTAAATGGATTCCCTGTATATGAAAACCTAGGTATAGACCCCAAAATGAACATCCTAGGTTGACTCAGGCCGAAGTTATGGACATTTTGGTGAAAAATTATCTAAATTTGGTGGCCATCTTGGATTTATGGACATATTCATATTATAAATGTTTATTTAACCACTGTTTTCTCATGTACAATGTATAAGGCCCCTACAATGAGCAGCAAAAGGTAACAAACATTTTATTTTGTAGACCTATGCAGCTTAAAGTGAAGCAATCTCAAAATTCGAGATTTCGCGGGGCGGCCATTTTGAAAAATGGCCCGAAAACCAATTTTTGCAATGGATGCGCAACCGGAGACATATGTAATGTTTATTAGTATTAAAAAACCTTGAGAAAAAAGTTGGTTTTGGAGGATCATGGGGGGGGGGGGGGGTGCAAAGGGACCCCCTGTACATGCCCGACTATATGTGAGGAGGAAATAATTGTTGTTTATGATAGCCTGATAATTATTGAACCGAAAGGTGATGAAAGTATAATATTCGGGTCGTGCATGCACCGCTAGAACTAGTCATGTTTAGTATTCACAATAAATACACACGCTGCACTGTAGCAATCATACCATCAAATGTCGTGTGAGATATCACTACTGGATAATAAAACAAATAAGACATATGGATATGTACCACTGTGTTCTGGGTATTTGTGATTTCCGAAATTGTTCTACATGAAAGGGGCTAAAAAAATTGTTTTCGAATAAGATCAAAGTTGATTGTTACCAAAGAATGATACCACTCTCGCTCTTGAGACTCATTACAGGCTTGCATTAGACCGTTTCAGGCTATCTCCTGATAACGATTGTTGTCATTATTCTCATGTGGGTGTGGTGCTTGGGTTGGTGTTAATGTGAGAAAGAACGTAATCTTCGGCTTATTCGTTGCGTGCATAGATTGACACAAACGTATTTAAGATTGTACCATAGCGAACACTTCACTACCGAAATGTGGTCTATTTATCAGATAAGATTTATAGCCGGGATTTTCTTTCGTCCATATTATATCGTCCATTTTTATCTTTCGGATTTAGTTCCTACAGTTTGATAAACACCGATGTGAATAGGATATTTTTACACTGTTCTCGAGCGTCACTATAAATACAGAGATCAGTAAAATGGATTATTCACATCACGATGAAAACCAAGGTCCAAAAGTTTAGAGTGGCACAATCTATTCACTGAACTTCGACAAATCATTAAATTGAGAAAACAAACACATTCATCTTTCGCATTCATGTTCAGGTACGTTGTAAAATTGAAATGTATATAGCTTTAAAATAGTGTGACAAATATGTGATCATGCATCAAACTTAATAGGAATTCGTTTTTTTATACATGGAAATGATTTTTCTTTAATATACGAAATACGTATGCATTCATATCATACCACAGCAAATTATCTTGAAACCATAGCAAATTGCATTATCTTATCTTATAATTTGCAAAATCTGCAAAAAACATATCGACAGGCTAAAGCAAAAATGGCCTAAGTCATTTTTTTCACAAAATGAGATTTTAGTTCCATAGGGTTCATTTTGACATTCTACACCAATAAAAATAACCCTATGTGCCGGGAAATGCACGTAAATTACTTATAATTAATGTTATTTAATTGGCCTAACTCGTTGTGACTTAGGCCATTTTCCCACATTTGACTTAGGCCACTTACTCGCAACTGCAGTCTACATGCAGAGACTTAGGCCATTTAGCCAATTTGAGTTAGGCCATTTTGCACACTGTCATGTTTGACTTAGGCCATTTGTCGTGTATTCGTGGCGCGAGTGTTTTCTTTTCAAACTGTCGTCTGGACTCGAGAAAGCATTTCTACTTTTTCATTTCTACTGATTTCATCACCACCATCTCTTCTGATAAATGTTTTGATTGGAGCGCTGAAGGTCGGCGCCTAGTTTTTGCACGCTGCACAGTTGGGACTCGGTAACTATTCAATGTTTGCGATCAATATGTGGTCGCCATGGGCGATAATCCAGAGAATATGTGCCGGATTGCACGCAAAAAAAGACAAATAAATTGACCTATGATACCCTGTAGGCGCATCAAATGTATAATATAGAAATCTATATAGGCCTAAACACCTGATAACAAATGTGAATCTGATCGATCAGCAGCCTAGCAGAAGCGACAGTAGCAATCATAGTCCACCCATAGGCGTAGCCCTACCCCACTCCTAAAGGCTAATGCTACATTTTTAGTAAACAATTGTAATTAAATAGATAAAATATATATGTATTTAGATTGTATCTAAATGTTATTTGTAGTTAAAAAAAATAGTTAAGTTTGCTAGAGAATCGAACCCTCGACCATCAAATCATCATCGAAATCCCACACTCTACTCACTGCGCCAAAGCGCCTCTTGTTGTTATACATTGTTTACACCGGTCAGATAATAGCAAAGCAGATGGGGTCCGTTATGATATTTCTAGGCCTATATCAAACGCGATCAATTTATTTCATGCAATTACATCTAGAAAAGTATAGATTTATCCATAATTACTTTACTCTTGTTGCTCTGCAAAATGGAACATAAACTTTAATACAAACACAACCGCCCATAGATCTAGCCTACATATAATGGTATACCCCAGTCTAGCCCAGATTCACATGTAGGCTATGCCATAATGCCGGACACACAACCTATTATCATGATTTAGGGGGCCTATGCAAAGTTGCAAACCAATCGCATGCTTGACAACTCGATTAATAATGTATATTTTATATAGGCCCATATCTGAAATTTATTTGTGATAAAAACATTGCGTAGGTATTGGTTCATTGAGCACGGTATAAATTATAAACCTATGAATATCTGACAAGTTCACTACCTTCAAGTTTGTTTTGCAGAGGCAGCAAAATGCTGGGCTGTAAAAATATTCCAGTGAATCGTGGCCAGATGCTCCTCCAAATGTCATTGAAGAAGACCAAAGGTAGTGTAAGCATACATCTGAATTTCCCTAAGTGTATCTTTCAAATCGTACACAAAATTTGGGATTCGTCGAGTTGACTATGCTTAATCGATATTCAATTGATTTTCACAGGCTCCAGTTCAACCAAACACACTGGACCCACAGCTCCCTGTGGAAAGGATCAGCCCCCAGAAGGTCATGCGATGAGAAAAGATGTCTTCGAGGTAGCTAGGTTGCTCGGCATAATAACGTCCTACTATTTCATCGAGTGTTCACCAGTCATCCGATCATTTATTTATTGTTATGGTTGGTCATTTGTCAAGCACAACTGTAAAAAATATTATGCTTTTGTACCAAAGTCTATTACAATGAGTACTGGAAATAAAATGCCATGTCATATTCTGTCTTGTCTCATGTCCAAAGCCGGCATGCACCGGATCTATGCCTCGCTCAGAGATGTCGTCAGGGGTCGAGCAGCCGGCTAGTGCATCCACACCTCACCCAGAGATATCGCCAGGGGTCGAGCAGCCGGCTAGGGCATCCACAACTCACCCAGAGATATCGTCAGGGGTCGAGCAGCCGGCTAGTGCATCTACACCTCACCCAGAGATATCGCCAGGGGTCGAGCAGCCGGCTAGTGCATCCACACCTCACCCAGAGATATCGTCAGGGGTCGAGCAGCCGGCTAGTGCATCTACACCTCACCCAGAGATATCGCCAGGGGTCGAGCAGCCGGCTAGGGCATCCACAACTCACCCAGAGATATCGTCAGGGGTCGAGCAGCCGGCTAGTGCATCTACACCTCACCCAGAGATATCGCCAGGGGTCGAGCAGCCGGCTAGTGCATCCACACCTCACCCAGAGATATCGTCAGGGGTCGAGCAGCCAGCCAGTGGATCCATGCCTCACCCAGAGATGTCGTCAGGGGTCGAGCAGTTGGCTGGTGGATCTACACCTCACTCCTGTTGGGGCGTCAGGGGCCAAACACCTTGCCCTTGGATCCGCATCACGCCTGGGTCTAGTCGTCAGGGGTCGAGCAGCTTTCCAGTGGATCAGCCTCACGCCGATATCGTCGAGCAGCCGGCCAGAGGGTCCACACGTTGCAGAGATCAGAATTGGCCTCCTAACTATGATAAGATGGTGAGAAATTTAACGTAATCAACGTCATACTATTCCTTTGTCCACACATAGGTCTTGATACATTCTTGCTAGGTACTATCTGAAAATATTATTTTGTTGCTTTTGAGTACTGTTACAATCAGTGCATACAACAAGTATTATTTACTGTTCTGTTTGAAGGCCACATCTACCAGATCAACTACTCACCTGAGTCAGTTGCTAGAGTGCAAGCAACCAGCAAGTGGATCCACACTTCGACAGGATCGTTCGTTTGGGGTCCAGCAGCTGGCCAGTAGATCCACACCTTGCCTGGATCAGTCATCAGGGGTCGACGAGCTTGGAACGAACTTTCAGAAGGATTGTAGTTCTGCAGAAATCACAGTTGTGCAAGTTCATGAAAATCATGTACCCTCTGGAATGTTGTCTCATTCATTTGAAATGCCTATTATCATTGATGAGTCTTGTCATAGAGCATCTGACGTGGATGTTCCATTGTTCGAAAATGTCACAATAAGTGCTGAAGAAGTAGATCTGTTGCTCTATGAAAGTGTCTTGAGTGATGCCAATCTCGTGCCAAATGATGAAACATCAGATGTCTTATCTTTGCAAGCAGTGGATCAACCTATGGTAGAAGAGAGGATCACTGCCCATGAGCAGTTTGTTGTACAACAAGATATCGACCATGTATCACAAGATGACATAGGAACTCAAGATGCTGCTTTGGAAACGCCAACTGAGGTAGAATCTTCCAGGTTTGACGAAGAACTTCACGCTACCAATATGTTGGCTACGAGTGAGGGGGACACCGATGATGCGCTGAACCCAAGATCTCGCAAAAGGAAAAGGAAATATGAAGCAACACGACAAAAGGAATGGAAAAGGAACCTGCAGACGTCACGAAGATTACAGGGAAAGATGTACAAAACAAAGCTCGGGAGAGAACAACAAGCCAGGACAATTGGTAGACCATGCCAATCTAAATTTTGCAGACAATCTTCAAAAAGAGAATGCCAGGACATTTGCCAGAAAGACAGACTCGCAATATTTCACAATTTTTGGTCAACGCTGAACACTTGGCAGGAGCGGCGTCTGTATGTGTGTACTTTAGTGAAGAAAGTAGACGTAAAACAAAAGAAATCATATGACCAATCGAGGCGAAAATCCACTTGTCAGTACTACCTGTCCCATAAACACAAGGCGTACCAGGTATGCAAGGACATGTTCGCTTCAACACTTGGTGTGTCCAAACGTACATTGGCGCACTGGCTAGAAGACCCACAAGCCACGAACAGGGCAGCAGAAAACAAAACACAAAACGAAGGGACATCACAAACATATAATGATGAAAGACAACCAGCGGCAAGAAAGGCACCAAACAAATTGTCAGCTAGGGCAACTGCATTCATCACTGATTTTTTGGCAACACTAGCGACTGTACCGTCGCACTACTGTCGGCAGGCCTATGCGCACTTGAAATTCTTGGAGCCAGGCACGACAATCAACGGATTGTATACACAGTACAAAGAAAAAGCTGCATCGCAAAACATGGAAGCTGTGAGTATTGCTTCCTTCAGCAAAGTGTTCCACGCTGAATCATACTCGGTTTTTACTCCAAGCAAGGACCAGTGTGATGTGTGCTTGGCTGCCAAACATGGAAACATCACAGTAGAGAAACTTGCAGAACATAGGACACAGAAAGACAGGGCGAGACAAGAAAAAGACGCAGACAAGGTGAAGGCTCAAGCAGATCCAACTGTATCGTGTTGGAGTATGGACCTGCAAGCCGTGTTGCTGAGTCCCAAAACTGATGCTAGTGCGATGTACTACAAGACAAAGTTGAAGGTCCATAACTTCACAATGTATTGCATGGATAGCTCAGATGGCTATTGTTACGTGTGGGATGAAACCAACGGAGGACTGGACGCTGATGTATTCTCCTGGATCGTATACGAGCATTTTCGAAAATTCTTTGAAAACAACCCTGCGATAGAAACCATCATCATATGGTCTGACGGCTGTGGTTATCAAAATCGCAATGCCACCTTGTCAAATGCACTACTACATCTGGCAAAAGAAACCGGGAAGAGAATTTTGCAGAAGTATCTCATTGCTGGACATACTCAAATGGAGTGCGACTCCATGCACTCCGTGATCGAGCGCAAAATAAACAACATATATGCACCACGAGATTACATTATAATCATGGAACTTGCAAGGAAGTCCCCCAAACCGTACGTTGTCCAGCAACTCGCATACAGCGACTTCAGGGAAGGTTTCAGTTGTGCATACATCTCATCAGTACGTCCAGGAAAGTCTTCAGGCGACAGTAGAGTTACAGAACTCAGAGTCCTCATGTATACATCGGATGGGATTTACTACAAAACCTCTTTCGATGATGAGCTTTCTGCACTGCCACAGAGAATGAAGAAATCCACCATCACACTACGCCCAAAGTACACAGCCCCCATTCCTATCACAAAACGGAAATTTGAGGATCTCCAGTGTCTGAAAAGCGTCCTACCACAGGATGTGCATGCATATTATGACAGTATATTGCATTTGTAGGGCCCCAATATCATGTCCCGTTTCCATTCTAACTCCTGACTGATAATGTTTTGTCGTCTCTGATAAACGATGACATCTCAATCATGGAGTTTAATACTAGCAGTCTTTCACTTTTGACGCACATCAGTTAGTCGTACGCTATTCGCCAGCGAATACTAAGTAACTCAAACTGGCGTATAGACGACGAATAGACTGAGGAGTCTTGTCCGTGCGCACTGGTCAATATTGAACAACCAGCCCATGTATCGCAGGATAGGGCCTACGCCTTCTTCTAAATTCAATAAAAATTTAAAATGTATGAGACAAATTAAAATTATGACATTCATTCAGTGGGTGAGTAGTATTAGTATAGTGCAGTGCTCTACCTGGGTCCAGCAGCCATCGGGAATGTCAAATACACCGAGTCATCCTCGAGCTTATTGTACTTGTACCACGGGTATGTGGGATAGTGGGATAGACGGAGGTCTGGGCTGTTGAGGTTTGAATGGTTAGACAATCTGTATCACACCTATTCAAATTCAACGTGAAACCTGCAATTATTTTTGCCGATTTTTGCCTAACTTTGTCGCATTTTACTTGTGTAGCTGGTCAACGCATACTAGTATTGCAGGCTACATACATGGCAACGAAATATGAAATTTGAAGCCTTATTAAAGAAAATATACCACACCCATGTATCCGATCACCTTGGCTATCATATCATATCATATCATACATACGGTCCTTAGCAATATGGTTGGTTGTATTTAATTTGCGGATGATCTGAATTCTAAGCAATTCGAACAACATGCGTTTTCAATGCACCTACACAATTATTACACAGTCACTTGTGGGCAAACCATTGATCATTTTGTCCTGAACTTGACTCTGGGCACATATACACATGTAATTATGTTAAATATTTCGACAAGTGCGCGTGGATACGACCCCTCGCCCTACTCGTCTGATATACACCAGTTTGAGTTATTCGCCAGTGCATAGATGGCGACTATAGCGCTCACTCGTCAAAAGTGAAAGACTGCTACTAGCATTCATCATCACAAATTTTTGCCATAGGCCTATAACACCACGTTAAAAATCGACGTGTTGTGAGACGAGGATGACACCAAACACTCATATAAAATAAATGTCGTTGAATGATGTGCAATACAAACATGACAAGCACACATCCATGACGTGAACTGATGAATGGCAACTCGTACAAAATAACAACCAAATTTCTAGCAGAAGCGGTCGGCACGATGCTGATGCTGTCTATTGTCGTTCAAAATGTTGAAGAGCTGCACTGATTTGACGAAGCACGTCTAGCTGATAAACATGATAATCGTTTGCATTTTATCACTACATAAATCCCCTGCTCGCCCAAATATCCCTGCCGGTGACCGCTGTCTGGGCACAGCCTATCATCGGCTACGGATATTCCACGGGTGGGATTATACCAACGGTGTCTATTTACAACCAATGCAATAATGATCACATGTACTATCTCTATGTTGTTATGAATATGATGTACCATACTAGTATCTGTCATTATATCTTTTTATCTTTATCTTTGTCATCATCGTACAGCTAAATAAGCTCAAGTGTATATATGCATGTACTATGTTTCATGCGATTTTATGCGATGTAAAGATAAAATTATCGTTATTAATACAGAAATGTATCCCATAGCTTAAAACCAGCAGTACATATTTGTCCATAGCATTGATTCTCAGTATAATGATGCTAAATGATAGCGCGCTGGCTTTTGCTTTCGGCTATGCATGCATCCCATGATGATTGTACGACACGGTCCTGGCACGACACATATTTTATGAACAAACCCATTGTGGTAGTAGTACATTACTTGTATGTTATGTGTGTCTGATGTGTGACTTTCTTGTATAGTGCAGATGAAAGCGGCAGTGTCTAACTGTATGAAAACATATCTTTTGTGACTATATAGTTATATTTCAAGGTTTTCAATATGCATTGTGAACAAGGTCGAGACGCACATAGTGCCGAATAATGTTAAGGTAATTGAGGTTGAGGTAATGAATTGTTATTCCAATTACTAGTAAGTATTACAAAGTTTGACGTAAAGTATCAATATAATCATTATATTACATGAGAATTGTACAATATTGCTTAAGTATTTTACATGAATCGTAATAGGCTATTATGATTATATCATGATTATTATTTATTCATTGGTACATGTATTTAAATGCACGTAAAAAAGCGCTGCATGATGTGAGGCCGAATGTGTGATAATGATGTTTCAACAAAGTTTAAATATGATTCACGACTGGATATAAATTACCATACATAAGTATCATTGTACATGTATAGATAAATTTGCGCCACAATGTACATTGTATATAATTATATGCGTTGCAGGACTGTGTATTTGACATTGAGAACTACTACTATTTCTTGAGAGAATGAGTAAAATACCAGATTATTGTTCTTTCGTGTTGAATAAAGTTGTTACTAAATAACTTTCTTCAGTTTGTGTACATTAAATTCATATTGTGACAACTAATTACTTGTGAAGCGAAACACATTATGGCCTGAGTAAAATGCAGTTGCACAAAATGGCCTAAGTCACGAAAGACAAAATGGCCTAAGTCAGTCGATCTGGTTCAAATATGGCCTAAGTCATATTATTCATAAATATTTGAAGATAATGATTATAAGACCAGACGTATGCTTAAATGTCATGCCAAGAATGACGTTAGCGAAATATCATGGCAGTGAAATTAAAAAACACATGCGAAGACAGTTTTTTGTTTCTCCTGAAAAATCGTCTTTATTGACTTAGGCCATTTTTGCTTTAGCCTGTCGATATAGACTCTAGATAGATGGTATACGTAGGGCAGAAAATTGAAGAATTGATAAACACGATGCATGTATTATGGATGCAAGATATGTATGCGATAGAATCTTTGTCTGTGATATTTTGACGATGTACATAAACATCAACATTTCAAGAAGTGATGTTTTAGATTTTTCAGATATTTGATACAACACAGATAGGAGCCTACAGCTTGGAGCTAAGCAGTGATATCTTACTTTTTCGAATTAGATAAAATTTTAAAAAAATAAATTCGAAAGAATAAAAGCTGGCAAAGCAAGTAGGCTCGTATCTCGAGAAACTGGAACAATACTTTCGCCAATACAGAATAAATGTTATCTTTATTTATCGCTTTGAGGACAGAGTTGAATTTGAAGTGAGTTTCGTCAATCAGGTTACAAAATCGAATTTGTTATCTAAACACCGGCTACACACTTTAAAGTGCTGAGTACCAGTAAGAGTGTTATTGGCTTGTACCCGTGTACACACTCGAAATCATTGAAGAGTAACAGACTGTGGATGAAATCATTGATACAAGAACGTTTCCAGCATATAATGCCAGTAAAGTGGCCATATTTGTATCCCCACTTCGGATTTGGTATATCAGCATTTTCCTCCATTCCGGACATGCCACTATAAACACGTTTGGAATGTTTCATTATTGCCGAGGAGTGATTTGATGTCCCAATAAATGTTATGTTATAAAACTCACAAGACGAGATATGATAAACGTAGAGTGCATTGGGCATTCCAGGAAGCCCTATTCATTGTCTGTGGGAGTAAAAAGCACATGTCATATCATCAGTGCCAGCGATTGAAATGCATTTTAAAGTCTCCATACCCACATAAAATGGAGTTTCAAAACAGAACCCATCCCTCATTGTAAGTTAACCACATGCATATAAATGCAATAGAGACATAGACATTTGAAATTATAGTGAATTATATTATAATAGGGAAAGAGCCTGTAATTTTGTGGCAAAGGATGCTTAAGGACTATTTGTTAGTGAGATAAAGAAACAATTAGCTTAATTTTACACACTTGGATTTACACTGTGGGCTGGTTAAGTCTTTAGGGGCGATTTTTATTTACAACGAGGCATGAATCATATTTCAAAAGACTATTTACTGGGACACCTGCGCAATTTTCCAGGGCAAATTGTTAAACTTGTTCATATTGATAAATTCTCAAATTAAATCTAAAGCTCACAATCCTAATCAGGGGCGTCGGAAGCAAATTTGAAGGGCGGGGGCAGCTTTCATCAGAAGGGCACACATGTAGTGTGCATAATAATAAATCGTTAATTATGAAAAAAAACGTAAACGGGTATGTTCATGATGTTGTAACCCCAGGCGCCTGCTCACAGACGTAGCCTGCATTCTAGGCATCTCGAGCAACTCAATGCATTACATCTTTATAAACATGATAAATGAGCCAAGCAGATCAAAATGTCAAGTATAAGTGAAATTAGAGAGGAAGGTGATGAATAGACATCCAGTGAAATGCCATAAAATGAATTTTCGGAACTTTTTGGCATTTTGGGACTACATTTCAGGTATTTGAAGCAATTCAAAGCAATTCATCATTATACATCTGGGTATGTACGTGCTCGTATGAAATTGGAAAGCAATTATTGACCAAATTTTGGGAATACGAAAATCAAATTCCAACATTTACCACTTTTTTGTCGATATGTGTAAAGAAATCATACCTCCCTCTAAGGATTTGACTGTAAACTTAAAGATAAAAATGGCGACAACGACACACAACGACGACGGATGCAACACATGTCGATAACCTGAAAACTGGATTTCGACGGGTGAACTGGGTACTGGTCAAGATGCCCCCATTTTGACTAAAGTTACCGATCAGCCCAGTATTGATGTGAAGATTTCACTGATCCAATATCACAATATCAGATAATATGACTCACGAAAGGGCACATTTCAGCCCCCGTGCTGCCCCTGCATCAAAAGGGCAACGGGGGCAGCTGCCCCCGCTGCCCCCGTGCTTCCGGCGCCCCTGATCCTTATATGGGAATGTGACAGGCAGTTCCCGTCAAGACGTCATCATAAAAAAATGTCAGAATTTTCATGCATTTTTTATGTATGTTCAGAAAGAGTACAACATTGTGAAAACATACTTTACTTGGGACTACAGATTGTTCAGATACCATATACATGTATGTGAACATCTAAACAAGAACGCAAAGGGCGGAAACTCCAAGGGATGGGAAACTACAATTGGTGAATCTGTGTGTGGTATTATCCTCCTTTGGAGAACAATTTTGTTTTCACGTATCAGTTATCAATTCCGGGGAAGCACTTTCAGGCGCATCTGACTTGAGGCACGTCCCCATTTTAGCATTTTTGTCCTTACTCGTCTGTGGTAGGAGTTCAAAATCATCAAGCCTTAAATATCATCTGTGTATGTGAGGAGGAAATAGTTGTTGTTCATGATAGCCTGATAATTATTGAACCGAAAGGTGATAAAAGTATAATATTTGGGTCGTGAATGCACCGCTAGATGGAACTAGTCATGCTTAGTATTCACAATAAATACACACGCTGCACTGCAGCAATCATAACATCAAATGTCGTGTGAGATATCACTACTGGATAATAAAACAAATAAGACATATGGATATGTATCACTGTGTTCTTGGTATTTGTGATTTCCGAAATTGTTCTACATAAAAGGCAGTCAATAAAATTGTGTTAGAATAAGAAGATCAAAGTTGATTGTTACCAAAGAATGATACCACTCTCACTCTCGCTCTTGAGACTCATTACAGGCTTGTATTAGACCGTTTCAGGCTATCTCCTGATAACGATTGTTGTCATTATTCTCATGTGGGTGTGGTGCTTGGGTTGGTGTTAATGTGAGAAAGAACCTAATATTTGGCTTATTCGTTGCGTGCATAGATTGACACAAACGTATTTAAGATTGTACCATAGCGAACACTTCACTACCGAAATGTGGTCTATTTATCAGATAAGATTTATAGCCGGGATTTTCTTTCGTCCATATTATATCGTCCATTTTTATCTTTCGGATTTAGTTCCTACAGTTTGATAAACACCGATGTGAATAGGATATTTTTACACTGTTCTCGAGCGTCACTATAAATACATTCATCTTTCGCATACATGTTCAGGTACGTTGTAAAATTGAAATGTATATAGCTTTAAAATAGTGTGACAAATATGTGACCATGCATCAAACTTAATAGGAATTCGTTTTTTTATACATGGAAATGATTTTTCTTTAATATACGAAATACGTATGCATTCATATCATACCACAGCAAATTATCTTGAAACCATAGCAAATTGCATTATCTTATCTTATAATTTGCAAAATCTGCAAAAAACATATAGACTCTAGATAGATGGTATACGTAGGGCAAAAAATTGAAGAATTGATAAACACGATGCATGCATTATGTTCAGCATCATGTTCTACCAAAGCCCTTTCTAAAATATTAACTACTATATTGTCTAAAATTAAACAGGGTCTCCAAAAGTACTCTGAAACCATCTATTCTAGAAGTGGTATAAACCAAATGTGGATATTAAAAAATTCCAAATCTTTATTGGAATATCTACATGCGCACACACTTTCAAAAGTAACGTCTATCAAAACATTTGATTTCTCCACTTTGTACACAACTATACCTCATTCTGAACTGAAATCTCAGCTTAAAAAACTAATCAATAATTCATTTTTCTCTAAAAAGGGACAACGTCGGTACCACTATATTGTAGTTAAATATAATACCGCTTATTTTGTTAAAGGCGACTCTGATGCCCCATACAAATATACTGAAATAGATGTGGTAAATATGGTTAATTTTCTGATTGATAATATTTTTGTGGAATTTGGTGGTCGAATATTTCAACAAACTATTGGTATTCCCATGGGTACAAACTGTGCACCATTATTGGCAGACCTGTTTTTATACTCATATGAATCAGATTTTATCCAACATTTACAAAGAGGAGGTTCTAAGAAACTAACATGTAATTTTAATTTCACTTTCCGGTACATAGATGATGTATTGTCGCTAAATAATCCCAAGTTTGGTGATTATTTGGATATCATATATCCTAAGGAACTTGAAATTAAGGATACTACAGAATCCGCTAATTTTTCCAACTATCTAGACCTGAGGTTGGAGATTGATAATGATTCTAACCTGTCAACTAGATTATATGACAAACGTGATGATTTCAATTTTTCCATAGTCAATTTCCCTTTTCTAAGCAGCAACATTCCTATGTCACCGGCATATGGTGTGTTTGTTTCTCAACTTATACGCTATTCCAGAGCTAGTTGCAAATATGAGGACTTTGTCTATCGAAGTGCCCAGCTAGTCTCTAAACTGCTACGACAAGGATATGTTTTACCAAGACTTATCGCTGCGTTTAAGAAATTCTATGGACGTCATCATGATCTGGTTGATAAATACAGCAAATCCATGTCTGTCATGCAACTAGATCTATTTTCATGTTAATTTTGGGGAATTCATGACGGGTGCCACTAGTGGGGCAGGAAATGCTCACTCTTTCCGGAACACCTGATTTCACCTCCTGATGGCCATTTACGGGGGTTCATGAGTGTCCCTGTCATTTTTGTTTTCTCTCACTTCGTATGCCTGATATGACTTTCTGTCCCCGGACTATGAGATTGGATAACGGACCCTGTTTTGTTTGCTCGGAATACTTGATACTGGGTATTGAGTCCACGTCTATGGATGCAAGATATGTATGCGATAGAATCTTTGTCTGTGATATTTTGACGATGTACATAAACATCAACATTTCAAGAAGTGATGTTTTAGATTTTTCAGATATTTGATACAACACAGATAGGAGCCTACAGCTTGGAGCTAAGCAGTGATATCTTACTTTTTCGAATTAGATAAAATTTGAAAAAAATAAATGCGAAAGAATAAAAGCTGACAAAGCAAGTAGGCTCGTATCTCGAGAAACTGGAACAATACTTTCGCCAATACAGAATAAATGTTATCTTTATTTATCGTTTTGAGGACAGAGTTGAATTTGAAGTGAGTTTCGTCAATCAGGTTACAAAA
Source organism: Terebella lapidaria (assembly GCA_949152475.1). Lineage (NCBI taxonomy): Eukaryota > Metazoa > Annelida > Polychaeta > Terebellida > Terebellidae > Terebella > Terebella lapidaria. Next base: position 35,759,318 of record OX424566.1, read on the forward strand.
TCGAATTTGTTATCTAAACACCGGCTACACACTTTAAAGTGCTGAGAACCAGTAAGAGTGTTATTGGCTTGTACCCGTGTACACACTCGAAATCATTGAAGAGTAACAGACTCTGAATGAAATCATTGATACAAGAACGTTTCCAGCATATAATGCCAGTAAAGTGGCCATATATGTATCCCCAGTATTGGTTTGGTATATCAGCATTTCCCCCATTTCTGGACATGCCACAATAAACACGTTTGGAATGTTTCACTATTGCCGAAGAGTGATTTGATGTCACAATAAATGTTATGTTATAAAACTCACAAGACGAGATATGATAAACGTACAGTGCATTGGGCATTCCAGGAAGCCCTATTCACTGTTGGAGTGAAAAGCACATGTCATATCATCAGTGTCAGCGGTTCAAATGCACTTTAAAGTCTCCATACCACATAAAATGGAGTTTCAAAACAGAACTCATCACTCATTGCTGTTGAACAAATCTTTTTACATGTTTAACAGCGACCATGCTCACATTATAATCTTATAAGACCAAATTCTTCGATTGTATTTCGTTGTGAAACAAAGTCATTGAAATTTATTAGAAAAATGTGAAAATAAAAGTATATAATTAAAATAATTAAAAAAGAAACCCTAACACTTGAATAATATGCTGTTGTAATACTTTACCTTTCAGACGCCATATTTGTATGAAGGAAGAGACTGTTACGACGCCCATCAAACGGCTGGAAACTTACTGCAAACCGGCATACACTAAACAGCTACACATGTGTGACAGAGGCGGCCAATACCAGCTGTGTACGTCATTCAGGTATACAGGGAGGGCAATATCAGCTGTGTACGTCATTCAGGTATACAGGGAGGACAATACCGGCTGTGTACGTCATTCAGGTATACAGGGAGGGCAATATCAGCTGTGTACGTCATTCAGGTATACAGGGAGGGCAATATCAGCTGTGTACGTCATTCAGGTATACAGGGAGGGCAATGTCAGCTGTGTACGTCATTCAGGTATACAGGGAGGGCAATACCAGCTGTCTACGTCATTCAGGTATACAGGGCGGGCAATACTAGTTGTGTACGTCATTCAGGTAATATAGGGGCGGGCAATAATTATCAGCTGTGTACGTCATTCAGATAATACAGGGCGGGCAATATCAGCTATGTACGTCATTTAGCTAATACATGTACAGTGCGGGCAATATCAGCTATGTACGTCATCCGGGTATATAGGGCAGGCATTATCAGCTGCGTATGTCATTTAAGTAATAAAAGGGCGGGCAATATCAGCTGTGTACGTCATTCAGATAATACAGGGCGGGCAATATCAGCTATGTACTTCATTCAGATAATACAGTGCAGGCAATATCAGCTGTTTATGTCATTCAGGTAATACAGTGCGGGCAATATCAGCTGTGTACGTCATTCAAGTAATACAGGGCGGGCAATATCGACTGTGTACGTAATTCAGCTAATACATATACAGTGCGGGCAATATCAGATGTGTATGTCATTTGGATAATACAGTGTGGGCAATATCAACTGTGTACGTCATTCAGATAATACAGGGCGGGCAATATGAACTGTGTACGCCATTCAAGTAATACAGGGCGGGCAATATCAACTGTGTACGTCATTCAAGTAATACAGTGCGGGCAATATCAACTGTGTACGTCATTCAGATAATACAGTGTGGGCAATATCAATTATGTACGTCATTCAGGTATACAGGGAGGGCAATATCAGCTGTGTACGTCATTCGGGTATACAGGGCAGGCATTATCAACTGTGTACGTCATTCAGATAATGAAGTAGCTATGGTGTATCTTGGTTTTCACCTCGGTACTGAATCATAAAATTAATCAAGAATATATTAATATAAGAAATAATATAAGAATAAATTAATATAAAAATTAATATAAGAATATATTAATATAAGAATTAAATTTCATAATTCATCAATCGTTTGTTTCTCGTTTCCAGGTTGGTTTACCAGCTTGCGTACCGTGAGAAGGTAACTAACGAGGTACAAACCCGGATGGTGTACTCGTGTTGTCCCGGATGGGAGCAGACGCGTACAGGGGAACACGGCTGTATGCAACGTCAGTATCACACGTTTCCGCACACGTAACATGTCTGTACGCAATGTTGATTTTTGTCTTCTTCAAAGTGTTAGTAGTATATGATAATTCTGCTGCACATAGTAAGTCAAACAAAATATAGATATGCGGGTTGAGGATTCTCAAAGAATCTCAATGAAATTGAACGCTATGATGGCTATTCATGATATCATCATGCGTTCATATCCAACAGTTTTCGTCGCAAATGGTTGAAATACATTCAGTTGGTCTTCAAATCACAATAACTTCACTGGAAAAATAATTGGCATTCTTATTGATATTATTCAGTGAAAGATGTTTCCTGGCATTTTTATACGTACTCCCCATCTGTTGATCCTCTTCAGCTGTGTGTACGCATGCGTGTGAAAACGGCGGAATTTGTACGGGTCCGGAGAAATGCACGTGCTTGAAAGGTTACCAAGGAAACGCCTGTGATCAAGGTACTAACCCCGCAGAAAATATGTCTTACCTTCAGATACCAGTATTAACCATCTCATGACCATGACAGATAAATAGGGAACATTAACAAAATCGTAAAATAGTGAAAATACAATCAGGAATTGCAAATATGTGTTTCTGATATTGGATAAAATACTCGTAGCTTTCATTTTGACCAGACATAGACGAGTGTATGTCCAATGCCACTAGATGTCAGCACCGTTGCGTCAACACTCCAGGGAGTTATCACTGTTCGTGCCAGGAAGGATTCACCATGTCGGATGACGGAAAATCGTGCACCTGTCAGTACTAATGTTATTTATGCAGCTTTGGTAATGAGAATTCATGTTTGGTAAATGTAAATCGTATGCATTTACTCGAAAATTCTGATATATATAGGCCTATATAGTTTTCATGAGGCGCAAAATATGACGTTTTAGTCAACTTTACGTGGACCAAACTATTATCCGAGCTTTCTTTCTTTTGAGAGAGAAAGTTGATGTCATATTATTATGTGCTTTTATAACATTTCGCAGATAGGTAACGAAAAAAACCCACCCCAATCTTACAAACGAATTATAGGCTATACCAAGACGTCTCGCACGTCATCAAAACAATGTTTTTTCTTTACATTGTGAACACTTCAATAACGATTTATAGTGGAAGTTGTATCGTATATCATGTAAGAAATAATAGCAATGTGTTGCTGTGAAACGATTTCAGTTTGTCTGAAGTGTTTGCCAGAGTTCAGTGAGATGACTGAGAAATATCAGGGTTTACAAAACCGAGTACATGTCTTGGAAAAACAAAAGGTACTTCTAAAATATCATAAGTAAGAACATACTTGTCTCTATGTATACCGACTATTTTCAAACTGTCGTAAAGTAAGTGACCTTTGAGCATTTCAAATGTTCGCTCTTTATGATGAATGCAGGATATTTTGGAGAGGAACGTATCAATTTTGACCGAGGAAAACAACAAATATCTGGACTCTCTCCGCGATGACGTCATCAACGTGAAAAACGTCATGGCAGACATGGCCGATCGCACCAGGCGACAGGACAAAGAAACAGATCACAAGAAAAGTGACAAAGGTGCTGATGAAAATGATATAATTAAGAAGAAGACGACAGCCAATCAGCATGCGAATATCGATCACGTGCCGGACATGCCCTCCGCCATGTCACATAACCCTGGTAACGGTGACATGACTTGGAGTCGTCTGCGCTCCCTCAGTGAACAGATAGCACTGCTGGAGGAACGACTTGGAGACTGTAAGACAACAGCGACACAAATACAAATAACAAACAATAACAACGGTGTACCAAAAAACATCATCAATGCACATCAACAAAAATCTATATAACAATGCAATCCTATGATAAATTGGATTCCAGTTTAGCACAGACATGTACATACTATCAATTTTGTACGAATTTAAATGGATTTATTTGGATAATTCACACAACAGAACACTAGTCAGAATGTTATCATTTTATCCTTCTCTCAGGTACGTGTAAACGCGACAAAACCCGGTGGCCAGGCACGTAATGACGTCATCTGGACATGGGAATATTGACAAACTGATCCAGCGTTTGGCCAGTGGAGACATTACGTTTGATGTTACTTTTGCTCATATGATATTCCGAACAGTTCACATGTAGATGCACGCCATCTTGTTTGTGACGCACTTGCGCATTACATATCATAAAAAAAAACATTGTGACATATGCTTTTCACAAAATTAAATCTGTACTTGCGAGGTTTATATATGTACGGATATGTTAATGTTATAATTCAGCAATAATCATCCCATTATTACACGTGTTTAATTAGTCAGTTAAGTAGGTGTTCAATAAAAAGTCGCTCCCTGGCGAAGTGAAGAGATTTATCTGTCTGGTACACACCGCATGTACATGTATACAATTTATATTAACAATAATGAATATGTACACTGAATCAAGGTTGCATTTGATAAATTTTGCTGGATAAGCTATTTCCAAACAACTAGTATGTATATGGAAGATAACTGTGCACATCTACGTGTCCATCTTCACATATCTTCCTATGAAAATGAATTTACCGAAATACATTTGGAACGGAATGACATAGTATTACATTCACATAGTCACTCACGGTGGTTAGTAACACAAGAGTTTTATGTCGATGAAATTTTATTTCGAACATAAAATTAATCAATTAAGACATGCTTTTCAAGAATAAATATCAGAATACGGTGAAAAGATGCAATCGCTAGCTCCTTGTATGTATTGGTAAACTCACATAGAACCGGTGTTGCCATCACCCAGAACCGGCGGAGCATCTCTAATATGCATTTGTTATGCTAACACTCATCGAATTCGATGTTTATTACATATCGATTCCTCTCTCAGCTAATTACAACATGAACAACCTTTGTGCAATCAAATTTCATTTTTTTTTAAATATTCCATCACATTTTGCCAAAACCACACACATTAGCCGAACTGTAAACACTATTGTAATAATATTTCACATGTTTCTCACTTCAGGTCAACTTCTTTCTTGAAAGTACATGTTCATGCAACTAATAGACATAAACGTTAGGTTCATTACTTATCATTTGCCACAGTACAGCTTAATTTATCGTGGAGACTATCTTACATGTCGGCCATCACGCCTGTATTCACACAGAACCAGCGTTGAGTCACACAGAACGGCGGGAATCAGCCGGTTCTGCCCACAGTTCCGGCTGACTGATTTCGCCCTATGGTAGTGTGGATGATAGGAAGCTAGGTATATGTGACAATCGTGATTTATCAGTGCTTTTCTAGTGATGAATCTACATCAGAAGCTTTATATGGAGTGTGTTTCAAATCACTCGCTATTATGTACCAGGGCATGTACGTCTCGGGTTGGTTTTCAGGGTGACACTGCTCAAAACTGTTGAATCATGCTGATTCCTAGTCTCTTGGCACTTGCAAGTTTGATGGACGTCATCACACGTTATGGTGTAGTGGTGTCTCGCCACGAGGATAGAAAATGAATGCAGAAATTAAACGTAAACAATAGATTAGGTGAAAAATATTCACTACACGGGCATTAGGGCGAATGATGAATGAGTTGACTCGAATCAGTTTTGTGAAAGTTGAAATTACGACCACACAATGCTTCGCTAAGGAAAACGCGACAATGATGTTGTCCGTTTAATTTAACGGATATAACCATGTAATACTACTCGGAAGCTGTAGCCGATATTTAGCAGTCTTTATCATTAATATTACATGCCTATGTAAAAATACATCACAGTGAAGTGCGACAATTCCCAGCAAGTAGCAATGAAATATAATTCTGTTCTTTTGGGAAATTTATCCGCCATGTTTCGCAGTACACAAACCTCCAATATTGCACACCAGACCTAAGTTTATTGATGCTAAATGGGAATTGTTTTTGTAATTTATATGTCGAATACGTAATGAAACAAAACCTAATATACAGGCAGATCAGAAATATTGACATTTGCACTGACGAAGTTGGAAGGCAAATACGTCAACATCCACATTAATTGCACAAAAATAATGATACAATAATTACTTACAATAACACCATGATATTCACTATAGGGATTTCCGTAGAGACTATTAATTCATGTACATGTTCCTGGTTTGGTTGGTGAGCACTGAGACAACACAAATACAATGGTATCATCGCTATCACCATTCAAAATATTATTGGATCTACAGGTACTATCGATAAGGACAGGGGTAAGATGTACATGTATGGTATTCATAAGTCAAATTTGTGAGTCAACAACATGACAAACATTGAGTATGAAAAACAACAATAAAAAACACCAACAACAAAACAAAAACCTGAACTAATTGTATTCTCAGCCCAGCCCATCCAAACTACCGTATTACGGAGAATAATTCAGCTGTATGCCGTGTCGGGGATCGATGATTAATTGAAAAATGAAACTCACGTTGATATTCACATTTACATTGCTATAGCCATCTAAAGTGGTTATTCATCAATACATATGGCGGTGATGACGTCTTCCTCGACTATTGCAAATGTACTTGCATAGATTTATCGTTGGTACAAAACAAACTACATGTATTAAATTATTTCTGATTTACTTTTATGTGTTGTATTATAAATTTGTTTATAAATAAATGAATGAACAGAACAAACTGAACGTCACACGAAGTTTTCAACTTAACTGGCTTAATTTTACATTACCAGGAATACACATTTATAGCAATACCGAAGTCTGACATATATCATTATCAAAGAGAATGACGTCAAATCAACACACGTTCACGTATAATGTGGGAGTATTGAGTTATTGGATGAAATAACGAAGTTTGTGAATTGTGCCTTGCGACGTGCTGTGCGAAATTACCAGGTAACAATATACCTTCGCCTCACTATCAAAGAAATTTAAAAATGGTACACTAAGTACTAATTTTAAGCAAATCACCATATATATAGAAATGATTTATTGTCGTTCAGGTGCGGTCGGCGCGCACAACCTGACACGCCCCGACACGAGAGGCGCGCGTGCTCCGCGGGCACACCAAATCTTAGGCCACAGCCCCGGATGTACATGGTTCCACACGTATTCATAATTCCGGAAATAGAGAACGGAAATAAAGTAATCAAGTATGCCACGTATGTTATTGACAGTGTCAAACGCAGATTCTTCGTGTTTGTTTTCAGTTATATATTGACTTGAAGCGCAATAAGGGATATCAGCTGAAATGCAACGAATGTATTACACGTATAGTTGTCATAATTCACAGTTGTGTATACGTATATTCGTAGGACGGATGTTTGTGTAGCAATCCTGCAGTGTTACAGCCCCCGGATGTGGAAATTGTCAGTCGTGTAAAATGTAACAAAATTAATGTACCATGCGTTATAACAAGGAATCCCCCGTGGACAAATATTTCTGTCTGGCAAGTTTTAGATTAATAACGCTCTATCGTTCTCGTAAGGTGGTATTTATCTTTTTCTGTGAAAACAAAAGACGAATCTCGTATTAATTCCAGTTGGCCAGTAACATAGTATGTATGGCGGCACGGCACAGCAAGTGAAACAACAAAACTGTTATTCATGTGTTTTGAAGTATTTGAAGTTGATATTGTGCCAAACAAATATTATTATTGTACAAATTGTATTTTATCACACTAACTCATGCTGTGATGGCTGAGGCTTTAATAGGGCCTATACACAGTTTAATATAGTTTGGAAGAGGTTTCAAAATTGAACAGTAACTTAGTTCCACCTTCGCCGTACGGGTGTTGCCGAGCATTCGAAGAAAATTGTTAATTATTGACCCAACAGATATAGAAGACAATCATTCAAATAATTACGATGTCAATCAATCAATTTTATTTCAAAACTGACGTGAGATGTTATGTGCATAGCACGACGTCACGAGTAGAATGTTCGGAGGAACATGGTCACTGCATAATATTATATTTAAAAAAATAGATTGAGCACCAATTACAAACATGTACAACCAAACATTCAGAACAACACGGAAAACTAGTCGTACTTTTTAGGTACTTGTGTTATCCACCTATTGTATAGGTTTTGTTTCTAGTTCCATCAGGTGTGCAGTAGAAATAACTACATTTGGCACACTGTCTACCCCTGATGACGCCAGTGTGTCTTTGGGTAGAATATATTTGGTTATACTTTTTTTCTGTTCAAATTTATTGTAATTTATATTTGTTATTGTTATCATAAAAATCTCGGTGTGTTCGTGGTAATCATGGTAATAGGTTGATACTTAAATTTACCCCCAAGGTTTGCTGAAATGAAGTACTGGGCTAACTGGCTCTTCCGTAATAAAATATGGTTTAACACAGAAAAGCTACTGTTACTTACACCACGAGGTAACAGCAACCAAGGTCGGAATACCCTATCGATATTATTATTATTAATATTCAATCTTATTTCAGGAAAACGACTGCATTTTCCGATCAACAAAATATTAGTTCAATTTTACTTTACGCAGATTGGATATTTCACATTCAGGTGAGCAGCACTTAACGGGTTTATACTCGGGGGCGATGTTAAAGAAATCAGAGCATTTGAATCGACACAAATAGAAAAAATGATGTGCACAATTGGTCGGGAACTACATAATGATTTGATGCTGAAAAAAAACCTAGAGTCAACATTCGAAATACATGCGTTGAAGAAAAGAGGAGATTATTGCAATCACTCGCCATATCTCCCATGTTGGAGAAATTATTGTTCAACAAACCTCGTGAATAGTGACAGCAATTCAACATATAAAGTATTTGAGACACCCATACTGATCCATGATTGTCCGAGACCAGATATATCAGATAATGTTCGACATACAACGTGCACTAACAATGATAATAATAATACTAAAAACAAATGCTGGAGTCGATGTGGGCAGCATGCACCTTAGATTTTTGTATAGGTATGTCGTCAGACTAGAATTTGTATGATAGCCTGACTTATATGTGCAGCTCACATCTCATTATAGTCAGGTATCTACTTTGGTATATGGTGATATGGTATGATCTAAGCAAAGAAATATCGAGATATTTCATCTTTTGAGGAAGCGTGTGACTCGATGGATAGCCACGTTTGTCATAAGCCGATTTACAAACGAGTCGTAAACGTCACCATCCAGTTAAAATAACCTTGTTACAATTTTCATTCTTCCACCCACTGATGTCACGAAGACTCGTCCAGATTTATGTCTGATGTCCTCGTGAATGAGTCCAGCCACAAATCTCGCATATCAGTCTCGCAAATTGTTGTTCCTCGTTTGCTAACTTACCCATCTCCTGTCATTGACCCATTTGTAAATCGAATAATTGTCTATAAAATGTTATAAGCCATAAAAGCGAGCTTTTAAAGTTGGAATCAATTTTAAAATCAGCCAAATTTAGCATTCTTGTTTGTCACGCAAACTTGAAAGTACATCTCGAGATAGTCGGGAATATATAGGAAATATGCACAGTTCATACTCAGAAACTCAGAACAGATACTCAGAAAATTGCCGTTAATCGTGCATAAAAACAGTGGATAGAGAATGATCGGCCTGCATACATTGCCGGTTGCCACAGTATCTAGACAGATACCAATGACGTCATCAGATTGTGTATAGAACTCGCCCACAAGGCGGGCCGCTTTGAGGAAAAACAGATTTGATTCTTGATTTGGAAACTCGATTTAGACACGTAATACACATTTTCAGACCCAAATTTGTACGATTTCTCATTCTATAGACAAAATAAAGCTATCGCAGAATGAATAAAATTTGTCAATTCTAAAAGTGATTATAGCTTTAAACACTGCTGATGTAAGTGCTTATTCCCTAAATCTTGGTCTCTAGAATAGAAAATGATGACACCAGTGGGTTTTCTTTTTATCCAAAAATATTGTAATATATATTTGCTATAGGCATCATCAGAATATCGTTAGTCATGTGCTTGAAGACATGTTCACATGCCATGGCTTGAATGCACGTATAACGATCTTCACAACCAGTACTCCTCAATTTTATGTACTCTCATTTGTCTCCCATTGTATGGCATCTTTTACAGTTGGAATCAATTTTAAAATCAGCCAAATTGTTTGTCACGCAAACTTGAAAGTACATATCGAGATAGTCGTGAATATACAGGAAATATGCACAGTTCGACAACAGATACTTAGAAAATTGCCGTTAATCGTGCATGAAAACAGTGGATAGAGAATAATCGACCTGCCTACATCGCCGGTTGCCACAGTATCTAGACAAATACCAATGGCGCCATGAGACTGTGTATAGAACCCGCCAACAAGGCGGGCCGCTTTGAGGAAAAAATTGATGCGAGATTGACTGCCCGAATTTGAATCTTGATTTGGCAACTCAATTTAGGCACGTAATACATATTTTCAGACCCGAATTTTCAATCTATAGACAAAACAAAACTACTGCAGAATAAATAAATTTTGTCAATTGTAAAAGTGATTATAGCGTTAAGCCATCACTGCATCATCCCCCGACAAAAATGCCTACATACGCGTGTGTGCAGATGATCAATGAATCCTCTGTGTATCATGAACAATGGCAATCATTGTGATGTGTAGCACACTTAATGACCAATAGCTGCATACCACGACGATTATTTTTTTGGTTTCGTGGATTGGAATTTTTCTGTAACAGTCCTAATAATTCCCATGTCATTTGTTTCCTTTTCTTCATTAATTTCACACCAATATGTATGAGTATGGGATGTATGGGAAACCTAACACTGAGAACTGCCAAATATCATTTTACAATCGTACATGACTTATCACGTTCTTTTAAATGAATCACGCCAATTTAATGAATGTGGACTTCAGCAACACTATGTATTTCATTGGAAAGAAATTCCTGCAAAATGAATGCACCTAGAATTATACGAAATTAGTTCGTTAGACTAAAGATAGATTCTGAACACAAAACCGTCAGACTTATGAACTTAGCACAAACGTTTGAAACCAATGCTTTAGTCAAACATCTTTGCATTGTTATTCTGTGATTGTTATTCTACTGTATAAAAGTACCAAATATTTGAAATTCTATTAAATAACATTCAAAGCCATATTGACGTCATCAAGGCGGACAGCGTGAAAAATATAGTTGTTTCTGTAAACTTGATGGATTTCGTATACAACCACCCAAAAACTAATATAGTGCACATGTGTACGTTGCAGGTTTCATACACTGGATGTTGTGTGGATATTATGAGGCTTCCTGGTTATGTCAATAATGTATAGCAAATTTGTTCTGCCACAATACCACTTTAAAACGAGACTTTTTAACGACGTTGGCAGTGACGTCATCAATGTCATCCCCACTATCCATGGATTCCCTCTCATGCCCGAAACATACTGGGAACGCAAATCGATCTGACAGAGGATATGGGCAAGCCACCTAAGGCATTCGTATGGTGTATGTATCAGTCTATTAACACCAAAACAGCTAAATTTTGATGATTCCAATGACAAATGTAAAATACAACATTCTGCTATGGAAACAAAGCCCGACCAAATACTTTATCAAATGACATACTGGCGTCATCAGGGGCAGACAGTGTGGTAAATGTAGTTGTTTCTACTGTACACCTGATGGAATTAGTATACAACCGCCCAACAACTTATGAAAATAATTTACAAATCCGAAACAAACCCCATGGAATAGATATATGACAAGTACATAAATACCTAATCACAAGCCAAAAGGCTACTGAGTTGATGGTATCCTCGGGGACAGAATTAACGTCCACCAGCAGTGACACCTGCTCAGTGTTATGAATGTAAGTATCAATCTATCACCACCGAAACAGCCAAATTTTGATGATTCCAATAACAAATGTAAAATACAACATTTTGCAATAGAAACAAGCCCGTCCAAATACTTTATCAAATGACATACTGGCGTCATCAGGGGCAGACAGTGTGGTAAATGTAGTTGTTTCTACTGTACGCCTGATGGAATTAGTATACAACTGCCCAACAACTTATGAAAATAATTTACAAATCCGAAACAAAAAAAACCCCATGGAATGGATATATGACAAGTACAGAAATACCTAATCACAAGCCAAAAGGCTACTGACTTGATGGTATCCTCGGGGACAGAATTAACGTCCGCCAGCAGTGACACCGGCTCAGTGGTATGAATGTAAGTATCAATCTATCACCACCGAAACAGCCAAATTTTGATGATTCCAATAACAAATGTAAAATACAACATTTTGCAATAGAAACAAAGTACTGCATCTGTACTGCATACTTCGAGTATTGTATATTCGGTAGTGATGCAGACTAAGGCCGGGACAAGAATATTATAACGTAAATAATAAAACTTACTTATTGAAGGTCGACTCTATAAATTTATACTATTAGAAACATTTTTTGAAACGTTGATATACACATTTAAAGAAAGATTAAAATTTATATAAAAAATTAAATGGAATATGGAAAAAAAAAGTGATTGAGAAAAGTTAAAGAAAATGATTAACATTATCAAAAATTTCATTTACGTCCTAACCATGATTATATGTTGATGTGGAAAAGTGATGTGAAAAAAATCATAACTAGTCGACCAATCACATAATGAAAAACTAATTCGAATTTCTCCTGCATCCAGGTCCCTACCACTGCATACTCGTTCAATACGCGCTCATACAGAGGAGTATATATATATTTGCTCAATATTATTTTACTACATACATGATATTGCAAATTCTCGTAAACAGTAATGCGCTTGAAATATATGCGTGGGCGCCTTTAAAAAATTCGGAACAAAGTGCAAATTTTGTGCACAATGTACAGGCGTTTCAATATCAAAGATTACTGTAAGCACTCATCATATCTCCCATGTTGACGGAATGAATATTTGAAAGACCTCGCGAACATTGAGAGTAATTCAACGACAATACATTTCAGGTAATACCATATTCATTGATATTGAACATAGCAAACTTTGATCTGAAAAAATTAATACAGAAAAAATTGATGGAATATGGAAAAAAAAGTGATTGAGAAAAGTTAGAGAAAATTATTAACATTATCAAAAATTTCATTTACGTCCTAACCATGATTATATATTGATGTGGAAAAGTGATGTAAAAGAAATCATAACTAGTCGACCAATCACATAATGAAAAACTAATTCGAATTTCTCCTGCATCCAGGTCCCTACCACTGCATACTCGTTCGATACCCGCTCATACACAGAAGTATATATACATTTGCTCAATATTATTTTACTACATATATGATATTACAAATTCTCGTAAACAGCACTGCGCTTGACATATATGCGTGGGCGCCTTTAAAAAATCAATTCGGAACAAAGTGCAAATTTTGTGCACAATGTACATGCGTTTCAATATCAAAGAGTACTGTAAGCACTCATCATATCTCCCATGTTGATGGAATGAATATTTGAATGACCTCGCGAACATTGAGAGTAATTCAACGACAATACATTTCAAAAACATCAATACTGATCGCTGGTTGGGTTGTGTAACGATGGATGATGCACTGAAACGTAGACTCACAAATCGATGATCAAAAATATAATTTTTACACGTGTAACTGAAGCGAGGGCTCGTATCTATGTATAGGATAATGCCCTAGGCTGAGTATTTCTCACGAATTTCTATTCGTGAGGAATACGAAGCCGTAGGCATTATCCGACATAGTGCATGCACCACCCCCCCCCCACACGCGCGCACACATGTCTGGTACAACCCCCCCCCCCCCCCCACATACACTACGTAATTCACTATATATATCAAAAGAACAAAACTGCAAATGCAACGCACAGTCCTTGCCCAATCAAGTGTATCCGTCAGGAAAGCTTTGGATCTATTACTCGCTACAGACACTGCTTCACCACATGACTCAGCTCATAGATTTGTACCTTCAACCCTAGCCCGCATTCTGTTGTTATGGCTACAGTATGCATGGTTCCAATTGAGTGTGTTTCTGGTGGACTCGCACTGTGCCTTTGAGCTGTTTCCTCCCCCTAGTAACGCGTTTGTGAGTATTGCTCAAATGGAACCCTATAAAAACAAACGCGGCAAACGGCGCGCTCACTTTGAAACAGCAAGTAACGTGACATCAACTTTTCGTGATGAAAAATGCAACACATGGATACGATGCATGCGGATATGAATGCGTGTTCTGACGCGCTTGTTTGTTGGATACAGTTGCAAAATCTTATTCCTGGGAATGACTCAAAATTTTTGTCTAACCAGATGCAGTACATGAACAACATACCAGATTTGTAAACCGGTGAGTATATCACTTTTTTCTTTGAATTCAAAACAAAATTAGCATTTTCTCCTTCTGCATTATCCAACGGGTTGTACCCGTGTACAAAGAATTGAATCATAATTTATGCCCGAACAAATATCTTTATCCTGCGTTCTTTCAATTATTATAAGAAGATAATAAACGATTTGTACACATGTATTTACAGAATTCCTAAATTTATTTATTAAAATCACTACGGCGATTATAAATTTTGGTCCATGACTTCAACGTACGACTGGTAAATAAAAGTTTTTTTGTGTGTGCTATTCGTGCATTTAAGTTATGTGAAAGTTCTGTTCAAATTGTTCCCATAATACATATGCTGAATAGCTATAAACTACATTTGAAGAGGAAAAATCAAACATTCATGCTTGTATATTTCATTCATGTTTGCAGGAAAATTACGTTATGCGTGATCTCTGGAGGCTTCTCTAGGATTCCGGTACATTTGCGGATGTGGAATATCGCAGGATTATTATCAAAACCTCCGGAATTCCAAGGATATTGTGGATATATACGTTTTCACTGGATTTCTGCAGGAGGCGGATGATTTCATGAACCAAATGTCCAAAAATTAACAACTGTTGTGACCCATGGATTAAACTCACACACCATAGCGTTAGCTGTTTATGTACATCAGTATTATAAGTTTGATACATGTATATGCTTGGCAATAAATAATACAATCCCGGTGTGTTTATCGTGTCCACCAGTATTGATTTATTTTCATTCAATACCTGGGACAGGTATTTATTGGAAATAGATACCTCTGTGGGAGGTATTTATTACAATTAGCTACTGGTCCCATTGTTCTTCAGAGGTCGATAACTAACTTATTCACCCGCTAGCAGGTATATAACTAACAACAGCAGGTATATAACTAACAACAATAGAGCCAGTAGCTAAGTCAGATATACACTTCGCGCTTCGGTGAATTAGAATATTATGAAACCTCGCGGCTTCGCCGCTCGGTCCATAATATTCTAATTCACCTCGCGCTCAGTGTATATCTATTACTAAATACCTCCCACAGAAGTATCTATTTCCAATAAATACCTGTCCCAGGTAATGAATAAAAATAAATCAATACTGGTGGACACAATAAACACACCGGGATTGTATTTTTTATTGAAAAGTCTATATACATGTATCAGACTTATATTACTCGATGTACATAAACAGCTAATCGCCATGGTGAGTGAGTTTAATCCATGGGTCACAACAGTTGTTAATTTTTGGACATTTGGTTCATGAAATCATCCGCCTTCTGCAGAAATCCAGTGAAAACGTATATATCCACAATATAGTGCATGATTCCATTGTCTCGAGCAGGTATCTATTTGTAATAAATACCTCCCACAGAGGTATCTATTTCCAATAAATACCTGTCCCAGGTATTGAATGAAAATAAATCAATACTGGTGGACACAATAAACACACCGGAATTGTATTTTTTATTGCCAAGCATATACATGTATCAGACTTATATTACTCGATGTACATAAACAGCTGATCGCTATGGTGTGTGAGTTTAATCCATGGGTCACAACAGTTGTTAATTTTTGGACATTTGGTTCATGAAATCATCCGCCTTCTGCAGAAATCCAGTGAAAACGTATATATCCACAATATCCTTGGAATTCCGGAGGTTTTGATAATAATCCTGCGATATTCCACATCCGCAAATGTACCGGAATCCTAGAGAAGCCTCCAGAGATCACGCATAACGTAATTTTCCTGCAAACATGAATGAAAAATACAAGCATGAATGTTTGATTTTTCCTCTTCAAATCTAGTTTATAGCTATTCAGCATAGGTATTATGGGAACAATTTGAACAGAACTTTCACTCCGCCATATAAATTAAATGCACGAATAGCACACAAAAAAACTTTACTTACCAGTCGGACGTTGAAGTCATGGAAGTCCTGGATCAAACTTTATAATCGCCGTTGTGGTTTTACGAGGAATTCTGTAAATACATGTGTACAAATCGTTTTTTATTTTCTTATAAGGATTGAAAGAACGCAGGATAAAAATATTTGTTCGGGCATAAATTATGATTCAATTCTTTGTACACGGGTACAACCCGTTGGATAATGCAGAAGGAGAAAATGCTAATTTTGTTTTGAACTCAAAGAAAAAAGTGATATACTCACCGGTTTACAAATCTGGTATGTTGTTCATGTACTGCATCTGGTTAGACAAAATTTTTTGAGTCATTCCCAGGAATAAGACTTTGCAACTGTATCCAACAAACAAGCGCGTCAGAACACGCGTTTATATCCGCATGCATCGTATCCATGTGTTGCATTTTTCACTAGAAAAGTTGATGTCACGTAGCTTGCTGTTTCAAAGTGAGCGCGCGTTTTGCCGCGTTTGTTTTTATAGGGTTCCATTTGAGCAATACTCACAAACGCGTTACTAGGGGGAGAAAACAGCTCAAGGCACAATGCGAGTTCACCAGAAACAGACTCAATTGGAACCATGCATACTGTAGCCATGACAACGGAATGCGGGCTAGGGTTGAAGGTACAAATCTATGAGCTGAGTCATGTGGTGAAACAGTTTCTGTAGCGAGTAATAGATCCAAAGCTTTCCTGACGGATACACTTGATTGGGCAAGGACTGTGCCTTGCATTTGCAGTTTTGTTCTTTTGATATATAGTGAATTTCGTAAAGTGTATGGGGGGGGGGGGGGGTGGTAGTGGCTTGAACCAGAAATGTGTGTGTGGGGGGGGGGGGGGGGGTGCATGCACTATGTCGGATAATGCCTACGGCTTCGTATTCCTCACGAATAGAAACCTCGGCCTTCGGCCTCGGTCTCTATTCGTGAGAAATACTCTGCCCAGGGCATTATCCTATACATCCTTGAAATTCCAGAGGTTATGATAATAATCCTGTGATATTCCACATCCACATCCGCCTTCGGCCTCGGTCTTTACTATTGAGAGCTAGTGAAAACGTATATATCCACAATATCCTTGAAATTCCGGAGGTTTTGATAATAATCCTGTGATATTCCACATCTGCAAATGTACAGGAATCCTAGAGAAGCCTCCAGAGATCACGCATAACGTAATTTTCCTGCAAACATGAATTAAATATACAAGCATGAATGTTTGATTTTTCCTCTTCAAATCTAGTTTATAGCTATTCAGCATATGTATTATGGGAACAATTTGAACAGAACTTTCACTCCGCCATATAAATTAAATGCACGAATAGCACACAAAAAAAACTTTTACCTACCAGTCGTACGTTGAAGTCAGGGAAGTCATGGATTAAACTTTATAATCGCCGTAGTGGTTTTACGAGAAATTCTGTAAATACATGTGTACAAATCGTTTTTTATTTTCTTATAAGAATTGAAAGAACGCAGGATAAAGATATTTGTTCGGGCATAAATTATGATTCAATTTCTTTGTACACGGGTACAACCCGTTGGATAATGCAGAAGGAGGAAATGCTAATTTTGTTTTGAATTCAAAGAAGAAAGTGATATACTCACCGGTTTACAAATCTGGTATGTTGTTCATGCACTGCATCTGGTTAGACAACAATTTTGAGTCATTCCCAGGAATAAGATTTTGCAACTGTATCCAACAAACAAGCGCGTCAGAACACGCGTTTATTTCCGCATGCATCGTATCCATGTGTTGCATTTTTCATCACGAAAAGTTGTGAGCGCGCCTTTTGCCGCGTTTGTTTTTATAGGGTTCCATTTGAGCAATACTCACAAACGCGTTACTAGGGGGAGAAAACAGCTCAAAGGCACAGTGCGAGTCCACCAGAAACACACTCAATTGGAACCATGCATACTGTAGCCATAACCACAGAATGCGGGATATGGTTGAAGGTACAAATCTATGAGCTGAGTCATGTGGTGAAGCAGTTTCTGTAGCGAGTAATAGATCCAAAGCTTTCCTGACGGATACACTTGATTGGACAAGGACTGTGCATTGCATTTGCAGTTTTGTTCTTTTGATATATATAGTGAATTACGTAAAGTGTATGGGGGGAGGGGGGGGGGGGGTTAGTGGCTTGTACCAGAAATGTGTGCGTGGGGGGGGGGGGGGGGGGGAGGGGTGCATGCACTATGTCGGATAATGCCTACGGCTTCGTACTCCTCACCAATAGAAACCTCGGCCTTCGGCCTCGGTCTCTATTCGTGAGAAATACTCAGCCTAGGGCATTATCCTATACATAACAACCTGATTCTGTTGCACGAAGTATATTAGGTCACTCTATTAAATAATTACGAAAGCCCATAGGTGACATGCGCGTAAAAAATTTCTATGTCTTTTCCAGCAAAAAGCTAGCACGTTCGAACGTGGGAACAGTTTAGGCTATTGCGTTCACACGTGGAAAGTCCTAGGTTACCACGTTCACACGTGGAAGCATTTAACGCTTCCACGTTCGCACGTGGAAACTTCAGGAGCTACCACGTTCGCACGTGCAAAGATTTGGGTGTGGTAGCATCAAATGCTTTCACGTGTGAACGTGGTAGCTTTGAATCTTTCTATGTGTGAACGTAGAAACCTAAATCTTTCTACGTGCGAACGTGGAAAGGTATAATTGCTTCCACGTGTGAACGTGGTAGATTTGAAACTTTATACGTGTGAACGTGGAAACCTACATCTTTCTACGTTCGAACGTGGTAGGTTTTAAAGTTTCTACGTGCGAACGTGAAAGCATATATTGTTTCCATGTGTGAACGTGGTGGCTTTGGACTTTCTACGTGTGAACGTGGAAGCCTAAAACCTTTCTACGTGCGAACGTGATAAGTTTTAAAGTTACCACGTGGGAACGTGATAGCGCTAAATGAACGTGGTAGCTTTGAACTTTCTACGTTCGAACGTGCAAGGTTTTTACTAGAAAAGAACACCAAATTTTTTTTCCCGCACATGTCACCTATGGGCTTCCATAAATAATGGATGTAGAACTAGCGGCCCAGTTTCGAGGTGTTTATATGCAATCCTACCAAATTGTTGATCCTGATGAAAAGATTTGTCGGATGGTTCATTTCACATGTTTCAGGCATTTCGATTTAATTATGTTTGAACAATCAAATGTAATACCATATTCATTGATATTGAACATAGCACACTTTGATCTGAATAAATCATTATCTTAGCTTCATTTCCCATTCCATGATACAGCTTGATATCTAGTTTTGGTATATGGTGATATCTTATGATATGAGTGAAGGAGTATCATGAAATTTGCTGAGAAACTGTCTGACTTGAAGGAAAACCACGTTTGTCATAAGATGAATCACAAACGTTGTAACGCCGCCATCCAGTTACCATCCATAACCTTGTCGCAATTACCACTATTTCACTCATTTACGTAACGAAAACTAGCCAAAATGTATGTCTGCTTTGCTCATGAGTGAGACCAGTCACAAATCTCGGATCTTAACCCTCACATATTGTATCTCTTTGCTTGCTAATTCAGCCCTCTCCTGTCATCAAAACATATATAAAGGTGGTAATTAATCAGAAGACGTCACGAGCCATAAAAACGAGGTATAAAGGAGTGACCATTTTTTGAGCTGTCCTGTTGTTTCTACTCAACAGATTTTACTGCTGTACTGTTAGTAAATCACATGGGATAAACTACCGAAATCATCACAGACGAATATTCTTTACTTCGTGATGAACGTTGCTGATGTAATTCCACAAATATATATAAAAAATTACATGTTTTCTATGGTCTGAATTGTACAATGTTTATTCCAATATATCCGAACATAGGCGATCCCCAACATTAACATACAGGCGCCGCATGCCAGTTTTTACGTACAGGCACATGCCAATTTGCAGTTACTGGTCCTGTGCCTACGTGTGAATATTATTAGCTGATACGTATCCTGACATCATATGAAAATTCGAATCGAAATAAGTCCCGTATCATGTTCATCAATGAAAAATATTCAACGTATTTGAAGACCCGGGTTGAAAATTATCACGAGATAACAACATGCATATCCATGTGAAAAGATGGAGGACATCGTGTTTTTATGGAGATAGATCACGGGGATTGTGTTGTCCAACACATTACTTTGTGTTGGAGATCATGAAGATGGAGGGAAGGTTGTATCCTGCAGTGGTGTTTAAACATGACTGGATTTTTGGACGATGAACGCGTGGCTGGTGTTGGAATAGGTGATGGTGTTGCATTTCTGCTAATGCACTACAAGATATCACGCTGTCGCTCTTTTTCACCTCACCTACATCGCTTTTTTTAACGTGAACCGTCCATTGACAAAAGACGATTTTGTGTCTATTAGCAGCCTTCTAGGGTACACATGTACCCCCCCCCCCCCCTCAGTGGTCCACTAACGGCACTATGCAGTACAGCAGCAGACAACACTTCGAGTTCGATCGCATAATGCTTTATTTTTCAGGAAAGTGAACAAAACACACGCTGGTTTACACGTTTCACTCATAAAAGGATTCTTTAGAAGAATCCCCTAAGAGACGTCAATAAGTGTAATTGCCCTTGAATCGCCGACCTGCGGTTAGATTTTTTGACAGGTCGGCGAAAACATTTTTTCGGTCCAAAATCAAGGCACTCTCTGTTTTCATTTTTTTTTCGCCATTGAGAAATTGTTGGGACTTTTCCCTTCAGAGTGGGATCTATGAACACTGCAGGATTGAGCGTTGAAGTTTATCAGCAATAGAGATTAATTTCAAAGACATTAATTTCAAAGAACAGAGAGAATGTGATATTACACACTGAAAGCTACAGGAAAAAGATCCATAAACAAATGATAGAGCAGAGCTGATTTTTTTTTCGCACATGCTAAACATTTCGGTGAACGTGAAACCATGACCAATATGTTACTGATTATTTCCTGCTATAGGGACACTTTTTTATTCAATTACTAACTAAAAATGAGGATAATGTTTCTATTTCTTATTGACGGTGTCAATCAACTTGGGATGTAAGTATCAAGCTATTACCACCGATACAGCCAAATTTTGATGATTCCAATAACAAACGTGAAATACAACATTTTGCAATAGAAACAAAGCCCGACCAAATACTTTATCAAAAGACACACGCGTCATCAGGGGCAGACAGTGTGGTAAACGTAGTTGTTTCTACTGTACACCTGATGGAATTAGTATACAACTGCCCAACAACTTATAAAAATAATCTAGAAATCCGAAACAAACCCCCATGGAATAGATATATGACAAGTACATAAGTACCTAATCACAAGCCAAAAGGCTACTGAGTTGATGGTATCCTCGGGGACAGACTTAACGTCCACCAGCAGTGACACCGACTCAGTGGTATGAATGTAAGTATCAAGCTATTACCACCGATACAGCCAAATTTTGATGATTCCAATAACAAACGTGAAATACAACATTTTGCAATAGAAACAAAGCCCGACCAAATACTTTATCAAAAGACACACTGGCGTCATCAGGGGCAGACAGTGTGGTAAACGTAGTTGTTTCTACTGTACACCTGATGGAATTAGTATACAACTGCCCAACAACTTATGAAAATAATCTAGAAATCCGAAACAAACCCCCATGGAATAGATATATGACAAGTACATAAGTACCTAATCACAAACCTAAAGGCTACTGAGTTGATGGTATCCTCGGGGACAGACTTAACGTCCACCAGCAGTGACACCGACTCAGTGGTATGAATGTAAGTATCAAGCTATTACCACCGATACAGCCAAATTTTGATGATTCCAATAACAAACGTGAAATACAACATTTTGCAATAGAAACAAAGCCCGACCAAATACTTTATCAAAAGACACACTGGCGTCATCAGGGGCAGACAGTGTGGTAAACGTAGTTGTTTCTACTGTACACCTGATGGAATTAGTATACAACTGCCCAACAACTTATGAAAATAATCTAGAAATCCTAAACAAACCCCCATGGAATAGATATATGACAAGTACATAAGTACCTAATCACAAGCCAAAAGGCTACTGAGTTGATGGTATCCTCGGGGACAGACTTTGTGTCTATAGTATATTGGGAACAATATACTATCAACTGCCACAGGACAAGTTTGATGCCAGACAAATATACATCTCTTATTGTGAATAAGTACGGTAAATCCACGTTGTTTGTAGTACCGTGAAACTCACAGTTAACAAATTGTGTACATTTGTGTGTAAACTTCAGGTCATGTGACTTCGGAACCCTATAATTATGCAAATCTCCAAAGACGATAGTTGTTAATGGAGTGCAGGTAAAGACATGCGAGGCCAACATCCTGTCAAGCCAACATAATATTTCACCATGCATTATACTCGCCAGACTGCAAATATTAATCATAAAACATTATTTGCCTTGAAATCATGTTCTGGAACAATGGCAGAAAGTATCATACGAAAGCATTAAAAGCAGGCATTAACATGATTAAAGATACTACAGACTCCTCTAATTTTTCCAACTATTTAGATCCACGGTTGGAGTTTGATGAAGCTTCTAACCTGTCAACTAGATTATGTAACGAGCGTGATGATTTCTCCACAGTCAATTTCCTATTCGCAGCACGCAACATTGCTATGTCGGTGTATTTGTCTCACAACTCATCGTTTGTTCACCGAGGTTCCCATCTGGACTCCCATCTGGAAACCTTGCAGGAAAACGGTGACGCTTGACATATCGGTGACACGACAAGCATGTGGAGTATTTTAGGAATAACTTAAAAAAATACAATATATTTGTGCATATGTACAGGATATATGAAACATGAGATGATTATCTTAACTCCCGTGCTGTGATTATTGAAATACAATGCCCAGTTTTTAAAATTGACGATGACCGTGATCAGCGTGTCAAAATTGGGATGCATATATTGAGGGAAGAAACCTTATTCCTGGGGAATATCAACCGCTACCATGGCTACAAACGTGTGATATACATAAATGAGCAGTAGTATCTCGGACATCGTATCATCCAACTAAATTACTATATATATGCCTTAAATAGCAGAAATTACATTTTTCTTACCATGTGTCGATGTTCCGTCCAAAACATTTGAGCTCAAATCGAGCACAATAACATGACTTGACTCCTGGACAAACGTCTAGGTCGGTCACCGACCTAAGGTATGTTGCAGGGTGTAAAACCGCCTCGTCAAGGATATGTTCTACCAAGACTAATAGCTGCTTTCAAGAAATTCTATGGACGTCATCACAATCTGGTTGCTAAGTACACAAAATTGGTCACCAGTATGCAGCAAGAC
This sequence comes from Terebella lapidaria, assembly GCA_949152475.1. Taxonomy (NCBI): domain Eukaryota; kingdom Metazoa; phylum Annelida; class Polychaeta; order Terebellida; family Terebellidae; genus Terebella; species Terebella lapidaria. The sequence continues at coordinate 35,782,956 of OX424566.1, forward strand.
CTGCTTGCCTATTAATATTTTTGAATTCATGACGGGTGCCGCATGTGGGGCAGGAAATGCGCACTCTTTCCGGAATACATGATTTCACCTCCTTATGTAATAGCCATACATGGGGGTTCATGAAGTTCCATAAAATTTTCTCGATTTTGCCTGACAACGGACTTTGAGATTGGATTATGGACTCCTGCCACTTTTTCTGAAAAAAAACCCCAGTGCTCTTTACCTTCGCAGGCCATAGTGCTCAAGGCTTTGGTTATAGTTACATCGAGACTTAGATAGACTGAAAATAGATAGTTGGAGACCATTTGATCACTAAACTCGGAGATCAAGATTTGTTTGTATTAAATGAGCATATAAAAAATTTGATGTGCTGCAGCTTTGATTGAACTAGATCTTAGGTGACCTGATCGTTCAACCTCAAGTTGCCCGATATGAGTACCCCCCCCCCCCCCCACCACATTATGCCTGGAAACATGAGACAATCACCAAATAATTAGTGTTCCGAGCCTGGGCTCATTATTCCTGCTAAATGATTAAATCCGAAACTAGTCAGCTAAATTCGAGCAAAGATCGCACGGCACCAGTTTCTACCTGTACATGTACAATAATGGAGTTTTTTCCTAGTAGAAACACACAAAGAAATAAGTCTGATATATTAATATATGCCAAGTCCAGAAACATGATCTCCCGTGATTTGGCATTAGTAACATCAATGAAAAAATGCAACAGGATTCCAAGGAAAACAATTAAAAACAAGAAACATTTTCCTCTCAGCTTTTTTCGACTTCGGAATGTTCATCTTGCTGAAATACAAGACTAACATCAGCTTTCGTCGACAGAATGTTCACGTTGCTGAATTACAAAACTAACACCCAAACACCAAGCACGAACTTCAAGGTATATAAAAAGCACTCCATCTGTGCACACTGCTGGGACACATTCATTTAGATACGGCCATATTTATATTAGAAATACCTTTATTATGCATGGGTGAAAGTAGTGAGGAGGGGGATGGTGTGTCATATTGACGTATTTGACAGGGTACCACGCATGTTGGATGCGTACAAACAACGTAAAATATTTAATGAGAGGGGCGGTTGCGTATTGAGAATGGCAATGGCATCCAAAGTGTCGGATATGTCTGCAATAAGTTAAACCACTTATATATACACTAAGCACCATAAGTTTTGGTTCAACATGTGAGCGCCACTGCTGCACTAGGACCCAGAAATGGTCCGCTCAAAGTCCAGGCTTAAACCGCATCTAAATTCTAACTAACACCTTGATCGGATGGTGTGATATACCCATCCAGACACCCTGGTAGGTCTTGAAACATGTCTGCATGAATACTGGGCAAGAACATCCCAGGACACTTTCCTGGATCTTGTCAGGACCTTGTTGTGCATAGTTCGGGCCATGTGAGACTCCCGAGGATGACACACATATGATATTACATGATTACCAATAAATAAACCCGAGAAATACACAAATTTATTTCAATGACCACATGTGAACATATCGTGTGAACTGAGTGATTGTGGGTGACCTAATGTTGTAAACCTGAGTTCTGCCACAATGATACAATTTTCTTTGCCAAAACATGTGTGTCGTTATATCCGCATGTCAAAAATATCAACAATGGACATATTAGTCATCATTCTAAAACGAACATTCATTGATATATTACAGGCATTTGGATTTGGCCTCGATTGATTGATTTTTTGCTTGACTGGCGTTTTATTTTGAACTGGAGGGATGAAAAAAATCATAAGCTCTCAATACATATATAACGTACAGTTCTAGGATACACCAAAGATACAAAAGTCTGTTTAAAGTGTATCCCGAGATAATCATTTCCAAATAAACACATTCTATAGAACCATTCTGACCTTGTAGGTTTTTTTTGCAAGAGAACTAATTAATTTTATGACAAATTAAGTACATAACTTAAATCTACATACTTGGGAACATAGGAGTAATTCAAATTCTAGACTAAATATTGGTGAACAAAGTACATTATCTTGGTTCAGCAATGCGCAGTGGTGGACATCATGGATTTCTCTAATGATGAATGCTTTGCATGCTAGAAATGGTTTTTGTAATCATCGTCAGGTACTTAGCTACATTTAACGTCATTTGTATGCACATTGGATGAAACTGTCCAAAATATTGAAAATATTTTCATGCGACGTGCTATGCTGATTAGGGGCAAATATATACAATCATTCGATCAAATTCGGTTTCGTCGTGATTGTGTTTATTGCCAAATTCAACGTACTTTTCAGAATTTGAGGCATTGGGGATATTGTTATTTTTTGCAATGATATTATCTAGTTCCGATAACATGTATTAGGGCACATAATACTTGTTCATGGCTACGCAGTTCCTCGATATATTAAAGTTTTAGGAATAAATATGACAAAATAGGCGATTCTGATGGCCGCTATCTTGGATTTCATGCTGAAGGGGAATGCTGAAGTAGTTGAAAATATCTTTTTGCATTAATTGACGTCTAAAACAAATGTTTAGACACCGAATTCGTGGTACAGCACAATTAGGGGCGAAGATTTATACAAATTTGTGTTTCAAGAAATCTGTTGGATTTAATGGCGGCCATTTCGAGAAGTCGCGAGGCTGGAAAGTAGAAGTATGATCGGTGAAAAATGCCAGTGAAATATTCGGGGGGAAGGGTGCACGGTGGATTCCTTGTGGCTCATGGACTATCTCTGTATCCAATTTCAGATTACAATTCAGAGGAAAATTGAAAATTGCTATGAATTCCACAACAAGACCACAATGTCGAAATTCAAGTGATGTTCAAAGTCTGTTATAACCACCATGGTATGGCTATACGTAGGTGAAATTAGGTGAAACCCAATGTTATCCGACAGCATATTTGACATTAAAAATCAGGTAAAGGGCACTCCGATGGATTTATATTTGTGGGCGCAGTCAAAAAATCAGAATAGTTGAATCATAACAAATTCTGCAAAATTTAATAATTACATTCAAAATTGGTAGGAAATTGCATTGAATTGTATCTAATCTGAAAACAAAAACTAGATTCAATATGCCAACCAGGCACATTCATTTGAAAAAAAAACCCAACAGTACAGTAAGCACTCATCATATTTTACATGTTGATGAGTGTAATATTTAATGAACCTGCAAACAGTGAGAGTAATTCAGCGAGAGAGAATTAAGAACATCAATACTGATCTATGATTGTCTGAGACCCGAACTTACCACTGGTAAAGGTTGATTGGTAACACATACATTGCGACTGACACAACTGCACTCTAGGATGGGTGGAGGACTGGATGTGATTGAACAGCTTTCCGTGGGCACCATTCACTTTTCTACTGTGTTTTCTGTGCATGTATTGAATAGGACAATGAAACCCAGCATGAAATATGTGGTTAATGATTTCTAGAGTGGACGTTGTTATTCAATTAGTGTCTATACTTTCGTCAAAGCTAACAGTTTCAACATGAGTGAATTTTTGATTGATCTAACTGATTTACTACATCTATTCCAGACTCCCCTACCAATTGTGTAGCTAATTGTCTACTTTTGTTGTGTGATCTAATGATAAATATATAGTGATATTTCCTTGGTGGAGTAAACAGTGTGACATGAGATGTCATACACCTCTCAGTTATTGTAACTTCGTCAGAATTATCATCACTCTACCCACTTATGTAATGAAGAATAATCCGAGTTTGTCTCTGGTGTTCTCATATGTGGTCCGGTCACAAATCTTGGACATTAGACGCACACAAATTGTTAGTCCTCGTTTGCAAATTTACCCCTCTCCGGTTACCGAGCGATATATAAAGCCGATAATTTGCTGAAATATGGCACAAGCCATAAAGGTGAGACATGAACACTGTTGCAAGTATGTGGTCATTTCCTAAACCACCGTCAATTCGGAGACAGTACTCCGCTACCTTGTTGGTTTAATTCATCAATACGTCGGTGTTTCCAGCGTAAAATAACATCAGAGAAATTATCTAAAAGACCTATGGTACTAGACCTTAACCGTCAAAGTGCTTCCCGAACGAACTTCCATCATAAGTACACCATGAGGCAACTTCTGGGTGTGATACGTGAAAAATCTAGCGATGAATACCAGAACGTATGAATTTGTCTGTAATGCTGCTGAATTGGCAATTTGATTTCAATTCGATTGGAAATTGTACTATAGTAACCATAATATAACGTGGTACGTCAAAACTCCATCCTAAACCAAAACTCATTACATTGATTTGAATTTATTCATCCTGAAATATAACAAAAAAGGAAATTCTAAACTCGCCAAGAACACCGAATTATGAGAATTTCCATATCAGTATGATTAGTTTAATCAGATCCAAATCTCACCACCACGAGTATCCATCAAATCGGCCAAAATTCAAAGAAAAATCATTTAATACTAATATTTTATGTATATCCTTCACTTTTCACCGTCCTCCAAAATTCACTGATCCATACAACTAAACCATATGTGTCAATGGAAAGCAAGTTCGGAAACATGGGCATTTGAAACGCCAATGAAAAACCTCAACAGGGTTCCAAGAAAAACAAATAATAACAAAAGAAGGTTCCATCTTCTTTCGAGTTCTTCTTTCTGGTATTATTTCACCCCACCGAAGTCCAAGACTAACATCCAAACACCAAGCAGGAACATCCAGGTACATAAAAAGCCGGGCGACTCGTGCACATTATTGAGACACATTCATTTAGAGACGGCCATATTTAGATTAAATGTACGTTAATTATGCATGAGTCGACAGGGGTGATACGTGATGAGGGTATCATATCGACGTATTCAACAGGGTGACACGCATATTGGATACGTACACAAGCTGTAAAACATTCACAGAGAAGAGGGTGGATCTCTGGTGAAAAGGGCAATGGCATCGAAAATGTTTATATATCGCGTGGGCATGAAATATCTTCTATATAACTCCATATATATCATCTGATCTCTACAAAGTTGGCGATTAATGTTGTAAAAGTGGTACTTGGCAGGGCGAAGGTTCATCGTGTAATGTTAAACGATAGTAGACGTCTGCAGGGGGGTTATCATCGTACTAATAGAGAATAAACAGTGTTTAGGTAAGACGACGCCACACGGTGGTAAAAGACAAGAAATCAGTGTATGAAGTGAATAAATCTTCCACTATATACTTTGTTGTTATGGTGATAATGTAATGCTGTGACTCTAGGTTCATGCAATGAACATCTACAACCACAATAGAAAAACAAACCTGATGTTCTATAAATATGATGTAAAATATTGTTCGTGTTGATGACGTCATATTTATTTATTTTGGCTCTAGAATCAGAATCAGTTTGGCTCTAGGATCAGTATGTCGGTGTTTGAAGTCTTGTTGCAATGGTGGTAAATAGATCGATACTGGTCGTTTCATTATGGGGTATAATTGTATGAAAAAACTCAAATCAGAAATTTTTGGAATAGAAACAAACCCCCATCGAACATGTATATCCGAAGCATAACTAGAATCATCAGGTGGCCAGAATGTAAAAATAGTTATCTTTACATGTATTTCCAACATTCGTGTGGTGAGACATGTTTTCCTACGACTATGCTTTCGTTTCATAACATGCACCACTTCCTAGATATTGGCCAAGATAAACGGTTCCGAGATACGCAGCAAGCCCAAATGATGCTTGAGTAAATTATTTTCGAGTTCTGGGTCAAAGTTCATTTGACCGAATGGCATCGTAATCAACAGGGTTGATTTACTATGTGTTCAATTTCGGAAATGAAAGAGAATTCATTTCCAACAAGAGTGACAACAAGAGTGTCATGTACCTAATATGTGTGATAATCGGTGTAAATTTCACTGATATTCGTTCAGGCGTTCTTGTGCTGTCATCCAGAAAAAGAAATGTGAGAAAAGAGAAAAATAAAAAATCGGAGAAAAAATACTTAAGGACATTTTGTGTTTATGTACCTTAGTCAGCGTGAAATTGCCCAATAACTTATTAACACAATTTACTAAGAGTGATACTAAGAGTAAATTCATGGCTTTACTATTAGTTGTGGAGTTTGAAATTGAAGTGAAAAAAAGTTAAATCAGAAGTAACTGGAATCATTGACTAGAGGTTGTGTGGTGAACCAAATATCTTAACCAACACTGTCAGAAAATTGTCGTACATTCTTGAGAGTGCAAACGTAACATTTTATTCTACTTCATATATTACAAATAAAGTGTTCGTAAAACAGAAATCTTATCGATAATATATATTTACTTTTGCAGTAATCTTTTAAAACGCCCAATGTTTTATTTATAATTTATTTATGAAATATACATGCCATAATCAATTTCGTGATTTGGCATTAGTAACGTCAATGAAAAATTGCAACAGGTTTCCAAGGAAAACAATTGAAAACAAGAGAAAAATCGTTTTCTTCTCAGCTTTTTTCGACTTCGGAATGTTCATCTTGCTGAAATACAAGACTAACATCAGCTTTCGTCGACAGAATGTTCACGTTGCTTAAATACAAAACTAACACCCAAACACCAAGCACGAACTTCAAGGTATATAAAAAGCACTCCATCTGTGCACACTGTTGGGACACATTCATTTAGATACGGCCATATTTAGATAAGAAATACCCTTATAGTCGAGTTGTGGGTTATATCCCTTCCACAGTGAACCTAGAAATTGTTGAAACAGCAAGGTTTTTTGACTGATATGCATTAACATGTGTCTCCAGGTGATTTTGAGCTTTGTTGGCACTGCGCCAACTTTGGGGAAATTTTTTTATTCGTTAATTAGCATACTAACCGCCAGATATGGATAATTAGCATTAAAAAAATATAACTGTTTTAGTACTAGGCCTAGAATCAAGTGTGAGAGCACTTTTCTATACAAGTCTGACCCAAGGATTTCATTTCTGGTGAAACTTTTGTGATCCATGGTCAAGGTCACCACATAAGATCACGATCAAGGTCAGTTTTCACACAAACTTGTCAAAACTTCTGGATTAAGGGGATATGGCTATTTTCTTGCATTTCTAGATTTCACTGATTCACTCCTGTGTTTATGTAATACTGCTACATGAATGCCTTTTGAATTAACTGAAGATGGTTCATTAATTACTGATGTGCAATATATCGTTGACCAATATTCAAATAGCCTTCATCGTGGCGTTGGCTTGACATGTGGCATTGATGTGATCTACAGAGTTGCTGTTCGTAGTCTTTTATAATTCTTGTCATTATTTGGTGCGCACAAACGATAGAATCTGACTATAATGTGTAGTCATAAGTTCATGTCCATTACTGCTTGATCAATTGCTCATCCGCACTGTTCACTACCATCTTCTCTTTTTGGGACAACGTAAAAGCGAACATCACGAACCGGTTCACTGTGCATTTGCAATATGTGCATGTTCTTAACAGTTATGGTCCAGATGGGCCTCTGTTGATACAATGAGATGAAATATCATCTTCCATTTCCCAAATATAATCTTTTATGCTGACATCTAGAGGACACAATTTCAAGTGCCTAGCATAGCAGCATAGATGAGTAGGAGGCCTCTGAAGTTACAAGTTCTTGTCTGGCCGAGTTAGTGACACAATCCGCAGCGCCTTCTCTCGACATACAGATTATCACATTTTTTTTTACTTGTTGGGGTATCAATCGGTTGTCAATACGGCACTGCAAAAACATGCTCCCTAACCGGTCCGATGTTGCTTCTGTTGCATTATCCTCACCTGTAAAGTCGAACAGTTATGAGAGTCACCTTTCTCCAAAGTCAGGCATCTTCTCTCGACATACAGATTATCACAATTTTTTTTTTACTTGTTGGGGTTTCAATCGGTTGTCAATACGGCACTGCAAAAACATGCTCCCTAACTGGTCCGATGTTGCTTCTGTTGCATTATCCTACACCTGTAAAGTCGAACAGTTATGAGTCACCTTTCTCCAAAGTCAGGCATCTTCTTGCATGAGGAAGCTGGTGTCTCAAGCCGTTGATTCTCTCTGTCAGGTGGTCAGAGTTCTCAGCAACTACACTGATATTTCAGTGCTTCTAGTTATTGGACGTGACTGATGTGATCTACAGAGTTGCTGTTCCGATGAAGAAGTAGGAACGGACTCGATGCCAACGTCACATATGCCAACTTGGGAGAGAGGCTCTGCTCCCAGCTGCTTGTGCCCATGCGACCTTGCTTACCAAAGCAAGGTTTCATTCCTGAAGAAGCTGAAGACTGCACATGCTAGATGAGGACAGTGCAACAGAAGCTGGTGTTGGACAGCAGTTTTTTGCAGGTGTCATGTGGGTAACGGATTGATACTTCAATAACACAAGTCTCTCAACCACGGACATATCACAACTTGTCTCTTCATGGGTGCTGTGCTCATATTCATATGCTGCTATAGTCGGCAGCTGACAAAATGCGTTCAAAGAATATGGTTAGGAATATGGAATATGGTTGGGAAATGACGGGTGACATTGTGTTAGAAGAGGCCCACCTGGACCACCACTGTTGACGAGGGCCATCAGTTGCGGCTACTGAGCAAAGGAAAAGGCCTGCTAGAATACCAGCTGCGGTTGTCACCAGCAGAACTGAGCCGAACCACATATTTTTTTCTTCAGGTGACGATTGTTATAAACTGTTCACAAAAAAGATAAGGCGGTGGTGAACAGTGTCGATGAGCATCAACACAATAATGAATTTGTCCTGTAGAATAATCTCGGCATGCTGGGAGATGATACGTTGGATAGTAAGTTTTCTTGTACAAATTTACAACCGCAGCTGATCAGAGATATTACTACCATGAACGCTACAATCGTGATAATTTGTTTCAATGCTACGTCCAATGTAAAATGGATATTTTCTGTCGAATGTTTCACCCTGTGTTGACCTCATTATTTTAAAAATGTAGTGAATGCTTGATGGGTCATGAATTGATTTTATATTTTACTGGCAGTTGCACTGTTTGTTGTCATTATTGCGTAGTTGAAGATAAATGTTGTAAATCTGAAGCCACGTTTGTTTACAAAACGATATTCTCTGATATTTATTCTAACTCATTTACATCGTTTTGTTGCAGATATTTTCGAGATGCTTGACGATATTGTATTATAACTTGGCATACTTCATCGGGCAGTCAAATGGCACTTTTTTAACGAATCTCAGACCTCTATAGCAAAAATTGACTATCGACCCAAATATGAATTTCAGCCCAAACAGAAATCTGATCATATTCCAGTAAATGGTCATGTTTACATTTATTAGAGTTGGAAGTATTGTTGTAGTTTTGGAACAAAAAACACATTAGGTTGTATCCTACACAAACATATTGATTTTGTACAAAAGCAAGCAATTACACAAAGTTGTAAGCGAACCAATAAATTCAATGATGGAACTAAAATTAATATTGGGAAAGAATGCCAACTTTTTCAAATTTTGCGATTGAAGTCTGAAATTTGGTAGGAAATTTCCGTTTGACTTTGCTCAGAGTGAACATTGCTCAATGGTTTATCACACATAAGTAATCAATACACCATTACAGGTAACAATAATCATTCCAACCATGCGAACTACACATAGAAATGAAAAAGTAATATCAACTGGTGTGGATGAATGTCCATATCCCCTAAAACCGGGAATTGTGACAATTTTATGTGAAAACTGACCTTGACCTCGATCTTATACGGTGACCTTGACCTTGGATCGCAAAAAAATCACCAGAAATGAATTCCTTGGGTCAGACTTGTGTAGAAAATTGCTATCACACTTGATTCTAGGCCTATTACTAAAAAAGTTATATTCTGGTTATGCTAATTATCCATATGTAGCGGTTATTATGCTAATTAGCGAATAAAAAAATTTCCCCAAAGTTGGCGCAGTGCCAACAAAGCTCAAAATCACCTGGAGACACATATGAATGCAAATCAATAAAAAAACCTTGCTGTTTCAACAATTTCTAGGTTCGTTGTCTGGCAACTGGACTATTATTATGCATGGGTGGAGAGAAGTGATACGTGAGGAGGGGGGTGGTGTGTCATATTGACGTATTTGACAGGGTACCACGTAAGTTGGATGCGTACAAACAACGTAAAATATTTAATGGGAGGGGGCGGTTGCGTATTAAGAATGGCCATGGCATCCAAAGTGTCGGATATGTCTGCAATAGGTCAAACCACTTATATATACACTAAGCACCATAAGTTTTGGTTCAACATGTGAGCGCCACTAGGGCCCAGAAATGGTCCGCTCAAAGTCCAGACCAAAACCCCATCCAAATTCTAACTAACACCTTGATCGGATGGTGCGATATGCTTCTCCAGACACCCTGGTAGGTCTTGAAACATGTCTGCATGAAAACTGGGCAAGAACATCCCAGGATACCTTTCTGGATCTTGTCAGGAACTTGTTGTGCAGAGTTTGGGATATGGGAGACTCCCGAGGATGACACACATATCACATGATTACCGATCAATAAACCCGAGAAATACACACATTTATTCCAATGACCACATGTGAACATATGGAGTGAACTGAGTGATTGTGGATGACCTAATATTGTAAACCTGAGTTCTGCCACAATGATAAAATTTTCTTTGCCAAAACATGTGTGTCGTTATATAATGCATGTCAAAAATATTAACAATGGACATATTAGTCATCATTCTAAAACGAACATTCATTGAGATATTACACGCACCTGGATTTGGCATTGATTGATTGATTTTTTGATTGACTGACGTTTTATTCTGAACTGGAGGAATGAAAAAAATCATGAGCTCTCAATACATATATAACGTACAGTTCTAGGATACACCAAGGATACAAGAGTCTGTTCATAAGTGTATCCCGAGATAATCATTTCCAAATAAACACATTCTATAGAACCTTTCTGACATTGTATGTTTTTTTTGCAAGAGAAATAATTAATTTTATGACGAATTAAGTACATAACTGAAATCTACATACTTGGAAACATAGGAGCAAATCAAGTTTTAGACCAAATATTGGTGAACAAAGTACATTATCTTGGTTCAGCAATGCGCAGTGGTGGACATCTTGGATTTATTTCTCTAATGATGAATGCTTTGCATGTTAGAAATGGCTTTTGTAATCATCGTCAGGTGTATATCTTAGATAAGGAACTAACGTAATTACATTTAAAGTCATTTGTATACACATTGCATGAAACTGTTCAAAACATTGAAGTTTTAGAAAAATAATATGACACGATATGGCATTCTGATGTCCGCCATCTTGGATTTCATGCTGGAGGGCTATGATAAAGTAGTTAAACAATTTTATTGCATTCCTCAACATCTGAAACATATGATTAGGACCAAGTTTGTGTGTATAATACAATTAGGGTCGAAATTATATACAATTTGTGTTCATCGTTAATCAGTTTCTGTCTTGACAATTGTGTTTATTGCCAAACCCAAAATATTCTTGAGCAACAAAGGCATAGGGGCCATTGTTGATTCTACCACTGATGTTAATAGATACGGTAGCATGTATCAGGGCACATAATTGTTGAAAATGGTCATACAGTTGTTTAAAATATTTAATTTTTTTAAACAAAATATGACAGAATATGCGATTCTGATGGACGCCATCTTGGTTTTCATGCGCCGTGCTATATTGATTTGGGGCAAAGATATATACAATCATTTGATCAAATTCCGTTTCGTTGTGATTGTGTTTATTGCCAAATTCAACGTACTTTTCAGAATTTGAAGCATTGGGGATATTGTTATTTTTGCCAATGATATTATCTAGTACCGATAGCATGTATTAGGGCACATAATTGTTGATAATGGCTACACAGTTCCTCAAAATATTAAAGTTTTAGGAATAAATATGACAAAATATGCGATTCTGATGGCCACTATCATGGATTTCATGCTGAAGGGGTATGCTGAAGTAGTTGAAAATATTTTTTTGCATTCCTTGACCTCTAAAACAAATGTTTACACACCAAATTCGTGGTACAGCACAATTAGGGGCGAAGATGTATACAAATTTGTGTTTCAAGAAATCTCTTGGATTTGATGGCGGCCATTTTGAAAAGTCGCAATATAGAGCTGGAAAGCAGAAGTATGATCGGTGAAAAATTCCAATGAAATATTCGTGAACAAGGCGTCGCCGGGGATAAACCTATTGTCGCTCAATTTCTAACAACGTCAATAACTGCTGAAATAACATAGCTCGTGTCAAATAACTTTAGCGAAAGTACGAAGCAGGTATACATGTGCCGGATTTCGTTAGAATAACAGGCCCTCTGCCGGCGATTTTGCTGGAACAAGGCTTTATTTGAAGTGCCGTTTTTAAGTGCCTCTTCAAGGCTTGAATATGATGTGGATTCGAACACTTTTTGTATCTTTTACAACAGTTTTTGTATATCTTCATCGTGTATGGATACTATAATACACTAAAGACATCGTTTATATACTTAAAATCACCATATTAAATGCACCCCCATGTTAAAAGATAGGGAGGCGTCAGCTGCTTATCCCCAGTCCGAATAAATTCATTGGAATTTGTCATCGATCAGTACTTCCGCTTTCCAACCCTATTGGATAGTTCATACCAGGATATCGAGGGTTAACAAGTGGATTCTGAAGCACAAGGGCCCCCTGAACAAAATGTCATTCTTCGACAAGAGTCCTGGGGGGAAGGGTGGATCCCCTGTGGCTCATGGACTATCTCTGTATCCAATTTCAGATTACAATCCAAAAAAAAATTGAAAATAACTATGAATCCCATAACATGACCACAATGTCGAATTTCAAGTGCTGTTCAAAGTCTGTTATAAGCGCCATGATATGGCTATACGGAGGTGAATTAGGTGAAACCCATTGTTATCCGACAGCATATTTGATATTAAAAATAAGGCTATGAGTACCCCCGATAGATTTATATTTGCGGGCGCAGTAAAAAAAATCAGAATAGTTTAATCAAAACAAACTATGCAAATTTTAATAATTGCATACACAATTGGTAGGAAATTGTAGTGAATTGTCTGGAATCTGAAAAATCTAGATTCAACAAGCCAACCAGGTACATTCATTTTAAAAACAAACAATACTATAAGCACTCATAATATTTTCCATGTTGATGAGTGTAATATTTAATGAACCTGCAAACAGTGAGAGTAATTCAGCGAGAGAGAATTAAGAACATCAATACTGATCTATGATTGTCTGAGACCCGAACATGCCACTGGTAAAGGTTGATTGGTAACACATACATTGCGACTGACACAACTGCACTCTAGAATGGGTAGAGGACTGGATGTGATTGAAAAGCTTTCCGTGGGCACCATTCACTTTTCTACTGTGTTTTCTGTGCATGTTTTGAATGGGGCAATGATAGTCGTTGTTATTCAATTAGTGTGTATACTTTCGTTTTCAACATGAGTAAATTTTTAATTGATCTAACTGATTTACTACTGATCTATTCTATCTAACTGATCTATTTCAGACTCCCATACCAATTGTATAGCTAATTGTCTACTTTTGTTGTGTGATCTAATGATAAATATATGGTGATATTTCCTTGGTGGAGTAAACAGTGTGACATGAGATGTCATACACCTCTCAGTTATTGTAACTTCGTTAGAATTATCATCACTCTACCCACTTATGTAATGAAGAATAATCCGAGTTTGTCTCTGGTGTTCTCATATGTGGTCCGGTCACAAATCTTGGACATTAGACGCACACAAATTGTTTGTCCTCGTTTGCAAATTTACACCTCTCCTGTTACCGAGCCATATATAAAGCCGATAATTTGCTGAAATATGGCACAAGCCATAAAGGTGAGACATGAACACTGTTGCAAGTATGTGGTCATTTCCTAAACCACGGTCAATTCGGAGACAGTACTCCGCTACCTTGTTGGTTCAATTCATCAATACGTCTGTGTTTGTAGCGTAAAATAACATCAGAGAAATTATCTAAAAGACCTATGGTACTAGACCTTAACCGTCAAAGTGCTTCCCGAACGAACTTCCATTATAAGTACACCATGAGGCAACTTCTGGGTGTGATACGTGAAAAATCTAGCAATGAATAGCAGAACGTATGAATTTGTCTGTAATGCTGCTGAATTGGCAATTTGATTTCAATCCTATTGGGAATTGTATTATAGTAACCATAATATAACGTGGTACGTCAAACTCTACCCTAAACCAAAACTCATTACATTGATTTGAATTTATTCATCCTGAAATATAAAAAAAAGATAAATTCTAAACTCGCCAAGAACACCGAATTATGAGAATTTCCATATCAGTATGATTAGTTTAATCAGATCCAAATCTCACCACCACGAGTATCCATCAAATCGGCCGAAATTCAAAGGAAAATCATTTAATACTAATATTTTATGTATATCCTTCACTTTTCACCGTCCTCCAAAATTCACTGATCCATACAACTAAACCATATGTGTCAATGGAAAGGAAGTTCGGAAACATGGGCATTTGAAACGCCAATGAAAAACCTCAACAGGGTTCCAAGAAAAACAAATAATCACAAAAAAAGGTTCCATCTTCTTTCGAGTTCTTCTTTCTGGTATTATTTCACCCCACCGAAGTCCAAGACTAACATCCAAACACCAAGTAGGAACATCCAGGTACATAAAAAGCCGGGCGACTCGTGCACATTATTGAGACACATTCATTTAGAGACGGCCATATTTAGATTAAATGTACGTTAATTATGCATGAGTCGACAGGGGTGATACGTGATGAGGGTATCATATCGACGTATTCAACAGGGTGACACGCATATTGGATACGTACACAAGCTGTAAAACATTCACAGAGAAGAGGGTGGATCTCTGGTGAAAAGGGCAATGGCATCGAAAATGTTTATATATCGCGTGGGCATGAAATATCTTCTATATAACTCCCTATGTATCATCTGATCTCTACAAAGTTGGTGATTCATGTTGTAAAAGTGGTACTTGGCAGGGCGAAGGTTCATCGTGTAATGTTAAACGATAGTAGACGTCTGCAGGGGGGTTATCATCGTACTAATAGAGAATAAACAGTGTTTAGGTAAGACGACGCCACACGGTGGTAAAAGACAAGAAATCAGTGTATGAAGTGAATAAATCGTCCACTATATACTTTGTTGTTATGGTGATAATGTAATGCTGTGACTCTAGGTTCATGCAATGAACATCTACAACCACAATAGAAAAACAAACCTGATGTTCTATGAATATGATGTAAAATATTGTTCGTGTTGATGACGTCATATTTATTTATTTTGGCTCTAGAATCAGAATCAGTTTGGCTCTAGGATCAGTATGTCGGTGTTTGAAGTCTTGTTGCAATGGTGGTAAATAGATCGATACTGGTCGTTTCATTATGGGGTATAATTGTATGAAAAAACTCAAATCAGAAATTTTTGGAATAGAAACAAACCCCCATCGAACATGTATATCCGAAGCATAACTAGAATCATCAAGTGGCCAGAATGTAAAAATAGTTATCTTTACATGTATTTCCACCATTCGTGTGGTGAGACATGTTTTCCTACGACTATGCGTTCGTTTCATAACATGCACCACTTCCTAGATATTGGCCAAGATAAACGGTTCCGAGATACGCAGCAAGCCCAAATGATGCTTGAGTAAATTATTTTCGAGTTCTGGGTCAAAGTTCATTTGACCGAATGGCATCGTAATCAACAGGGTTGATTTACTATGTGTTCAATTTCGGAAATGAAAGAGAATTCATTTCCAACAAGAGTGACAACAAGAGTGTCATGTACCTAATATGTGTGATAATGGGTGTAAATTTCACTGATATTCGTTAAGGCGTTCTTGTGCTGTCATCCAGGAAAGAAATGTGAGAAAAGAGAAAAATAAAAAATCGGAGAAAAAATACTTAAGGACATTTTGTGTTTATGTACCTTAGTCAGCGTGAAATTGCCCAATAACTTATT
This sequence comes from Terebella lapidaria, assembly GCA_949152475.1. Classification (NCBI taxonomy): domain Eukaryota; kingdom Metazoa; phylum Annelida; class Polychaeta; order Terebellida; family Terebellidae; genus Terebella; species Terebella lapidaria. The sequence continues at coordinate 35,798,929 of OX424566.1, forward strand.
AACAAAATTTACTAAGAGTGATACTAAGAGTAAATTCATGGCTTTACTATTAGTTGTGGAGTTTGCAATTGAAGTGAAAAGAAGTTAAATCAGAAGTAACTGGAATCACTGACTAGAGGTTGTGTGGTGAACCAAATATTTTAACCAACACTGTCAGAAAATTGTCGTACATTCTTGAGAGTGCAAACGTAACATATTTATTCTACTTCATATACTACAAATAAAGTGTTCGTAAAACAGAAATCTTATCGATAATATATATTTACTTTTGCAGTAATCTTTTAAAACGCCCAAAGTTTTATTTATAATTTATTTATGAAATATACATGCCATAATCAATTTCCTGTTCAATCTGATGTACAGTTACATAATTGTCCATATAACAGAAACGTCTGATTTCTCAGAGGAATTGGAAGGTTTTCAGGGTACAGACGTTATTCATCAGACAAGACAGCATCAACATCACAATTGAACTTTGAACATATCCTCACTCACACAAATAAACAATTAAAAATCGTCAACAATAATCATTTCCGGTAGGGTGGATGGCAACGATGCGTGTCTACCTCCGTCGGCCATAACGCATGGCCTTTATTCCATTCTTGGGGTTGTTTCTCTCTAATTCCGGCTCGAGTCGGCTACCGAATGAAACAAACCTCGTTTGGGTGGGGAGAGGGCCACCCATTGGCTGCCAGAACGAGGCTTTCCTTTTGATGACGTTGGCAGTGACGTCATCAAGATCATCCCCAAGGTCCAGGGATTCCCCTTTATGCTCGAGACGTGATAGAATTCGCTTTAAGATGGCTTCCCTATACATATCGCCAAATGTGATCGCATCTTCCACGTCTAATGATCGTTTGTGCATGGCGGGATGTTGCGAGTCGGTTTGTTGGATTTCCTGCCCCACTGCGGCACCCAGGGCGAGTTGAAGTAGTGAGGCGATGGTGAGAGCGAGAGCCAGGAGGTACTGCATTTTTCGGTCACGGGTTACGTCCACGAAGTATGAGTTTCTCGTTACTGTTGGTCTATGTAATCAGCGGTCCTGCGAATATACAAGAAAATCGTCCCATTGAGTTGGAGCATTTGAAGTTGTGAAATTCAAAAAAATCTTAGCATTTAAATCACACATACTTGAAAAGATATTGTGTCTTCGATGAAACTCATAAGTGAAATATACATAATATCATTAGAACTCATACTATCATTCTGAGCACACTCTGGTCAAATGACGAACTCCATCAACACGTCTATTAAATTGGGAAGTATTACTATATTCACATGGAATGTGAACTAAATCCCGAGTATAAAACCAAAAAATAGAATATGTAATCATTTTCAGATTCCAGTGCAAAGTAAAATTGAAAATAACTTCATGAACCCCATGTCTCACGTCTTTATGTATGGCCATAAAGACGTGAGATGTTTTTGGACTGCATACTCGACAAGGTTAATAGCACTCAGCTGGATTATTATTTGTGGGCACAGTTTCAAAGAGATATAGTTGAATCAAAACAAATTATGCAAATTACGATAATTGCACACACAATTGGCAAGAAATTAATCCATTGAATGGAATCTGAAAAAAAATACTAGTACAGTCAACATACCAACCATGTTCATTCATTTGAAAATCAAAGAGCACTGTAAACACTCATCATGTTTTCCATGTTGATGAATTTAATATTTAACGAACCTTGCAAACAGTGGCTGTACTTCAACGAGAAAGAATTCAGAACATCAATACTAATCCCTGCTTGTCTGAGACCAGATATTGTTAGAGATACTACTGTTAACATGTTGATTGGTACATCGCCACTGACACAATTGTACTCTAGGACGAGTGGAGGACTGGGTGTGATTGAGCGGTTTTTCGTGTGCAGCATTGATTTTCCTAAGGTGTTTTATGTGCGTGTGTTGTACGTTAAAATATGTGGTTAATGATTTCTAGAGTTGGAGTTGTTATCTGATTAGTGTTCATATTTTCATAGAAGATAGTGGTTTAACGCAAGTAAATCTTTGAAAGCTTTTGATGTAATTGAATTCCTACTTGCAACTCCCCCAAATAATAGTACAACTAGATGTCTACTTTCGCTAAATGACCTTAGTATATGAATACCAATTTGTAAACGCCACCTCCAGTTATCGTAATTTTGTTCAAATTTAACCATTTATGCATTAATAGCTACTCCAAATTGGTCTCTGGTGTCCTCCTGAATCATGGACATTAGACTCGCACAAATTGTTGCTCCTCGTTTGCCGATTTACCCCTGTCCTGTCGTTAATCCACATATGAAGGCGATAATCAGCTAGAAGACGCCGCAAGCCATAAAGCTGAGACATGAACAGTGCTGCAAGTATGTGGCCATTTCCTAAGCCACGGCCAGCTCGCAGACAACACCCTCGCTACCCTGTTGGTTTTATTAATCAGATCGTCGGTGTTTATAGCGGAAAATCAGCGGTATATACCAGACCTTAACCTCCAAAGTGCGTCCGGAACTAACTTTCACTATGAGTAAGTCATGAGGACAGTTTTCGACGTGATACCAGAAAAACCTAGGGATGAACCTACATATGGATTTGTCACCGATGGTACTAAGTTTCAATTCTGTTTGAAGTGTACAATATAGTAGCCATAGTATGATGTGTGTACGTCAAATGCCCACGTGGATAGTCCGACATAATTAGTATTATAATAATGGAATAAAAGGTCTTTGAAATTTTAAATATTACATGTCGCCCTACAGATAAATATCTAGAAAACTTAGAAAAACCTGAAATGTAAACTTTTGAATGCTAAAATTATACGATTGGAAATATTTGCCACAAACCACCGAGAACAAGTGTACTACAGGTGGGCATAAGCAGTTATGAACAGAATATCCAAACTTTCGGGTTTCAACAAAATTTGATAAAAACACAACAGCAAGTGCAGACGCTGTGATTATCTCAGGGCAAATTTACAGCCTGCCAAATCCCTTTGACGACAACGATGTGGAAGATGGTTAAAATTTTTACCTTTATTGCCATTACCTTCATTGCCAATACCTTTATCTAAATTGTTTAAATATGTATTAATTCTGTTCAACCTACGATAAAGGTTATCATGAATATAAATATTTGAGTATAAGTTTAGATACCAACAGGAAATATAGCATCAGTATGAATGAACAAAAATAAATTATCCTCAATACTGATACAATAGGAATAACTCTATTTCCTACGTAGAGTTCAAACATATGATATTTATGTGCAAGATGAAACACATCATTCTATCAACACATTTTCACAAATATTTTAAATTTGAAATAGCCGTAGAATCCATACCCAGTATTAGGTATTCCAAGCAAACAAAACCAGGTCCCGTATGATAGAAACGAAGCGTTCACAATAATTGTGTGTCAGTTGGAATTGTATTTCCACGCTAATTGTGCTACTCTATAGCTGGAGATACAAGTTCCAACAGCCCCTAAAAGGTGTCCTATGTTAGCTTGTACCGTGTCTGGAACTGCTCGTCGCTGACCGTATCGAAGTTATGATACTATATTCTCAAGTTATTAGCATTACCTTTCAAGAAATGCACATTTGCAAGTCTGTTTGATGACCTATCAGCCATGTTTGTACACAAACAACCAAATTGAGGAAGGCTCAAGACATGTGTACCTTCTCCTCAAGCATTACTCAAAATCGTGCACTCAATTCATAGTTGCGATGATACGTAAGCCCCGCCCACTTCGATATTTACTACCCAATCAAAAGACGTCAAAAACGCGCCATAACGTAAAAGTCCCACAAATCAAACCGGCGTGTTCAACAGCCCAAACTTTTGATTGAAGTGGGATGATAGTGTACTTCTGACGCACTCACGCCCAAGTAAAGCCAAGTAAATTAAATATTTAGCCTAACAATATATTCTCCATGCCATTATGAGTATAGACATGTGAAATATGGTGTAATGTTAGTATCAATCTATTACCACCAATATTCTTGCATTCAATATTCTACAAAACGAATGTGTAAACAGAAGCAAGCAAAAGTTGCATTATTCGCGGCTCCCTCAAACAAAAGCACATGGTATGTTTGTGGGACTTTTCCCACGGTTGCCAAGGGGGCTTGGCCTGTTGGGATGTCGTCGGAACTATGAATCAAGTTTGAGTGACGGCTGTGAATGCTTGGCGGGTGAGGTCGACCTTACACTCAATGAGGATGAGATGAGACTCATTGAGTGTGAGGTGTGTGTTATGAATGTTATTTTTCCAAAAGAAAACTTCTCTGAAATATGTCATTTCAAGACAACTCCCAATCAATAATAACTAACAATCCTCCAAGATTGTGTTGCTTCTTCATTCTACATAGTTAGATCTAACACAAATTTACTTCATTCATCTGTCGGTGCTTGAGATATCAAATAATATTTTAACCTTGAACCACATCGTCGCCGACATATAGATCTATATTGCATATTATAGCAGAATTCCCACGTCTTATTCTTTTGATTAATTTCACATGTAGGAGTATGATTCAACCACAACTAAACACTGACGAGCTTGGTCGGATATCAGTTTACAATCGAATATGACATATCACGTTCTTTTGAACGAATTTAGCCAATTTGTTAAAAGTCTGGGAGTGATTTTAAATATGTCACAAATAAGTAATGTTTTTCGTGAACATGTGTGCAATTGGTTCTATGTGCTTCTTTATTATCATACCTAAACATGAAAAACACAATTACAGGTAAAGGTATGATTTTTATATACCAAGACTGTTCACAATACTTTTCAATCTATATTATATCGTTTAGCCTATTATCGTTTCTCCTTTTCATATGGTACCCCGCCAACAACTTCGGGATAGCTTGGCCCGATAAGCGTATGTAGTCAGTTGGCGTCCGACTCAGAAATACGAAATTTTGTGTGCACGTTACGTATGGAAATATCTCTAAAGTATTTTTACTGTGGCGCTTTGGCCAATTTCATTGGGCCATTTGTGGCATTTTTGGCCAATTTACGTGAAATGGCAATTTTCTCAAAATCTCATAAATTTGTTATCAGAAAAAGTCCATGTGTAGGACTCTCTATATGTACTCTTCGGTATCCGTATATATCTACATGTATATCGTTTGTTGTACTTAAATCGCTGGGGTTTGCACCTGGTATCCATTCTGATTTTCGTCGGGTTGATGATAATTTTGTCTGGCTGAAATCAAGTTATTATGTGTTTTGAGCCTTTTCAACAAAGAAACAAAGACCGCCAAAAAATCTCCGTCAATGAAATGTTTTTTGGGAAAAGCTTTTTATCCACTTTGTCTTTCCTAATTGGCATTGTGTAGAATAAGTACCGAGAACAATACGAATTAGACCTAAAATACTGATATACTCAAATGGGAAACATATATGGCGATTTCACTGGTAACCTGGATTTTGACCTCGGATAACTTCGGATGTTGTAAAAAAAAGACAATTTTTTTTTTATTATGACACACCCAATCTTTTCTGGGTGTATTTGGAGTAACATGTTTTGCGTGTATTTGGAATAAACCGTCTTACAAGAAAATTGAATGTGTTTTGAGTGATCTTGCACTCGACCGCAGGTCACCTGTGTGTTCAAATCAAAGTGCACGGTAGGCAATTGGCCAAGTGGGCACAAGCTTTTATTTGTTTTTCGTACCACACATGCTTGCAGGTATCACCAGAGCAACGGACGTATGTATGTGTGTCCCTCCCACTGACAACATTATGTCTGGAAACATGAAACAAATTACCAAATAGTTCGTTTTCCGAGTCTGGGTCATAATACCTGATAAATGATTAAATCTGGAACTAGAATTCGAACAAAAAGCTTTATGGCTCTTACGACACTAGTGTGTACATATACAGTGATGGATATGCTTTGGTTTTGCAGGAAAAAATGAATACGAAATCGATAAAATCAATCGATAAAAGTAAACTATGTGTCTCATTGGTAATCATGTTCAGAAACATGATTTCCTGTAGTTTGGCATTTGAGACGTCAATGAAAAACTTCGACAGGTTCCCCCAAAATATAAATAATTACAAGAAAATTTCCTTTTTCTTCTGAGTTTTTTTTTCCTCGAAAAAGTTCACCCCACCGAAGTTCAAGACTAACATCCAAGCACCAAATACGAACATCAAGGTATATACAAAGCCAGGTGATTTGTGCACGCTGTTGGGACACATTCATTTAGAGACGGCCATATTTAGATTAGGGGTACGTTAATTATGCATGAGTCGAGAGTAGTTATACGTGATGGGGGTGTCATACTGACGTATTCGACAGAGTGACACGCATGCTAGATGCGTACAGACGAAGTAAATCATTTGTAGAAAGGGGGTGGATATCACAGACTGGTGAAAAGGGCAATGACATCTAAAATGTCGCGTATGTGGGCCTGGGCGAAACTTTTTCATATAACTCCTATGTCATCTCATCTTCACAAAGGTGGTGCCGTTTGTTGTAAAAGTGTTACTTTGCAGTGCGAAAGTTTATTGTATAATAGATAATCTGTCTGCATGGAAATCATTATGATTCTAATACAAAATAAACTGGTCTTATGTAAGATGATACCAGAAGGCGATAGAAGAAAAAAATCGGTGTATGAGGCAGGCAGAAAATATTATTCAACATATTCTTTTTTGTGTGGCGACAATACACAATCAACTTTTGGCTTGTGATTAGGTACTTATGTACTTGTCATATATCTGTTCCATGGGGTTTGTTTCGGATTTCTAAATTATTTTCATAGGTTGTTGGGCAGTTGTATACTAATTCCATCAGGTGTACAGTAGAAACAACTACACTTACCACAATGTCTGCCCCTGATGACGCCAGTGTGTGTTTTGATAAAGTATTTGGTCGGGCTTTGTTTCTATTGCAAAATATTGTGTTTTACGTTTGTTATTGGAATCATCAAAATTTGGCTGTATTAGTGGTTATAGATTGATTCTTACATACATCATGCAGGCGACAATACAGCATCCAGTGAGTTTGTGCAATGAACATCTAGTACCACAACGAAGAAAGGGGCATAGTATTTATCGATATGATGTTAACCAAATTTATTGGTGTCGTCAGGGCTTGGTGCACTGGCGGTATAATGGGTCGAGATAAGCTATCTTTAAAAGTAGACATGGGTGCCGACAAACAGTCAAAGTCATATTCCAAGACCGAATCCATGGACGAATTTTACAAAATCATTGCAAGTGGTCAAATCCGAGTGATACTAAAATATCAAAGTCAGAGCCATGTGAATATCACATACACTCAGCCAGTTGAGTGTGAGATCAGGTGCTTCGGAAGAGTGAGCATTTTCTGCTTCGCATGCGACACCAACTGTGATTTCCAATAAACATGACACCAATACCCAAGCACATGGTGCCTGAGCAGGAGTGAACAAAACCGAGTCCGAATACGCAAATATATACACAAAACTATAAGGATGGGATGATATATTCCATCATATGTGTGACAAGCTTCAACCAAATCATGGTGATGGCCATAAAAATTCTTGAATGTCGACTTTAGTCTGGGCATTACGTATCATGTTTGAGTAGTTTGGAAGTCAGAACCTGTGTTCTGACTATGATTTCCTGGAAGAATGCTCTAGCTTACACGAATTAATCGGGACACGTAGACGTCATAGGATGGTGATACTGGGATATTACTGCTAAAGACAGGAAACCTTGTACATAATTTGCCTTTTTAGTCAATTTCAAGGTATATGTCATCAAGCCGACATCGGAGAATCAGTTGTCTCTTTGATTTCAGTTCATCTGGATACATCTGATGTAGGTATTCACCAAATCGAGTGATATGACGATAATATACCATTATATTCATATCTGACACTTGATCTAGAAGATATGGGATATGAGTTGTGAAACTGTGGCATGGAATATTGCTCATTAGGAAAGCGATATCGAATATCAAAAAAAAGACGACACGTTTGACTCATTTTAAATCTCAACATACATGTACATGTAGATATCGTTGTATATATGATTTACGTAAATTGTGAAGTTCGATTTGATGGGAAGGGATTTTGGAAAACAGTAATATCTGGTTTCATACAATTGTGAGGATGGTTATGCGTCTATCATGTCTATAGGTTCATCGAAGGATGAATCAGTAGAAATTGATCTAACATCCGGATGTAATATCTGAATCTACTTGAACCGCAATCGATGATACAGAAGTGGAATGATACCTTTATTGTTGTGAATCATGATGACATTGAGAATTTCACGGTACGATATGGGACTGAAAGCTTCACGGTTAAAAAATATAGGTTGCAGACCCGAACATAGCAAAAGATGCCGAGTATGACATGGTGCAATGCCATAGGTGGTTTTCATGGGGGATCTGTAGTCAGGATGAGTGTTTTATGGACTCAATGGGTAGGCTGACCACGTGCGATGATGGGGGACATCCTTAAGTTATGGATGGGAATGAATGCACCACAGGGTCTGCATGTTCACGGTGGATTCAGCCCCCCCCCCTCTACTGAAAGCAATCGGTGATAGGTCTTAGTCAGGAGGAATATTGAGCATGTAGCACTCAGGGTGGAAATGTAGTACAGACTTTTTCTATTGATTGACAAATATGAATCTCGAGAGAAAACAGGTACAAAAGTTTACAAAACAGAGATACATTCAAAATTAGATAGTCAGGAGGTAATTTCACACAGGGTGGAAACGTAGTACAGAATTTCTCTGTCGATTGATATGGCTTCATTATGGTCTAAGACAACCTTTTCCAGGGTGTGTGTAAAATTTTCTCCTGGGCTAACTTTTTATGGCCTTTTTCAAAATGGCCGCCACCGAAAATTCTCCCGAGATTCATATTTGTGTGTGGCATGCACTTGTGCATATGGCCTATATTATACAGATTTTATATAATTTATTTCGTATGTGCATGTGCATGTAACACATTATTATCTTCGTAAGACCAACATATGCTTTTTTATATTTGCCCCCCCCCCCCTTCGTTGCACATGTTCGCGACCGCCAATCCTGCATTTTACGCCATGCTTTTGGAGTGTTCTCCTCAAATTTGCAGCTTCTGAGAACGTCAAAATTCAGCACGGAGTATCCAAAGGTCCTTGGTTGTATCCAGAGGTCGAAGTGGATTTCTTCTATGTTTGGAAGGAGAGTCCTCATGTCAGGTCTGTGAATAGTATGAGATACAGAGACAGATGCTCCGCGATAGCATTTCATGATTTCGCTCAAATACATCGATAAAGCCACATTTTTCTTTACTGTGTTAATAGAATACGTGACATGCTGAATAGAGACGATTCTCAGTCAACTTTCTAAATAAAGTTAAATAAAGATAATATCTCTAATAAACATGGAACCAGTATCCAATACAAAGTATTCCGAGCGAACGAAGTCAAGTCCGTTATTCAATCTCAAAGTCCAGGGTCAGGCAAAATCGACAAAATTGTATGGAAATTGTAAAAATATGGGTTGAAATTTGAAATTATGTTTGATCAGATATGTGACAGTCTTTTTTTATCTGAGCATTCGTCAGGATTTCGTGAAGGTTACAGTTCCTATATCAACATATCGTGCGTGTCGTCTAAATGGACATGTGTCGACAAAATGTGTCTTATTGTAGAAACATTCGTGCTTCTGTGTCAGATTTTTCTATACGAGTCGTGTTCAGCATTTTTTGAGGTGCGTGCGATGTAGATATATATACACATTCACCACACTAAGTAATGCATAATATGATTCAGTAATTATTACGTTTTGAGACTTCCGGAATATTTGGCGGGAGTAAATATGAAATGGTGAAACTATTAGCCATGATGTGTATACACCATGGGGTCGTATAACTGGAACTCCTTAGTATGTGCATGAACTATTACTCATATATCGTGTTATGTCTAAAGTGCGAACACATACATGACTGTAACCATATATCTTGTTTAGACCCGATGGTACGATGAATATGATACCATATATGAGCATCAAGTACCTCGATATATCGCCACCTGGCGGGCGCGGATGGTCGAGTTCATCATGGTAAAATCAGGTGTCATCCACAGCTCATTTAATCGATGACGCCTGTATTCAGTGACAGTGTCTCGTTCGCAGTGACGCAAGTAATTTCACAGGTAACTAATAGTACGGCAAGTAATGTTTTTTTCAACTCATTGACACAAATGACTTTATATGTGGCCCATCACATTGGAGATGTGAATGGCAAATTCGGCAATAACGTCAATATCCTGAAGTTATCGACGAGGGTAGTAATGCTTATCGAGTATACTAGATTACCTCTCGATGGCCAGAGGCAAATCTCCCATAATGCACTCTACTTCCGACTACATTAATTCTTGTAATGGAATATCACTTCGTTGTTCCGAAGCCTGATTTCTAATATTATTCGATATCGAGATGATCACGTGATTCTGGCAAATATACCCAGACCACGTGTGTGAACCTGAACGACAGGTGTGGTGGATAAGCCTTCGAAAAAAAACACTTCTAAATTCACGTACCTCAAGTTGAAGCCACGAATTGTCTTTTTTTCCTCGGTTGAAAATGGTGCAATTGTGTTTGTGTTCTAAGTTAGGTGTAACTCCTTTCTTTGGTTCGACATGTAATGTTGGAGACAACTATGGTGTCTACTGCACGTCTCACAACTTCCTGCAGTGCCCCCAACAGGTGGTTGTTCATATATCCACCGGCGTCAGTTAGTTTTAACCTATCTGTCTGGCAACAGTTCACTCTTGTTTTTGCGTTCAGCTTTTTTCCTCTTCAAAACTTTGGTTTTAGCTCTTTTTTCCTCTGTGGTTTATGCCCGATGAAGTAATTAAACCCGCACAAAGAATTTGTTAGTGACAATCCAAGTTTTCAGCTTAATTGCAAGTGTTTCTCCCCTGTCCCGTTCTTTTCTGTGCTGTCAGCGATTGGCCGCGTTCAGTTTACCTTCCCTTTATCTATTCCTCAATCAACGACTCCTTCCCCGTGGCTTATCCCTCGTGTTTATATATGTATTCCCCTCTTAATACAAATCACTGCCTTGAAGTCGCGGGCGCTACATACCCCGGTGCACACTGGGAAATGACGATAGTCGAGCGTCTATGCTGGCAGCGTAGTTTCGCGCAGTTACGGTATTGTCTCGGTTACGCACCCACCCTAGAAACAATTCCTCCTACAGTTTCCTGTGTGGTACTGGTAAATCTCCAGGTATGACCATCATAATATTGCCACGTGCTGTCTTCTCACGCACGCAAGTTTTCCGGAGGGATGGAAGGAGGGGGAGGGGGACGGATACGGTATACGTTTGTAGCGCACTTGTTACTTTCATTCACTTTGGCCATCTTCCCATGACTACCAGAGCTCAGGAAGTATTTAACTTCTCCATTATCTGGGTATTTTGTAATCATTAATACATCAACATAAAAACCCTGCAGACTACGTGATCATGGGGCACTGACCAATGGCCTTCCAGAAGATATGTTACTCGGTACTGCTTTGGACGCACGAATACGCACACACACACTAATGAGACGGGCAATATCACGTACTCAGTTGGGGCTAAAAGCGGTCCACAACCGTCGAATGTCAGGTCAAATCGTCATTTAGAACCCGTGGAAGAACCCTTTTCTAGTGATTCTCTGATCATGAAATATTCATTCCAGCCCGTAGTGTTTTAAATGTCCGTGAACTTTTCTCATGGCTTGTTAGCTATCACAGGAGAGAAGTGAATCTCGGTCGATGGGGCAAGCGAATTTTCTCTGAACTTTTTTCGAAGCATGATTGTGTGGCATCTTTTACTTTTACAGTTATGTTTATTTGTAAAAGAAGAAACAGATTCATAATTCAGAAAAAAAATAATGCTGACAAAAATTAGTGGTACTAGTATATTGTTGAATACGCTTTGTCGTTGGGACCTTGGGTTGTGGAATTATGACAAAAAATACAATGGATATAATACCAACAGAAAAAAAGGCACCAATGTATGCGTGACAATGATATTTGATAGTTGACATTAAGCTGAACAGGCAAGTGCACAGGCCTAAATAATTAATTGGGTACGTTCAATGAAATTTAATTTCGAAAAGTAGTATTTGTACGCACAGAGACTAGCTGTGGGTCAGTGACTGCGGTCCCACACATATATGTTGACCTACAACCGCATGTGTAAAACCTCCTACAGAACCCCCCACCTATTGCATATACTGCCTTATACAAATATCTCCAAAATGACATCACGACTTTGTTACGTTACAGCTCCGGGGCGCCCTCTGCTGGAGACTCCTATACTCCCGGCATTACACACATTATTCCTTTATCACCTGCCCATATCACTCCGCTACTTTGTATTCAATCGGCTGGTGGCACGGATTATACTCTCAGGCGTTGATTGACACACCTGTGTGGCCTTCTGATTAGTGCACATTAATCAATGGATATGAGATATCCGGCTTGCCATACTTACCACGCGGTTAAATAAAAAAAAAGAACCATTTACTGTCCGTGAACTTCGGGACCGCACATTGTTCATCTATATTACATATTTATAAACCTAATATACTTGTTGACTGTTATGGATTTACGTCTTTACTATGGATATATATGCGAGTAGTACCAATCTTCAAAGAAACCAAGAGCAAAATTCAATTTGCCACAAAGTAAATTGTCATGTTTCCAATCAAATGTGTCGCCTAATTCACAGTAAGATATTATGGCTTTCACTAAAATTGCAGACGAGAGCAATAACATATTCCCAGACAAAATTGTTTTCACAACGTCCTCTCTGATATTCTAAACTACGCAATAAAGAAAGCTTGCCCGTTATGCAACACCTGAGACAAAACACGACTTCTCTACGCTTTTGCCAGACAATAAGCATTTGAAACACGCACGGAAAAAAACGTGGGCCTACTCATGCTTTATTTGACAAACTACACTTTCCCGTAATTTTCAACTAAATATATCTTACGTTTTGACCGCTTCTATTACTCTGGTGTACTTCTGAATAATAACTTTTTTGCTTCTAGTGCCTACCGCTACCGATCTTTTGAGACAGTAGCTAGAGCTGAATAAAAGATTCTTTCTGTGTTTTTTGCACAAACCTTGAGACGATCCTGAAGATCTAGCGGTATTCTCCTGACGAGCTTGAGATTTTGATCTTCTGAACAATTCCGTGATTGATTCCAGCCAGTGAATTCTGGAGACCGTGTCAAAAATGTGCGATCCCGTTTGCTGAAAGTTAGGACTTTATAGTAGAAACGGGCGCGTGAGATAAAAAGCCGCTCGATTTTGACGTCAGACTCTTCACACGTGATTTGCATCAAAGTTTCGCCGGCCTTGGTATGATTTCATATTTGTGCGATCGTGTTTTTGCGGGCACCATGTGGCTGTTGTAAAGTCACGTCACAGCGAGAACACGGTTCGTTTGATCTGCTGCGATGTGTCCCCGTAGTTTTGACAGAACCGCCTGACACGGCGGTGTTGTCACCTCTGAGGGGACGATTTACCGCCCGATTTGGACATGTCCGCGACTAATTACTCTGCCAATTATCCTTACGCATGGCACTATTTTCCCTCGCTAACCACGCTAAAGTCACTTTGGGAAACAGTTCGGAGGGCAAAGATCTTTTTTTTTCTCGTTACAAATTTAGTATTTTTCCGTGTAGCGTAAAACCCCCAAAAACTTCATTCGATGAAATTGAATAAAAGTTTTCTTGATGAAAATAGGCGACGTTTTATCAGTGAGTTCCGCACACTCGTCTGATATCCGACATTTTGGACTGTGAGCATGCGCACTGATGTTTATTTCACATGCCACGTGCCAGTTAATCTACAAGGGTGAGGGGGGGGGGGGCAGGGGGGATGCAACCAATGAATAATGATATAACAACATCTCAAGCGATTCAACCCACTACTGATAAAGTATTGTATAATTATACGAGATGCATACTAATGCATAGCTGTATTAGGTAGGATTTGAGATTTTGAGTTTTTTTAGTATATTTTTTTTGCCACAAAGCTAAAGTATTAGCTTTTTATATGTGAGTATTGCATTTTACGATTCCGTTGTTCACTGAATATTCAAGACGTCATGATGATGTGCATATATTTTCAAGTCATTCATGTCGAGCCCGGATTTCGTCACCGGATATTCAACGTAGTAGGAGGTATGAACAGATTATTGCACCTTTTACGCATGTGCAATCTTGACGCGCCAATCATATATGTAGACCATCTATTAATAAAACTAGGAATACTATATGGTATTGCATGACCTGAATGAAATAACAAATGATGTCTAGACTGATATCTAGACTGATATCACACGATCTGTTATCAGATTTATTTGCTAAATTCAAATCAGTATCGTAAGACGAAAAACATTTAGTGGGAAACATGCGGACATATCTCTTCGAAACCGGATACCATACACTGGGTCATCAGATATAAAAACTTGAAGGTAAACGTAGAAACGCGACCATATAGTAATATCCGTGATATGTTGTAGGTTGTTAATTCACTTGAAAAACGAAATAAATCGGAATTTTCTTGAGGTGCATGGAACATGATCGGTGCAGACCAGTAATGTGACTAAAATTTGTCAACAATACTGACTTCGCTATGCATGAACGATTTTCCCTGAAGATGGCATGATGAATTTGCTATTGGCGTAGGTACCCCATTGGCAACCAATTTTGGATGAATATTATGCAGGCATTTGACCTGCGTAATATTGTTCCTATACTTGTTTGTTGATCATTCAGGAATTACACATCTACAACTCAAGACGTAACTATTCACAATATTGTCAGTCTTTGGCGATGTTGTGTTTTGTGCACCGGGTTACACTGAATAAGACACTAAAAATTCTTCCGAAGACTGTGTTGTATTTACCGCATTCACTTAGATGGGTAACACAATCGAAAGTAAGTATATTGCCCGTGTAATATAAGTCTAGGACTAGGCGAAGTGAAAAGATCCATAACGTAGATTAATGCCCTTTCTTGATGGGGTCATGGCAGTCCAAATCTTGGTTGTCGGCCTGTGGTCAGATGTCTACGTATACATGGTATAGAAAAGAGAAAATATGAAGAGATGAGTGGAAAGACTAGATAACTCTGACATACGCCCACTCGTATTCGCACTCGTCAAGAACTCCAGTTGATAATTCGGATATAACTAATGCATATTACTAAAGGAAAAGTATTAAAACTTGCCGCAGCTCAGTGCCAATGTCAAGACTATGTTTAGGGTGTACCTAACAGTGTGAATATTAACAAATGACAAATACAATGACATTTTTACAATCAAAATGAAAAAGAAAAATGTGTGGGTATCATGTTAATCATTTTAGATTTATATATCTTTATTTTTTTGGACGTCATCGCAATCTGGTTGATAAGCACACCAGATATGTGACAAATATACAGCAGGCCTTGTTGGGAATTCATGGAAGGTGCCACATGTGGGCAGGAAATGTCCACTCTTCCCGGAACACATGATTTCATCTCCTTATGGTTATATATGGTTGTTCATGAAGTCCCATAAAATTTTCTCGATTTTTCTGACACTGGATTTTGAAATTGGATAACGGACTTATTTTTTTCACTCGGAATTTTTTATACTCGGAGTATTGGTTCCACTTTATTTCAATCGGGAGCTGGTGAACTAGCACGCAATGGTAAAAAAATCATAAGAACACGATATATACCTGTACTGGCTATCTACTGTTACAAATATTGAAACTTCGCACCGGGGGAAAGTCAGAGGCTTGTATTTCAATTTGTCCAATAGACTCTGGAACGATCCAGTATACAATAATAGCACCTGCCATTATTATATACTACTTAAAATCCGGTTAAGTAGTAGGTTGTCAACCGGTCTTTTTTTATATTCACCGATCAGTGTAATGGCATATATATGCACCCTCGACAAGGAAGAAATAAAATGCTTTTCATGTTTTTTTCCTGTTATCACGTATGTAGTGATATTGTGGATTGAATAAATTTGTTTCAGAAATCATCTCTTGTTTGTTTAAGTGTTCCTGAAATATTGACATCAAATCCGAATTTAAAGGTGTCATTGGTGTACCTGTACATTGGTATACATGTACATGTATATGGAAGTGTAGTTTTGGATGTAACAAAACGTTCACTTTTTACATAAACATTTCTTCAGTATTTGCATGACTTTCCAAACTTTTCATATGTATTATTATATAATAAAACAAATATTGACTTTGGTGAGGCGAATACGTGAAAATATATACCTCTCGCCAAAGACATATACACCGAGCTAATATATGTATAATATCCCTCATGTTTAAACTCAGTAGCCTTTTGGATTGTGATTAGTACTCATGTACTCGACATACATCTATTCCATCGGGTTTGTTTTGGATTTCTAAATTAGTTTCAAAGGTTGTTGGGCAGTACTAATTCCAGAAGGTGTACAGAAGAAACTACATTTCACACACTGTCTGCCCCTGATGACGCCATTGTGTCTTTGGATGTATTAATTGGTCAGGCTTTGTTTCTACTCAAAAATGGTGTATTTTACGTATGATATTTTCATCTACAAGATCCAGTTGTATTGGCGGTAATAGATTGATACCTATAATCATCTGCCAATGAAGTTAGTACACCCGCGGACGATTAGTTTCTTGGGATCACCCAAAGCCACGAATCTAAAGAATACAAAAATGATTCCCGCCAATATCAACATATCCATGTCGCTACTCCATCTGTGTTACGACTCACTAAACCAGATTTTCTTCTCCAATTTGAGCGGTTGCGCCGCTAAGAGAAAGGGCATTAATTTACATTTATGGATCTTCCCACTTCGTTTCTCGCAGACTTACAGGTAGGTTACACTACACACATGACCAATATACCACTGGTGTTTGGTTACACGCGTGAGTGGGATTTCACACAGTTTTGAGAACAATTTGCGAGATTATTCCTCAGTTTTCCCTCGAGGTATGAAACACTGGCCAAAGACACCCTGATGAGTATTCATGTAGGGCTGTTACCTAGGATATTACTTGTTAATGAGCCCAATATAAATGGGACCGTGTAGCATGTCCGACCTTCGTATTTATGCTTGAGTTATGTCTTTTTTCTCTCGTATTAATTATTGTAATAGGCTCATTGTGCGGCGTTAGCTATACTATATGTTTTACTGTAATTTTGGCAACATTTTCACTGGGGAGGAGCTCGTCCATGCGTATACTGATTGTTTCCGAACACAGAATTACATTACTCAAACTATGTCACGAACGCGTTTATAATACATTACAACGAAGTAGCAAATATTGGGCATGGAAAACGCACCATATAATCCTTTGTGGAAAGTGCAACTAGATTATTACTTTTTGCCACAAATGAGGGCAAATATTAAAATCACGATAATAATCGGCAGATGCATAGCCAAGCTTCTCTGAAGGATAGTCAGATCGAGGAAAGAGTGGCTAGTTGTTAGAATCCACGTGCTGACGATACGAGTTCACGAATTTGAGTTAAATTAATTGACGTAGAATCAATACCCATTATTAAGTATTCCGAGCGGGAAAAAACAGGGTCCGTTAACCAATCCACTTGTTCAGTAATCTCGGTATATCTATGCGTGTTTAATATATATCCTCAAAAGCCTATTGTGTGAAACATTTATATTTGGTTTGTGAGTATTCACAAATGTACAGATCATACTACTTGGGGTTTTATTTGGTACTAATATCAATGACCGTGTTTTGTTCCCTCATCCCGAAGAAATGGATCTAAGCCCATTCGTCCCCCAGTGGCCACACATTTAACCTATCATTCTGCTGTTAGGGTTGTTGTTGTGTAGAGCCATTCAGCAATTTTAACTACCAACCATTGCTCCATTCCTGAATTACAAATACACCACTTAGTATATCATCATGTCTTCGATTAGCTCTTTTCTTTTATGAACGGAATATTGTCAGATATGACAAATTCATTCACTCAGTTAGCTTCATTTACTCGTCCGTCAGTTTATTCGCTTGGGAACATTCTTGTTTAAGGTATTCCATGATAAAACATATATCAATCAAAATGGCTTTAATACTACATGCTTCACCTTGTCAAATGAGCTGAAACCTGACAAGTGATCGAAGAAAAAAAATCCATGATCAGCTCACTATCATATTGAAATGGATGATAAATGTGGAATCATATACTTGGCTCACGAGAATCTGAAAACGACACAGGTTAGAAATATCAGTTATCTGCTATCAAGGACATGCGAGTGTATGTTTATAGCTGAATGTTCCTAAACTATCAATTTTGTACCAACATATCTGTAGAACATTTACTTCAGTGGCAAAGAGGACTGATGTGAGAAAAAAAATATTGAAAACAATATTAATATTGTTCTTCAAATTTTTGAGCCCCAAAACACAAAGTTTGTTACCGTTTTTAGGCAATTGCAGCGTGTAAATGTTAAACCTGACCCATATTATTCAAGTTGGAAATTACAAGCTACGAAAGAAGTTTGTATAAAAATCTGAATTTAGTATGTGCCAGAAGTTGATGCTGAAATAGATCAATGGCATTTATTGACTTTGTTGTTCAGTTGTTGTGAAACGTAATCAAATGTACAATCGCATGGGCATTTTGCACTTCCTTATAATATATACACTTCAATGTGAACCGAATACACACACGAGGCTGCGGAGGAAATGCAATAGAAGTTATGTGATCATCACTGTACCACAGTGTTCCTCCAATGGCCATGGGGTAGCCAATACAATACGCTGGTCAATATATCGTATCATACCAGATAATATAGTATATTTTGATGAAGCCACCATCTGCAGTAATTTAGATACCATATAAAATATAGGATCGTTTATGAACGATAATTCATTTGTAAAAAGAAATGTCCTATTGTTTAGTCTATTGCCCATCCTTAGGCAATAGACTAAATAAATATATCGGTAGATATATATATAAATAAATATATCCATAATATGAGGTATAAGGAAACAACAACTTACATATATCGCTATTTACATAAGTCTAGCGTCCGGCAACTGACCAGTTACACACAGTTACGGAAATACCTTCATTTGCTGAATTTGCCAACTAGGAACTGTTTGTGGACAATAAAACAACAGGGGTTCCGCCTCCAAAGTGTAGTGCACGCGTAAGTATGGGCAAGACAAAGTAGAAATATCCATAAAAGATAAATTAATGTTCCTCCTAAATTGGACCCATGTTGCAGTAAAAAATTGGGTTGATGAGTCGGTGTCAGTTCTCCATATGAGGGGATCCTATTGGATGAAGACGCGCGCATTATATATGGAGTCTTGACGTTATAACAATCGTGATTGTATTGGTGGGTAGTGGTGTTTCTGTCATGTCGAAGTACATATCTCTGGACTTATAACCGCCATCAAAATGTACCACCATTAAAATGTTAACGCATCGATTGTAATGGATTGAATGTATAGTCGAAATCTTCTGTCAAATTCATGACAATCTTGTAAGGATTTTAGACTCTTAATCTTGATTATTATTTTATGGAGACTTGCATGACTTTCCAAACTTTTTATATGTATTATTATATAATAAAACAAATATTGACTTTGGTGAGGCGAATACGTGAAAATATATACCTCTCGCCAAAGACATATACACCGAGCTAATATATGTATAATATCCCTGATGTTCAAACTCAGTAGCCTTTTGGATTGTGATTAGGTACTCATGTACTTGTCATACATCTATTCCATCGGGTTTGTTTTGGATTTCTAAATTAGTTTCAAAGGTTGTTCGGCAGTTGTAAACTAATTCCAATAGGCCTACAGTAGAAACAACTACATTTCACACACTGTCTGTCCCTGATGACGCCAGTGTGTCTTTGGATAAACTATTTGTTCGGGCTTTGTTTCTATTGCAAAATGTGTTATTTTCCGTTTGATATTGGCATCTTCAAGATCTAGTCGTATTGGCGGTAATAGATTGATACCTATGATCATCTGCCAATGAAATTCGTACACCCGCGGACGATTAGCTACTTGGGAGTCACGAATCTAAAGAATACAAAAATGATACCCGCCAATATCAACATATCCAAGTCGCTACTTCATCTCTGATACGACTCACTAAAAAAGATTTTCTTCCCTATTTTACCGGTTGCCTCGCTAAGAGAGAGAGCATTAATTTACACTTATGGATCTTCCCACTTCGTTTCTCGCAGACTTCCAGGTAGGTTACACTGCACATATGACCAATATACCACTGGTGTTTGGTTACACGCGTGAGTAGGATTTCACACAGTTTTGAGAACAATTTGCGAGATTATTCCTCCGTTTTCCCCCGAGGCATGAACGATGAAACACTGGCCAAAGACACCCTGATGAGTATTCATGTAGGGCTGTTACCTAGGATATTACTTGTTAATGAGCCCAATATAAATGGGACCGTGTAGCAAGTCCGACCTTCGCATTTATGCTTGATTTATGTCCTTTTTCTCTCGTATTAATTATTGTAATAGGCTCATTGTGCGGCGTTAGCTCTACTATATGTTTTACTGTAATTTAGGCGACATTGTCACTGTTGAAGAGCTCATCCATCCGTATACTGATTGTTTCCGAACACAGAATTACATTACTCAAACTATGTCCCGAACGCGTTTATAATACATTACAACGAAGTAGCAAATATTGGGCATGGAAAACGCACCATATAATCCTTTGTGGAAAGTGCAACTAGATTATTACTTTTTGCCACAAATGAGGGCAAATATTAAAATCACGATAATAATCGGCAGATGCATAGCCAAGCTTCTCTGAAGGATAGTCAGATCGAGGAAAGAGTGGCTAGTTGTTAGAATCCACGTTCTGACGATACGAGTTCACGAATTTGAGTTAAATTAATTGACGTAGAATCAATATCCATTATTAAGTATTCCGAGCGGGAAAAAACAGGGTCCGTTAATCAATCCACTTGTTCAGTAATCTCGGTATATCTATGCGTGTTTAATATATATCCTCAAAAGCCTATTGTGTGAAACATTTATATTTGGTTTGTGAGTATTCACAAATGTACAGATCATACTACTTGGGGTTTTATTTGGTACTAATATCAATGACCGTGTTTTGTTCCCTCATCCCGAAGAAATGGATCTAAGCCCATTCGTCCCCCAGTGGCCACACATTTAACCTATCATTCTGCGGTTAGGGTTGTTGTTGTGTAGAGCCATTCAGCAATTTTAACTACCAACCATTGCTCCATTCCTGAATTACAAATACACCACTTAGTATATCATCATGTCTTCGATTAGCTCTTTTCTTTTATGAACGGAATATTGTCAGATATGACAAATTCATTCACTCAGTTAGCTTCATTTACTCGTCCGTCAGTTTATTCGCTTGGGAACATTCTTGTTTAAGGTATTCCATGATAAAACATATATCAATCAAAATGGCTTTAATAGTACATGCTTCACCTTGTCAAATGAGCTGAAAGCCTGACAAGTGATCGAAGAAAAAAAATCCATGATCAGCTCACTATCATATTGAAATGGATGATAAATGTGGAATCATATACTTGGCTCACGAGAATCTGAAAACGACACAGGTTGGAAATATCAGTTATCTGCTATCAAGGACATGCGAGTGTATGTTTATAGCTGAATGTTCCTAAACTATCAATTTTGTACCAACATATCTGTAGAACATTTACTTCAGTGGCAAAGAGGACTGAAGTGAGAAAAAAAATATTGAAAACAATATTAATATTGTTCTTCAAATTTTGAGCCCCAAAACACAAAGTTTGTTACCGTTTTTAGGCAATTGCAGCGTGTAAATGTTAAACCTGACCCATATTATTCAAGTTGGAAATTACAAGCTACGAAAGAAGTTTGTATAAAAATCTGAATTTAGTATGTGCCAGAAGTTGATGCTGAAATAGATCAAAGGATTTTATTGACTTTGTTGTTCAATTGTTGTGAAACGTAATCAAATGTACAATCGCATGGGCATTTTGCACTTCCTTATAATATATACACTTCAATGTGAACCGAATACACCCACGAGGCTGCGGAGGAAATGCAATAGAAGTTATGTGATCATCACTGTACCACAGTGTGCCTCCAATGGCCATGGGGTAGCCAATACAATACGCTGGTCAATATATCGTATCTTACCAGATAATATAGTCTATTTTGATGAAGCCACCATATGCAGTAATTTAGATACCATATAAAATATAGGATCGTTTATGAACGATAATTCATTTGTAAAAAGAAATGTCCTATTGCTTAGTCTATTGCCCATCCTTAGGCAATAGACTAAATAAATATATCGGTAGATATATATATAAATAAATATATCCATAATATGAGGTATAAGGAAACAACAACTTACATATATTGCTATTTACATAAGTCTAGCGTACGGCAACTGACCAGTTACACACAGTTACGGAAATACCTTCATTTGCTGAATTTGCCAACTAGGAACTGTTTGTGGACAATAAAACAACAGGGGTGCCGCCTCCAAAGTGTAGTGCACGCGTAAGTATGGGCAAGACAAAGTAGAAATATCCATAAAAGATAAATTAATGTTCCTCCTAAATTGGACCCATGTTGCAGTAAAAAATTGGGTTGATGAGTCGGTGTCAGTTCTCCATATGAGGGGATCCTATTGGATGAAGACGCGCGCATTATATATGGAGTCTTGACGTTATAACAATCGTGATTTTATTGGTGGGTAGTGGTGTTTCTGTCATGTCGAAGTACATATCTCTGGACTTATAACCGCCATCAAAATGTACCACCATTAAAAAGTTAACGTATCGATTGTAATGGATTGAATGTATAGTCGTAATCTTCTGTCAGATTCATGACAATCTTGTAAGCTTTTTAGGCTCATAATCTTGATCATAATTTTATGGAGAATTGGTGAATTGGGTAAACTTGGTCTTAGTGAATGCGTAGTTTTGATTCGTCCAGCAAACATGATATATCCGTGAGCCTGTGGCTATTTGATTATTGAATAAAATCTGAAGGTGAGTTAGAACCATTCAGATCAATTTCTGTCATTTGAAAAAAAACCCGGCCACACTTAATAAGAAATCATTGTGTAAAGGATATATGAAACGTTTAAGGAAACAGCGTATGTTATGATGTTTGGGACTTTGTGTGAGGTTTGAGGAAACATTGTTCGGGGATGTGTTATATCAGCTAGTTAATTCAACAGTATGTGATCCTTGGAATGCATAAAATGTCGAATATAAAATATGGTTTCAGGAGCATCCATTAAAGGTTTTGGACGATATCTAGGCGTTGTCGTTCCAGTTGGTAGCAAGACAAAGTAATTTGTACAAAACAAGGCACTATATTGGAAATTGTCAAACGCGCCATGAAAAATTAAGTTGGATTTCTCTTGTTTCTGCAAATTATTTTTTCGCAAAAAGAAGAAGAATTAAAACGAATTGTCTGCAGTTTTTTTGTAGATGACTACAGCACACAGTCAGATGGTTTCATTTCGCACACAATTTAGTTCTCCGGTTTGAGGAGTCAACCAGGATGATAACTCCAGCCCTGACCTAGTGAATATACACCTTTCACAAATAAGCTCATGCCCTTGGTTGAATAAAACTTTAAGGTTTCCAAAATGCAGCCTCTGTTCAGGCCAACTTCGTGCATATACCACATTCCAACACGCATCGTTCTTTTTGTTTTGTTTAAGCTAATTATGTTGATCCGGAATTATATTTCTGATCATATGTATTTCTGACTATTCGCAATAACTTCGATCCACTTGTCAATTTGCCGATCTGTCGTTATTAGAGATATATAGTTATGAACATGATGAAGAGCCGTCAATTGATTCAGGTGTATGTAATAAAAGTCACAGAATCCTGCTAGGCACGCCACTATTCATCTATATCAGAAAGACAACTTGGCTTTATCATGAATTGACGACTTCATCTCGGTTCGATACAAATTTTACCCAAGATGTTTCGAATTCCACTAGCCTAGGGTCGGTTTGGCTAATTTAATGACACGCCAAACATCCCATCAATGTAGCGTCAAATTTGTGATAGTGATAATTTATCTTGCAAAACATACATTTCATGAATATATATATGATGTATACTCATACGTGCCAAAACATATTAATCATGTGGTTTGCGAGCCCAGCATAGTATAAAATACTCTCTTCCCACTGGACCCTGATTATATTAAGGTATTATTATTTATACCTTTTGTGTGTACCGGGCGCGGATATGAGCATGTGGTGGGGGTCAGTATTGTCGAAACTTATATCATATATATGGTCGTGTGTTTGTCAAGGTTGGACAAGTAGCTCGAGTGATACGAAGTCACTTCAGTCACAGTGAGGTATGTGATGAATCAACGGCCCCACGATGAAGAGATATACGACCCACTGGATTGTTGCTGACTGTCTAATGAGTTTATCATGTGCGCCATATCCGTGGTGTCACTACTAGTGTGGTTCCAACACGTCATAACCCTGCACGTAGGGTGTGACAAAATATCATAACTATCCTATATCACAACGCCATTTGTGAATTCAGTTAGTTGGGCTAGAATAACATGTAGTAATTGCATGCATGTGTATGTGCGTGTACATGTATATCTATGTTTACGACAATAAGAACCGGTTTATGCAGTACTAAATAAAACATTCAAAGTTGCCGAGTAGTGTAGCCTAATAATTGCGTCACCAGAGAAAAATTTAATCCGAGGCGTATCTGAGTATGATTCTACGATGAAAGGTAATGTACCAATCATCCATCTTTAAATAGTAATTCATTAAATGTTATATCAGGGGGCACGACATACTGAGTGTTTGGTTTCCTTAATTGGTTATCTCCGTAATAGAAGCTCTTTTCCGAGATACACCAGAGGCAAAATAGTTCTAGGTTCTAACTCTAACGCCTCGAATATTGAATTGTTTGTCGTATACTATAACTATCAGAGGCGGATCCAGGAATTTGGAAACGGGGGGGGGGGGGTAACCTATCGGTCTGGGGGCTCGGGGGGGGGGGGGGCGCAAGCCCCCGGGAAAAAATGGCTTTGGAGTCTTCTGAGAGCACCTCGGGGTGTTTTCAGAAGACATTAAATAGGAGTATTATGCACATTTTGTGTGGTTATCAAGGTCGGAATCATGACTCATTGGCTTTGCGTGAACAGATAATAGCACATGTTTGTAGTATGGCTCAGTATACATGCATGTGAGTTCAGTTTCACACACATGTTGAACCCACACAAAAAGTCAAGAAAGACTTTACATGTATTAGTGCCACAAGTTCATTCCATAACAATGTTCATTCCCCAAATGTACACGAATCCATCCGTTTCGTCATAAATGACTGAAACCAAGCCAATGTTACGCCTGGAACCAGTATAATTTGAGCACCGGTTGTTAATCATGTTAATATGAAAAATGTGAGTGATATTAATATTTTGTTGTAAACGACGACCAATCGTATGAAATAAACAACTATCAGATCAAACAATATATATAACAAAAGATATTGGAAAAAGAAACCCAGGATCAGTAAGGTATTATAGGATAATGTTGTTCACACTCCCAATGTGTGAGTGACATGAGTGTTTACAGTATTTACACGCCAATGTAGAATCTATAAATCAAAACATATGTTCCTGGCAGTGTTTTTCTCGTGTACTCACCTATAGATGTTTTTGTCAAGTTTGTTGCTCGTGTTCACCAAACATTTATGGTCGATACGATTCATGGCCAGGTTTCCCAATGGAACCAGGCTACTATTTCGAAATGCTACCCCTGAAACCAGACTATATCAGAACACTACAATGTCCTGGGTCCAGGCGTAACATTGGCCTGGTTCCAACAGATTATGGCGAAACTTTCAACTACTGGGGGTCACACCGATT
Organism: Terebella lapidaria; assembly: GCA_949152475.1. Classification (NCBI taxonomy): domain Eukaryota; kingdom Metazoa; phylum Annelida; class Polychaeta; order Terebellida; family Terebellidae; genus Terebella; species Terebella lapidaria. The sequence goes on from OX424566.1 coordinate 35,824,848, forward strand.
GCTCTCTGTGCATCACTAAATGATCTCTACACCGACACAGACGTATAGAGATAAATATACCATTATCAATTTGTGTTTATTGACACAGTGACTATTTGAGTAAAAACTAAATTTTGGGGCATTTTTAAGACCATTACATTCACAATTAATCTTCACGAACGGGGGGGGGGGGGGGGGGGGCGTACGCCCGATGCGCCTGATGCTAGATCCGCCACTAACTATCAATCTATTAGACTCGCCAACAGAAAATCCACAATTGAACACATTTTGAACAGACACAAATCCAAATATTCTCCAATACAGTTTAGCGTGGGTGAACATTTTTCATATAAGTGAGAGGTGTTGAATTTTGTGTACTTTCTATCTTTCGTGAAGAATCATATTCATATTGGTTGCTTTCTGGTAATTGTTGTATAGACTTAAGGCAAAATACGTTCTCATTATTATATTATATGTTCTCATTATTGATATTATTGATGTGGTATTGATATTTGTAATTCAATTAGGCCTACGACATGTATGTGTATATGATAGGAAACTGTTACGTATTGACGAGGTGCCGTTCTCGCAATCACTAAGTGAAAATGATGGTTAACGAGAGTTTTTCATCCAAAATGCATGCTGCGATCCGTATAGAATCATAGTAAAATTGATCGTAACACTGATGGCGGGAGTGTGTCCTAGTATACACTATTCCGTCGGGCTTTGTGTCTGTTCCAAAATGCTGTATTTTACATTTGTAATTGGAATCATCAAAATCTCGTGGTATTGGTGGTAATAGACACATATATTACTCTCATAATTCATTGAGAAGATTGCAGTGATATCTACTATTTTGGAGGTGTTTTTTTTTCAAATTACAAGGTACAGATGTCACAGAATTTACGCAGAACATCAGTTACACACAACTGCGCTTTCATGATGTACATAGGGTCCATGATTCAACTGATGTTTTATGTCGTTTTTTTTGTTATTTTCTAAAAGTGATTTATTCCACGTTTAATATTGTCATAATAAAAAAAAACTTCAAACTATGTTTACAAAATATGTACGTGATTCAAATGACCACAATTTTTTTTCTTTTACAATAAAAGTCCTGTTTTGACCGTCCAAAGTCATTTAAGGTCAAATTCACGGTCACGACTGAAACCGCAATATATCCAAAATTGAGCATTTCTTTTCATAAAAAATGGCTGCCATTTTGAAAAAAAAAGCAAAAAAGTATAAATACCGCCTTCTTGAAATATTTGTAGGTATTTTTGTGCAAGATCAAAAAAAATCTGACTGTAAACTTCAAAGATAAAATGAAGTCGGACGACGCGACGATGACGACAGACGACATGACAATCTAATATCAAAAACCTCGGATCTCACATCACAAGATCACGGAGGTCGAAAAAAATGGCATACCGATATATGCAGGGAAATTTTGTTTCTGGTGTTTCACGACAGTTGTGTTTCAGGCAGTTGTTGGGTTTTGTATCACGAAAAAATGATGAGTCATCAGATATGATAGCAGATATGTGGAGAGTAATATATCTTTTTTCTTCATGATTGAAGTCGTTTATTCTTCTGAATTAATTGGACACACACTTTGGGAACATTGGAGGGCCTTAATAGTAGGCAATATTTCTTTGTACTAATTACTCTGTATCTCTGGAGTCATTGAGAAATTACCACGCCCACATTGTGGGTGTGTTTTGAACTATAATACGTCTAGGTACACAACTGGTAAATAAGTACTTTTCATGTATAGACTTACTGAGAGTAGATTGTTGCCCTAAGATCATACTTATCACATTGATGCAAATTTTGTTGTCATAATTATTTGATAACATATTACATTTCAGTCTGTGTGGGTGCTGCATGTTTATTCATCCAACAACAACAAATTAAAAACAATGTAAAACTAAATGACATATATTTTCAGTGACAAGGATTCGAAGCAACACAGGGCTAGTCTGGGAAAGTGACCATGATGTGACCCTTACCTCGGTACCACATAATCATTCCTTAAATAGCATCTAAATACAAAATAAAAAATAATATTAAAATAATATGCACATAAAATAAATCCGATTCTTTCAATACTTGAGGGATGTATGCAAATTCAAATTGTTCTGTGCACATATTTCAAGCTGTTGGAGACGAATGTTAATGTAGAAGATAATCACCACATTTGTCATCAGCAACTTGAATTTGTTCATATATTTGGCATATATCTGTCACCATGAGTTTCATAGCAACTACATAATATCAATTAAAACAAACGAATTTATGTCTCTGTGTGTGTCATTTTATTTGAGTAACACCATGAATGATACATTTACTCGAACCGGATCCCTAGGATAGAACAAGAAATTGACATTACTTCTTCGTGTGAAAGATGAACGTTATGATATCAAGTTGATGGCAGGATTGACTCATTTATACTACCCGCGGTACAGTCCGCATATGATACAAAGCTTCTAATATAACATCAAGCTCACTGGTTCACAGACTAATCATATGAGACATGATACTAAATTCGTTACAACATCCAAGGACGTCTGCGCATGAACTTGAGAACAGGATGTCACCGGCGAATAGTGTACCAACAATATTGAGGTTCAACCAAATTTCACGGTTAGAGTTCCTTCTCACTTTAACCCTCGTCACAATCTTCAATTTTTTCATTAGCTGAGTTAGATGATTGGGAAACACCCATTTACCCATGACTTCTCCGAATTTTATTTAACTGCGTAAGAAAAAAGTATATATTCCCCCGATAGCTTATTACATAAACATATCCAAATAATGGCAATAAAACGTTGGTCAATATTATGCACACAGTACACGATAGCTTCCGAACTTGCTAACACCAATCTTGAATTTTTTTGGATGGTATTGCTTATAAACTCGGTTTTTGTCTCTTATAATCAGTAAGAACCGAGTGTACTGTTTCGTCTCGTCTCATCTTTCGATACCGCTGATGCATGGGAATCGAGGACTTTGTTCGCCAGAACCCCCGGGTAGTCATAGAGAGGAATATAGTGAGCATATGGTCAATTCACTGATTGTGTGTGGATTGTAAGCATATCAATATAAAATTATTGGCATAAGTTTTGTGAGAACATATTTTTCCTTGCAAGAACTGAATGCTACAAATTGTTACAAATTTTATCCGAACTAACTTAAGTACACCTCCCGGAAAGAAAGAGGCGATATAATTAGTCTGAGAGAGAAATGGAATAGAACACCACTGATTTGTGAAATTGGGAAATCCGAATGTTACCTGAATGTGAGTGCAAATGTACGAAGACCGAACACTCGCGGATAGGCGATGGAAGGTACTCATATGTGAGTAGAAAATTTTCTCCAATATGAACTGTTGGGTCTCAAACCACTACCGCGGACTCGTTCATTTGTTTGGTATCACTATAAAATGCTAGGGTCATCTGAGGTGAAAGAACAGGTAGACAATTAGTAACGTTTTTGATGGAATATGCTTCGAACTAAAAAAAAACAAAACATTTTCATTGGGAACGTGAAGTCTTCTGTTCGTTTAAATTAATTGGACGGGACCTTGAAGAGGGATTTAATTATCCTCGCATTTGACATCGTGTTTGTGTACTAATTACTTTGCGCTCCTCTATTTGTTTGTGATGTGAAGTATGCAAAACTAGGAGACGTTGATACATGATTAATATTTCCATGCATAGCTTTGGAAGACATTGGGTATTTTCAAATTTAATTTCTGAACATACATACTTTTTATTGTATCGATACATTAAAATGTATCAAATACCATATTAAATTTTATGATACCTACAGTATATAAATGAGGATGGTGCAAAACGATATACAGGACATTTGCTGGTGAATTGCACTGGATACAAGTATGACTGTCCAACGCCCTGCTGTTGTTTTATGTGACATCTCATACCACCCGTGCAAGGTTATGAGATACTATATGGCATTTTTGAATGGACAGTAAGTTATTAACATCCAGTCAATGCCCGTATCCCACTATGGAATTGGTTTTATTGTATATCCAGTGAACTATGCACATTTTTATTTGTGCGGATTTGACGACTATTGATAAACGTAATTTGTTCAACATCACGGAGCAGCTCTAGTTGTTATCAACTGGATGAAATAACACTGAACATATAGCCCATACCTAATACGACAGCAAAAGATTAGATTATTTCAACTCAGAATGGAATGCAGAGATTTGTTCAATTCTGTCGTTTTGTGTTTATTCATTTGCTAAGTATACCGGCGACTACTCATATACAATCGCACAATGAATAATATATCTACTTTTACAACAAAATGGCAGGCTAGAATGTAGGCCCTGACTGAGAATGCACGGAATCATCCCACATAAATCAATGGGATAAATATGAAAGCACATGTCTTTCATTGGATAAGTAATTTACACGTGTAGGCGGAGACGCACTCTGGTGAACTAAGCCTCTATTGCTTAAAGATTACGTCCGTCTCTATTTATCTGATTAGCTTGAGTTTGCAATGACATTTCAGGTGGAAAATGTTCGATACTCAAGACTCGTTGGTTAAATGAAACGATCAGAATTGTTGGCGCTGGAAACCAGTAACCCAGGCAGATACAGGCAAACGGTCTGGAGACTGTAAGATGCAATGTATATCTTAAATAGAAATGTATCGGTGAATTTGAAGGAAAATTCAAGCCGCTAGATGGGGAAATTATTTACCGAATTAATTGATGATAAATTAACGCAAATTTGTCAGCTGAACATGAAAACATCAGTACAGATAACCAACACAGCTTTATCCATATTTTACACTTAGGCCTAAAAAAATTTTTTTTTTGTTTCTCGTCCCCGCCCGCCTGTGTTCAAAAGCTCGCCCCTATTTTGAGGATAGTGCATGATCGAGACACCAAATCACAGCATGCAACTTTGGCATATATTTAACTTACCTCCTTGTTTTCACTCTCCGCCAAATGACACAAAGATGCTACCAGTTTTCTCCATGTGGGTACATGCATGTAATATTACATATTTCCTCGTGTAAACGCCAATGGACATATTGATTGATAGAACGGTTCTTCACAATTACTCATCATTGAAATATATCATCAACTGACGGTTTTTGATAATAATACTACTAGTACACAGAATCATCCTGCATGTGCTGACTGCTAGGATGATGGCACACCAGTAGTGACATTTCAGGTGGAAAATGTTCGATACTCAAGACTCGTTGGTTAAATGAAACGATCAGAATTGTTGGCGCTGGAAACCAGTAACCCAGGCAGATACAGGCAAACGGTCTGGAGACTGTAAGATGCAATGTATATCTTAAATAGAAATGTATCGGTGAATTTGAAGGAAAATTCAAGCCGCTAGATGGGGAAATTATTTACCGAATTAATTGATGATAAATTAACGCAAATTTGTCAGCTGAACATGAAAACATCAGTACATATAACCAACACAGCTTTATCCATATTTTATACTTAGGCCTAAAAAAATATTTTTTTTTGTTTCTCGTCCCCGCCCGCCTGTGTTCAAAAGCAGCCTCCCGAATTTTTTTATTTGCGATTCTCAAATAAAAAATAAAAAGTGTTCTCGCCCCTATTTTGAGGATAGTGCATGATCGAGACACCAAATCACAGCATGCAACTTTGGCATATATTTAACTTACCTCCTTGTTTTCACTCTCCGCCAAATGACACAAAGATGCTACCAGTTTTCTCCATGTGGGTACATGCATGTAATATTACATATTTCCTCGTGTACACGCCAATGGACATATTGATTGATAGAACGGTTCTCCACAATTACTCATCATTGAAATATATCATCAACTGACGGTTTTTGATAATAATACTACTAGTACACAGAATCATCCTGCATGTGCTGACTGCTAGGATGATGGCACACCAGTAGTGTCAAGGTGCCCGGCCAAGAGCTTTCAAGCCCAAATAAATCAAGCCTCTAGAAATGAAATCATTAGAGTCATGCGTTTACACATGATTTCAATTCTAAAGCCTTGATTCATTTGGGCTTGAATGCATCTGTGCGCAAGTGTTTTTTTTTTCAATTAATCAATCAATCAAATTGATTTTTTCACTTCATACGTGTGGAATGTGATCCCACCAAAAATAAAAATAAAAAGTGCCTCCCTACCCAATTTTCCCTTGAGCTGAGGACGGTATTTTTTGCAAAATGAAAAATGAAGAATACAAAATAAAAAGTCCCTCCCTACCCAGTTTTGAAAAAATAGGAGGACGAGAAACAGAATTTTTTTTTTATTTACCCCTTATGAGCATGTGGTTTATATACAGACTATGTTCGTTTGTGTAACCAGTAAAATATGCTCGCATTTGTAATACCGCAAATATTTGTTTTAGTACCATGACAATAAATAACAAATTCATTACTCCCTTTTAATGGATCTGTTTTTTTTTTTTGGGTTTCACAACTTCTACAACTAAATAAATCTGTCTTTGTTCGTTTAACAACTTCTACAACTAAATAATTGTAACTACGAAACTAGTCAGTGCCAATGTTCCTTCATTCATTCTAGTTTGATTTAGGTAGTCATATACTTCTTTACCTGTACACTTTATGTAAATTTGATATCTATTTCTTGAAGCTTAGAGATGACTATACATGTATGTTCTGACATATATGTTTAAAATCTATTCTATGCCATTCAATACCATGAGTCCATCGTTAACTCCGACATTCGTGAACCACCTATCGGATGCTGAATAATAAAACACATTTAATATGGCCAGAAGCCTACGGTGGCTGATATATGCCATATTTTTATTTTTCAGAATTCATTTATTTATTTTTTCCAGAAAGATATCCTAGAGAAAATAAAATAATTAAATGCACGTACTTATTGTTAAATACGCGTACTTAATATTAAATACACGTACTTAATGATAAATACACGTATATAATATTAAATACGAGTATATAATATTAAATACGTGTATTTAATATTAAATACGCATACTTAATGTTAAATATGCGTACTTAATGTTAAATACGCGTACTCAATGTTAAATTAGCAAAACATGGATGTGGTTATGTTGCTGTGTATGTCTTGTGAAACATGGCGCCTCAAAAAAAAAATCTAACTGTCTGGTATTTACAGTGTACGGTGGCTGATATATGCCATAGTTTTATTCTTTAGTTTTCATTTATTTACGATATTTTCCAGACGGTTGTAATACACGTACTTAATATTAAATACGCGTACTTATTGTTTAAATACACGTACTTATTATTAAATACGCGTATTTAATATTTAATACGCGTACTTAATATTAAATACACGTACTTAATGATAAATACACGTATATAATATTAAATACGCGTATATAATATTAAATACGTGTATTTAATGTTAAATACACGTATTTAATATTGAATATCAGACAGTTAGATATTTTTTTTGCAGCGCCATGTTTCAAAAGACATACACAGCAACATAACCACATCCATTTTTTGCTAATTTAACATTAAGTACGCGTATTTAACATTAAGTACGCATTTAAACATTAGGTACGTGTATTTAATATTAAATACACGTATTTAATATTATATACGCGTATTTAATATTATATACGTGTATTTAATATGTCCTTCTGGAATGTCCTTCTGGAAAAAATAAATAAATGAATTCTGAAAATTAAAAATATGGCATATATCAGCCACCGTAGGTATTCAATATTGAATACGTGTATTTAACATTAAATACAAGTATTTAATATTAAATATGCGTATTTAATATTAAATACGTGTATTTAATATTAAGTACGCGTATTTAATATTAAATACGCGTATTCAATATTAAATACGCGTATTTAATATTAGGTACGTGTATTTAATATTTAGTAAGCGTATTTAATATTAAATACGCGTATTTGATGTTATGTACGTGTATTTAATATTAAGTACGCGTACTCAATATTAAATACGCGTATTTAATATTAAGTACGCGTATTTAAACATTAGGTACGCGTATTTAATATTAAGTACGTGTATTACAACCGTCTGGAAAATATCGTAAATAAATGAAAACTAAAGAATAAAACTATGGCATATATCAGCCACTGTAGAAGCCCATGTTGTGATGTGTTCTGACATATATATTGGAAATATATTTTATGCCCTTGAATACGACGAGTCCAGCGTTCACTCTGACAGCGTTATCTTCGTGAGCCACCAATCGGATGCTAACGCATGATGCTGAATGATACAACACATTTGACCGATGTGGCCAGAAGCCGATGTTGTGATGTGTTTGTAAGAATTCGTCATTATCGAAACTGGCCTTCATCGAGTTGAATACCATAATTTGACAAATAAACAAATGAAAACATCCGAGTGCAAACTATATGAGAATTTGGAATTCGTAGTGCCATTTTGCAATCAGATATACCTTTCATTTACCTATAGGAGTAAAAGAGATGTTGTTTTTAATTAGACATCCGTTTTCAATTGTTCAATAGAAATATTTCCATCTTGCACTTGGAATGTGATGCCTGTCAGGGGTAAACAATTTCAAAACAGAAAAGGACAATTAATGAGTGACGAGAACACATATTATTGATATTTTTTTCTGAAAACAATACACATACATTGTCTGACGTGTCTGGTGGGAAATTTTGCTGATTGTCTAATGTCAGCACTAGGCTGATTTATACCCCAGAAGCAATCATGAAAGCTGACTCATGAGTAAAATGTAGAACGAGACAAGTAACCAAGTGCGTGCGTGTGTGTCAGTGATGTGTGTGCGGGGGATAGGATAGGACAGTATTTATTCAGTTTTCTGATAGATGAGTGGAGAACAATTATATATGAATGCAAGGTATGCAATGGAATGGAAAAAAACTGATGGACCAAATTAGCTAAAAGATGTCTTCTATTCGTCCGAACAAGTACTATTAATTAGACTAAAGTTTGAAATACTTATATACAACGTATAAAGCATTAACATCAGAAACTAGTTATCACGGTATAATATTAGTTATCCCATGTTTGTTCACGGAATAAGCAAAAGGCCTCGTGGGATACAGATAGCTAGACGTAGATATAATTCCATATTTCATGAACAGACATGGGGTAATAAATTTATCACTGGCTGAAAACGAAACTCGCAAGGGATATGGGAACTCATATCGAAGGTGGCGCGTGCCAAGTTAGATATTCAAGATACAGGTTTATATCACCGTTGAGATTGGCCAATCACAGTCTCGGATTAGTGTTCAGTCAGTGATAATATGCTTTATCATCGGATTGCTGAAAATGCGAGATCCTGATTGGTGAATTCCCCGACAATACCACGCCGAATTTGGAGAGCTCTGACGTAACCCAACAATAATTTCTGTATCGTGTGGGCTTCAAGTGGATGATGCAAAATGATATTTTGGAGGGTTCCATACAATCCAATTATGAAATCGTTACCATGGACTTCACACCCCAATACAGTGTGATATATCCCTTCAGTCAGCATATTCCAGTTGGCTTGCGGTAATGTGGGATAGTGTGACTTCAAGCAGATATCACGCCGTATCGGGGTCTGAAGCCCATGATAACTTATTAATAGACGTAGAATCAATATCCAGTATTAGGCATTGAGTGTTAAATATTATAATATACACATGGGATATAACAAACAACAATGGTGTTACTATAACTAAATATAAATTACGGAATGTGTATATCGTCACCTCAGAACAGAAAGGGCCTAAGTGCATTTTTCAAATTTGTACACCAGAAGCAAAAAACGTAAAATCATTCCCACACCGGAGACTATTTGGAGGGAGTTGCATTTTTTTTGCCATGTTAAACATGTGAACTCATATAATGATATAAATTGAGCAAAACATTCAATTGGGTATAAGCAGGAGTAAAAAACGTAAAATCATTCCCACACCGGAGACTATTCGGAGGGAGTTGCATTTTTTTTGCCATGTTAAACATGTGAACTCATATAATGATATAAATTGAGCAAAACATTCAATTGGGTATAAGCAGGAGAGAAGAGGCCATTTCTCTATTGGTCATTTTCAGAGCCATAAAGACACACGGCCCAAGTATCATACACTGCGCCTTAATACTACTCGTCCACTAAATGAATGCCATTTAATCCGTCTGTCAACTTCCTAATCCTTATTACCCTCGCCCCGATAGGGGCAGAGGGTATTGCAATTGGGTCTGTCCGTTTGTATGTCTGTCTGTCTGTCTGTCCGCGCGCATATCTCAAAGGAAAATGGTCCGATCAACATGAAACTTATAGGGATGAAGCGGTATCGCAGTGGCTCGGTCCTCCTCAAATCTGGTCAAAATCGGACAAAAACTGTTGCCATGGCAACGGAAAATGTAAAAATCAATAACTCCGGTTCTATTCAAGATAAATTTTTCTAACTAATTTTGTATTTTTCTATGGCCAATTCCTGATCATCTGATATATGGCCCGTGGTCGTACGACCAAAACTCTCCATTATCGCCTGATGTCGAAAAATTGGGGGTCACGGTTTCAATTTTTTTTGGCCAGCGACGTTTCAGTGCAAATGTCTGCGCTCATAACTCAAAGGCAAACGGCCCGATCGATTTGAAATTTATAGGGCAAGCGTGCTATGGTGCTGGCTCATTCCCTTCAGAATTTTGCCAAAATCGGATGAAAACGGTTGCCAAGGCAACGGAAAAAAAGAAAATCACATAATTGGCTTTAACTCCGGTTCTACTCGATATTAATTTTTCCAACTATTTTTGTATTTTTCTTTGGCCATTTCCCGATCGTATGGTGTACGACCGATGGTCGTACGACGAAAACTCTCCATTATCGCCCGATGTCGAAAAATTGGGGGTCACGATTTCAGTTATTTTTGGCCAGCGACGTTTCAGTGCAAATGTCTGTGCTCATAACTCAAAGGCAAACGGTCCGATCGATTTGAAATTTATAGAACTAGAGTGCTATGATGGTGGCTCAAACCCTTCAAAATTTTGCCAAAATCGGATGAAAACGGTTGCCATGGCAACGGAAAAAAATTAGGCCAAGGGCCAAAGATAGGTTACCGGACAATGTTTAATATTTTAAATGTTAGCCAGGTCACTGGTTGAATTCAAGGTCAAGAGAATATTCAGCATATATAACATTAAACATATATCATGTCCACAGTTGATTGCTAAGCTGTAAATTCAATAATCAGCGAGATATTAGCAATTTTGTGCTGTGGCCTTGAAAATGAAGGGGCAAAGGTCAAATTCAAGGTCATCAAAATATTCAGTGTATATCATTTTCTATATCATGTCCACAATTGATTCCCAAGCCATACAGTCAATAGAGGAGCAAGATATGAGCCAGTTTGTCCTTGGACCTTGAGAATGAGGTCAGAGGTCAAATTCAAGGTCCGAGAATATTCAGCATATATCATTTCCTACATGTCCACAATTGATTCCTAAGCTGTAAAATCGATAATAAGTGAGATGTTAGCCATTTTGTCCTGTGACCTTGAAAATGGGGTCAAAGGTCAAATTCAAGGTCATGACAATAATCTGCATATATCATTTCCTATATGTTCATAACTGATTCCTAAGCTGTCAAGTCGATAACAAGCGAGATATTAGTCATTTTGTCCTATGACCTTGAAAATGCCGTCAAAGGTCAAATTCAAGGTCATCAGAATATTCAGCATATATCATTTCCTATATGTCCACAATTGATTCCTAAGCTGTAGAGTCGATAATAAGTGAGATATTAGCCATTTTGTCCTGTGACCTTGAAAATGAGGTCAAATGTCAAATTCAAGGTCATGACAATAATCTGCATATATCATTTCCTACATGTTCATAACTGATTCCTAAGCTGTAAAGTCGATAACAAGCGAGATATTAGCCATTTTGTCCTATGACCTTGAAAATGGGGTCAAAGGTCAAATTCAAGGTCATCAGAATATTCAGCATATATCATTTCCTATATGTCCACAATTGATTCCTAAGCTGTAGAGTCGATAATAAGCGAGATATCAGCCATTTTGTGCTCTGACCTTGAAATTGAGGTCAGAGGTCAAATTCAAGGTCACGAGAATATTCAGCATATATCATTTCCTATATGTCCACAATTGATTCCTAGTCTCTAATCTCAATATTAAGTGAGATATTAGGCATAATGTGTCCCATTATAAAGCATAGGAGAATTTAACATGGGAAACTCCCATTTGGACCGAGTTTGGGCCAAAATGGTCCACTTCGAGCGATTCAAGCGCAACGAAATTTATAGACATCATAGGAGTACATATCAGGAGTGTTATGTATCAAAAAGAAAAAAAGTTACTGAACAGATTTTGAGAAAATGGCCACCAAAGTCCAAAATCAGGCATTTTTCGTCGAAAACGGTCACCATTTTGAAAAAAATGCGAAAATCAAAAAACTAAAAAATACCTCCTTCTTGAATTATTTTTAAGTATTTTTGTGCAAAATTTCAGAAGAATTCGCCCGTAAACAAAAAAGATAAAAATGTGGACGACGACGACGACGGACGACGACGGACGACGACGGACGACGACGGACGACGGACGACGGACGCAACGCCATGCCAATAGGTTATCGGACCATAGGTCCGGTAACCTAAAAAGAAAATCACATAATTGGCTCTAACTCCGGTTCTATTTGATATTAATTTTTCCAACTATTTTTGTATTTTTCTTTGGCCAATTCCCGATCGTTTGGTGTACGACCGATGGTCGTATGACGAAAACTCTCCATTATCGCCGGATGTCGAAAAATTGGGGGTCACGATTTCGGTTATTTTTGGCCAGCGACGTTTCAGTGTAAATGTCTGCGCTCATAACTCAAAGGCAAACGGTCCGATAGATTTGAAATTTATAGGGCTGGAGTGCTATGGTAATGGCTCAGTCCCTTTCAAATTTTGCCAAAATCGGGTGAAAACGGTTGCCATGGCAACTGAAAAAATAAAATCACATAATTGACTATAACTCCGGTTCTAATCAATATTAAATGTTCAACCTATTTTTGTATTTTTCTTTGGCCAATTCCCAATCGTATGGCGTACAACCGATGGTCTTAAAACCAAAACTCTCAATTATCGCCTAATTTTAGTGACTAAATCTGAAGGGCGAGGGTCTGCAATCTCTGATTGTCTCGTTGAATATAGAGGAAGGTGCAGTGTATGATACTTGGGCCGGACACACCTGACACATAAGACATTTCAACTCTGGATCATTATCATCTATTGTATCCTAAAAAGAAGGTGTATATACCATTTTAGAATGACATTTATCCTTCGAATTGTGGCCTTGAAAGAGAACCACCTACACCAGCAAGGATATTGGTCATCAAACATAATGATTAGCCGAATTATTGTCCAAGTTGCAGATATGACAACATGAAAATTGCTTTGTTCGTATGTGTTGCTTATGCCCCTATTGGGATGATAAAGTTATGTCTAATTAAATATTTTCTTGCCTTTCAATCACAATGTTTATCCTTATGGATTTATTTCAAAATAACGGTTTGCTGAATGTAACCCATTCGCCGAAATTAATTAACCTGGCACGTATTACAAGGTCCAAGGTTGCTGGATTAGTTGCAGATAGGCCGTTTCTATTCTGTCTACACAGATATAAGTGTAGCTCGACCCATCAGTTTTAGTGATATTTCGATCAATATTCATAATATTCAAGTAGTGATGAGATTGAAATATGCGTTATCACCATCTCTATCACATTATGGAAAAAACGATTTTCAACAAAATTGTCAGTTAGGACCTTTCTGCTTTGAGGTGACGATATGTGTGAATTAGAATGAACGTTAATGAGGATGTGTATAGAGAATAGAACTAAAGATGAATTGTTCAATGATTGCCCTGATTCTTTTTTGCCATGGTGATCCTGACAATATTTTCTACGATTTCGTACATTGACCATATGGACACATCAGCCTGAGGCCATGTTTTCAGCATGAGACTTATCCTTAACAGTGTTGTGCTGTCAACGTCTGCAGTGGGTTTTTTTTCAACAAAAAAACCGTTTTGACTTTTCAAGGTCATCAAAGGTCAAATTTTTTCAAGGTCACCACCTAAATTGTCATATGACTTCCTATTTGAAAGTGTAAATATCTAAGATCTATCTCTATGCTAGTAGTACATTCCACACTGCTCCTATTGTTGTAAAGGAAAAATGTATTAAAATATTTTTTTATTCTTCTGGAAATGGCTCAAAACAGACATCGACTCGATTTCAGAACAATAATTAAATATAATTATATAATTGTTCAAATATTTAAGCTCTATCTTTAAATGTTCTATGGGTATAGTACACACAGCTCCGCTAATGTAGGGAAAAGTGGAAGATAGTTTTCATAAGCACATGAAATGTATCATGATGTATGTATCAACCTATTACCGCTGATAACAAAATTTTGATGATGCCAATAAAAAACCTAACAAAAACTTTCGGAATAGAAACAAAGCCCGACCAAACATTTGTATCTGAAGCCACACTGGCGTCATCAGGGGCAGACAGTGTATATTTATAGTTGTTTCTACTGTACACAACATAGAATTAGTGCACAACTGCCCAACAACTTATTGAAACAATTTAGCAATCCGAAACAACCCCCGTGAAATAGGTGTATGACAAATACATAAGTACCCAATCACAAGCCAAAAGGCTACTGAGTTGATGGTATCCTCGGGGACAGAATTAACATCCACCAGCAGTGACACCGACTCAGTGGTAGAAATGTATGTATCAACCTATTACCGCTGATAACGAAATTTTGATGATGCCAATAAAAAACCTAACATCAAAAACTTTCGGAATAGAAACAAAGCCCGACCAAACATTTGTATCTGAAGCCACACTGGCGTCATCAGGGGCAGACAGTGTATATTTATAGTTGTTTCTACTGTACACAAGATAGAATTAGTGCACAACTGCCCAACAACTTATTGAAACAATTTAGCAATCCGAAACATTTGTTTTGGTTGGAAATGTTTCAAAACAGACAGTGATTTGATCATGTTGATATTGGCCAGAAAAAAATCAAAAGTTTTGCGCGCAGACCGGTGATTCATGGGCAATGAAATTCATACACGTCACAATGAAATCTTATGAAAAATAACTCTCAAAACTGATTAGATAATGTTTTAGAAAAGGGCCTTCAGGGTCCAAAATTGGGCGTTTTTCGTCAAAAACTGACTTCATTTTAAAAAAAGTTAAATAAACTAGAAATACCTCAAAATACTTTCAGGTAATTTTGTGCGAAATTATATAAAAAATCTGACGATAAACTTATAAAAATGTAAACAGGCAACGCAGGTGCTGATAACGGACGCCATGACAATAGGTTATCGTACCATAGGTTCAGTATCCTGAAAACATCACCCTCGGATGTAACATCACATGATCACGTAAGGACGCCATGACAATAGGTTATCGTACTATAGGTTCAGTATCCTGAAAACATCGCCCTCGGATGTAACATCACATGATCAGGTACGGACGCCATGACAATAGGGTAGAAGCCAGGAATAGACCTGACACATTGAGGATTCCGTTTTAAGTGACGTCATTTCGCCAGATGTATGGTTGCCTAGGGAGACAACGCGAAGCGATATTTATCCACGTGCTGGTTTATTTTGCGCGTGCGGAAGTCTGGTTTTGGGAAAAGCAAAAATTCCGATGGTATTTCCCGGGATTTGGAGTAGAGAAAGGTTTTGCTGAATGTATGCTATGTCGGCAATTGCGATCTGAAAACGAGCTAAATTGACAGGGGTCCTGTTCAACGTCATTTTATGAAAAATTGGTACTATCATGCTCTATAGTGACCTAGATTTTATTGAAGTACTATAATTATACTATCACACCCTGTCAACCGTTAAGCCCTAATTTCTTTTTGGAAAGGTGAAACGCACACCCGGAATTGCCCAATTTAACATTGATTTAAATGCAGCCAATAATTGGTCATATCAACCCAATAGGTTATCGTACTATAGGTTCACTACCCTAAAGACATCGCCCTCGGACATTACATCACATGATCACCTAGTAAAAAAAAGACATACTGATATGTGAGCAGAAAACCTTTTGTAATGTCAACAGTTGTGATTCAGGCAGTTGGAGGTTGTGTATCACAAAAACATTGATGAGTCATCGAATATGAGATCGAGAAAGTGGACGTTTTATTCGTGATTGAAAACATACAACACGAAATGACATATCAATTCATGATTTGAAGTACAAAAACATAAAGTCGTTTAAATTTTCCCAATTAATTGGACACATCCTGAAGATATTGGAGGGCCTTGATAGTAGGCGTTGTTCCTTAGTACTAATCACTCTGCATCTCGGAACCTAGTGAGAATTACCACGCCCACTTTTGAGTAAGTACTGTTTATGTAGAGACCTATCAGGAGTAGGTTTTTGCTTGCTTCAAGAGGTTTCATATCATATTGATGAAAACTGTGTTGCCATAGTTGTTTTACCGTTGTTATTATTATGAAGCTGTTATACTAGTTTATGTGGGTGGTGCGTGTGTATTTATCCGTTAACAACAATAAATTCAAAACAAAATGATACTTACTTATGAGTTATATTTTCAGTTAATATCAGTTGAAGCAAAACAGGACTAGTCTGGGAAAGTGACCATGACGTGACCTTGGCACAAATTCCACCTAAACTAATGAGCATACTCATACTGTTGAAATTTATTTCTTTTCAAACTGAGGGATGCATGCAAATTCAAGCTGTTCTGTGCACATATTTTTTTATACTAATGTTAATTTAGCGATGTCCCCCGAAGGTTTTATATTTGACATGTATCTGCCATGAAGAATCCCACAGTTACTACTTGATAACAATTGAACAAACAAGGCTATTTTTGTATCATTATTTTATTCGAGTAACTCCAGTATTCGGTCGGGCTTTGTTTCTATTGCAAAATGTTGTTTTACGTTTGTTATTGGAATCATCAAAATTTGGCGGTATTGGTGGTAATAGATTGATACTGTAACGGGTTTGCACCCTTCTGTGACGTCTTGATGAACCGGTTTTCTTGGGAGGTCGGTGAGTTGTTATCAACCGGAGCTGAAACGGTAAAACTCCGGGAAACTGCTACTGCTGTACGGTTGAACTCCGGCTAGAAGTTTCTAAGGTTGGTAGCGTGGTCTGGAATGGACCTCTTAACCGTTGTCCGACTGCTAATCTGCAACTGCACCTGTAACGTAAGAATCCGGAGGCGTTTCCGTCTCCGGGTACTGCAACTGCTCCGTCGGGATACCGCTTTACTGCAACAGCTCCGTCGTTTTCCGCCTTACTGCAAACTGCGACTGCACCTGGAATAGAGAATCCGGGAACGTTGCCGTTTCCGAATACTGCAACCGCTCTGCCAGGTTCCGCCTCACTGCAAACTGCTCCGGTTGGCTCCGCCTCACCGCAACCTGCGACTGCACCTGAAATGGAGTATCTCGGAAGTGTTCTCACTTCCGGTTACCGCAACCGCTCCGTCAGGTACCGCCTCTGCAACTCCGTCGTCCGGTACCGCCTCTGCAACTGCTTCGTCGTTCCCGTCTCTGCAACTGCTCCGTCCGATACCGCCTCCGTAGTTGCTCCGTTGAATTCCACCTCCGTCTCCGTCTCCTTCCTTGGTGATCTGGGTTCTTGGATCACCCTAAGACGTCGTTACAACTTGGTCTTAACCGACTGTGGACTTATCTCCCTTTTCTCCGTATTACTTTCTATTCCGGTGAACTAACTTTGTTATAACTTCCAGTTCCCTAACGAACACGGAAAAACAACTCGGTTGAAGTTTTCATGTTTATTTTCCAAGTGCACAGTCAGAAGACTTAACTGCTATCATCTGGATGACTCTATCCGGAACAAGGGAGTACTCTGCTATGGGAGAAGGGGTCTGCACAGGTCGACGTCAGGACACCAACTCCGCCGTCCGCTGTGAAGCGGGGGCTTTTATAGACCTGAGACCCACGTCACGTGACCAACCTATTGTGACGTCATAGTCCGCCAAAACACTGATATTTTCCGGATTTCTAAAAACACTCTAGAACCAATCAGTGGCTGACACGTCACCTTTTAAACCGAAAACGAGGCTGATCACATGACCTTCCGGAAATAACGTCATTACGTTTTTGTACTCCATTGTTCCGTCTCCGTCTTCGGTTCCGTCTCCGGTTCCGGCTCCGTCTCCGGCTTTACCAACATCATAAATATACCAAGTTCCGAGACGGAAAACCTTTTAAACATTAACAATACGGAACCGTATGAACCTTTAAACACATATACATTTTAATAAACGGTTATTCAACCATAATATCACAAAACACTAACAGAATTACCTAGGGGAAACCTTTGGGTACGCCCCAAAACCGTTACACTCCCCCTTCCTTAGACTCTGTTCGTCCCGAACAGAACAATATCACATATATACAAATTGTCAACCGTTAAACTGTCCGTAAAATCAAACACAACTTGTTTCCGTGATCCGGGTACTGGTATCTCTTAACTAGTTTACCGTCACTGTACCCGGATATCTTGCTTGTTCCGTTTCCCACTTTTTAACTCTTAATTATACTAGAATCCGGGAAACGGTTCTTCTTTCTTCTCCTTGCGCCGACTTGACTTGCGACGACTTGCGGCGACTTGCGACGACTACTGCCCACCAGTATCACGGCGCGAACTGCTCCCCGACGGCGGACGAGGTGGAATGGTATTTGGTACCAACGGTCGTCCGAAGCTTGTTCCTCTGGCATCAACCGGGAGAAGATCGGGATCATGGAGACTCCACTGGGGCGGGACGTAGAACCCATTCCTGAGGCGTTCGTCCCGGATGGACCAATCTGGAATCCGGACGATCTGACGGGTCGGGACGAGACCAAACGGTGACTCTCTCTGCTCCATGATCTCCACGTAGACGCCGGAGTCTCTCATCTCGGCTGGCCCCCACTGCTCCGGTCCCCAACGTACTGCATAGTATCTGGCGTGCTCCGGGACTGCAGGCGCAAAGACGGAAGCGCTCCGTCCCCCAATATTCACCGGGAAACAATGGGACGGACACGGTTGAGTTGAAGGACCGCCAAACGGGTAGAATGTGTAGGGTGGACTCTGGGTTGGTGCACGGACTTGGCTCCTCCCGGACCGCTCACTGGAAGACTGACGAGGTCGGGTTTCCACCGGAGACAGGATTCCGGGTGTAGCTCTGGCTTGATCTACCAGAATACTCCTCCGGGCTCTCTGCACGTCCGCATGGCTTCGGTCAGACGCGGAAGACTCCATTCCGTCATCCCTAGCCGCTGAACTGGTTCTGCTTCCGGCTACTGCTTGAATGGTTGCCGGCAAAGTTCTCTCCGTGGATCCTCGGGTCTCCGTCTCACTGCCAGCTCTGCTCCGGGTTCCGCCTTCCGCTTTGGTCTCCGATCTGCCTCCGGATCTGCCAATGGGTCTGCTGTCCGCTCGGCTATCTGCTCTGTTATCTGCTCTGCTATCGGCTCGGCTATCTGCTCTGCTATCGGCTCGGCCGCTGGATCTGCTTTCTGCTCCGCCTCCGGGCCGGACAATCACGCTGCTCACTGCTCTGCCACTGCTAGTCGTTCTCGGAGGTGGGCTCCGGAAAAGGTCTTCCTCATCGTCTCTGCTCTGCATTTCCGCAATGTCCGCCACTCCCACTTCTGCCGTTGCTCCGCTGGAACCTTCCTCCAACAGCCGGAACTTGTAGTCATACACCCCCTTGCCTTTTCCCTTGACGCTGCCTCCGGAAGACTTGGGTGGGGTGTGTCGTTTCTCCTCTCGGCCACGTTCTCCGCCTCGGTCCTTGGCTCGCTCCGGGCTCTCCTTCCTATATTCTCGGCGTTGATGGCGTCCGGATTTATCCGGCGAACGGCTGCGACTCCGCTTCTTTCCGCGGTCTCGATCTGCTCCGGTACCTCGAGATGGGTCTGGGCTGTTTTTCCGGGAGGTGTTCCGGGAAGAACTCCGGGTCACTGGCGGCTTAACCGGCTTCGGATCCTCCGGGTCCTGCAACTCGTCTTCACTTGCCATGATTTTCAGCTCTGCTTCTTCTTCCGAACTGCTCCCCGCCTCCGTGGACGAAACGTCGGCTGCTAGTGTGGCCACCGACTGGGTACCGGAACGGTACCGGGTCCGGGACGAAACCGAACCTCCCGATTCCGACTCCGTATCCGACAACTGGTCAAGCCGTGTTACCGGCTTCTTGCTTTTCCGTGGGGTCGTCTTGGACCGGAGGCTTTTCTCCTCAAACTGCTCTCTGCCAACCCTTAGTCGAATCGGGTTCGCGTCCATTGCATGTCGGGACTGCAGATGCTTCTGTGTTCCCTCTTTCCGTATGCTCCAATGGTCACACTGCGGACAGGCGAAGACGGTGACTTCACTCGTGTGCTGCTCCGTGACATGCCGGAGCAACATGTGCTTGCTCTCGAACTCTAGGTTGCAGTCTCCACACCGGTGAGGGCGGGGCTTGCGGGGTGTTGTCTTTACTTTCGGCATTCTGATTCTCTGCTTTGTGTCGATGTTGACTCAGCTACAGCAAACTGCCTTCTGCATCCGGTAACAGCTATCTGCCCCCTTTTATAGTCTCTGGAAGTCACGTGACTGGCTTATCTGCTTGATGATTGGCTGCTCAGCAAACTGCAACTCCTCCTGGTGGTCTTCTTGGATAAATAATATTTTTTTTTTTTTTTTTTTTTTTCCGTGTTGTTGCTGCTAACTGCCACCGCTTCTTCTTCTCCGTCTCCGCCAAACTGCCAACCGCGTCCGTCTACTGCTACTCTGCCAACCGCCTCCGTCAACCGCTACTCCGCCATCCGCCTCCGTCAACCGCTACTCTGCCATCCGCCTCCGTCAACCACTATTCTGCCATCCGCCTCAGGGTTCCTCCTCATCCGCGGTGTGGTACTCGGAAGTCTCCGATTCCGTGTCCGGGGTGGGAGAAGGTGGTTTATACTCCCACACCCTGATCTCTGCCTCCCAGTCTTCCGCCGGCTGAACTTCCTCTTCCGGTTCCGTCGATATTACCAGTTCCGGTTCCCAATCTTCCGGAGGTGAGTCTTCCGCTGCCCTAAGACAACCCTGCGGATCCGGAACCCAACCTGGTGGATCGATCGGTTCCGGCTGTTCGATGGGAGCGGCTGCTCCGGCATCCCAGTCAGGTCCAAACGGAAGCTGGTCCGCATAAGTTTCCGGAACTGGATTCTCCCTGGGAGACTGAGTGCAGAATCTCCGAATCAAAGGTTCCCACATGGTTGAGGGTTGCCTCGTCCTGAGGAGGACGGTTCCCGGAAGGATACTTCCAGCCGTGCATCTCCCGGAGATGTCGCCTAAGGTCGTTCGCCCGGTTGCCGTAGAAGGCACACAAACAGCAATGATATCTCTGGGCTGGGCACACATGCCGTCTCCTGTCCGCCGCACTCTCGAACATCCGGTCACACCGCTTACACAGCCGGCTATAATCCAGTGGCTGAGGGCTTGCCCAATCTCTGCTCCGGCCGCGATCTTGTCTTTCAAGGAACGCCGAGTAGGCCATTCCGGAAAGCCGGGAAACTGAAGTTGTCGATCTACTGCACCGCTTTTACTGCACCGCTTCTGCACCGCTTCTGCTGCACCCCTTCTCCGGACTGGTGGTCTTCCGGGAAACACTTAGTCGTTTTTCACTGCAAAATCTGCCGCTGCCGGAAAATGCTGGACTTGATTCGATTCCGCCAAACTTTAACAGCGATGTGCACAGCTCGAGGTCTGCTCTTCAACTGCTCTCAGAGCCCGATTTCAAGGCCCTTTTATACCCTTTCTGCTCACGTGACTTGAAAAGCTCCACGCTGATTGGCTGCCTCAGGAGTGACGTCACAATTATGCAAAAACTCAACCGTTAACCGAGAGGTGTCCGTCTCCGGCTCAACCGGCTTCTCCGGGTTTTTCCGGCTCCCTTTCAACTGCTTCTCCGAGCGAAGTATCTGCAATTCTGAAGTATCTCTGCTATCAGGAGGGTTGAATAGAGTCTCAGCCAGTTGAATCTGCCTGTCAGACGAACATCTAGACTGCAAGTTGGGCGTTTCCGCCATCTGTACTGCTTCTTCAACTGCATATCTGCTCTCTGGTATTACTGCTTGTCGACACTGGAAACTGCATACATTCTTGTCCAGGAGGAGGGCCCTTCCTATCTGGAATGATGTTTCACCGCTTCTGTCGATCTGCAGCCAGTTTACTGTCTCTGCTAAGTGGAAACTCCGGTTGGATGTCTACAGCCGGAAAACTTTTCCGTCTTAATTCTCCGAATACGGAAGACGTGTAGCTGCTTCTCTGGAGATACTAGACCGCTAACCCAGGTTCTTCTGGACCCCTGGCCGCTACCCTGGACTGGTTGACTATGCGCTCAACCCAGTCAGAACCTCTAGGATGTCTCTATCCGGTCTCTGCACCGCGTTCCGCTCTGCTTCCTTTCTCCGCCCTGTTTCCGGAACCAGCACTTGCTCACTGTTCCAACTTCTTGCGGTCGCTCTCTGCCGGAACTCAACGTTTTACCAGGGTCTCAGCTATCTCCTTCTCCTGCTCTACAGCTCACTCCGTCTTCTCATATTTCTTCGTCCTTTGCGGCTTTACTCTGAGTCCGTATCCGACTCAGAAACCGTCTGTTCCGACTCCGGAACACTACTCTGCTTCGGCGGCTCCGTCTGCTTCCAGGAATCCGCCATTCTCCGCTTCATCCATCTCGGATGCTTGACACCATTATACGGTTTCAGCAAATCGAAGTGAACCACCTTCTGCCGAGTTTCACTCTCTGCAATCTCGTAGGTCACATTGGTAAATCTGCTCAGCACTAGCTTTGGACCGCTCCACTTCCTCTGCAACTTGGGTGCTTTGCCCTTCTTCCGTGTTTTGACCGCCATCCACACTCGGTCTCCTGGCTGGAACTGATTGTCGACCTTCCTCCGGTCGTACAGCTTCTTCTGCCGTTCCATCTCTCTGCCAGATTTCGCTCGAACCGCCTTGTATACTGCTTCTAGTCGCTCCCGGAGCTGACTGCCATACTCTGTTACTTCTGCTGTTGATTCTCCCGGAGGCCTGCCAATCAGTAACTCAACCGGAGTGTTGACTTCTCTGCCCAGCATCAGCAAATTGGGACTCTGCCCGGTTGTCTCCTGCGGGGTACTCCGGTAAGCTGCCATCGCTAACGGAACTAGCTGATCCCAGTTGGTCTGCCGCTCGCTTACGTACAGGCTCAGGATCTGCTGCAGCGTCCGGTTGAATCGCTCAATGAAACCGTCCGACTGAGGTCGGAAAGCGGTTGTCCGTGTCTTGTGAATCCCCAGGATTCTGCAAACATTTCTCAGCAAGTCGGACTCGAAATTTCTGCCTTGGTCGGTGTGGATCTCCATCGGGATGCCGTACCGCGCTGCAAACTGGTTGACGAATATGTCCGCAACCGTCACCGCTTCCTGATTCGGCATCGGGTAAGCCTCTACCCACTTGGTGAAGTAATCACCGATTACTAAGATGTACCGGTTCCCCCGGGTGGATTTAGGTAACGGACCCATCACGTCCATTGCCACCCTCTCCAGGGGCGCTCCAACCCGGTATTTCTGCATCGGAGATCGTTTCAAGTTCTGCATACTTCTTGACGCACATTCGTCACAGCTCAGCACCCACTGCTTTATGTCCCGCATCATAGCCGGCCAGAAATACCGCCTCCGAATGCTAGCCGCCATCCTTCTGCTTCCGAGGTGTCCTCCGGTCCGGCTCTGATGGGCCAGACGGAAAATCTCCTGTCTCAGCTCCTTCGGGGTTATTAACTGCATTCGGCTGGTTCCTTCTGCCGTTTTCCATTTCCGGTAGACTACTCCGTCGACTTTCAGCAAGGTCTTCCGCATCCCGTACAGCACTTTCTCCTCGCTGCTCATGCTGGAAAAATCTGCACTGCCAGCTGTACCGCTCCCGTCGATCAGCGACGTCACCAGTGGGTACCAAGGTTCTGCTTGCTGCATTCTCCGCAAATCATCTGGTCGATATTTCTGCCCCAGCACAGTATCCTGGTCCGCATTTTCCGCCGGCCTAATCTGCTCTGCAACCACATCCGCTTTTCCTGGAACTGCCTTTTCCGTCACCGCAACCGCAACCGGCTTCCGGGATGCTGCTTCCTCCGTCACCGCAACCGCAACCGGCTTCCGGGACGCTGCTTCCTCCGTCACCGCAACCGCAACCGGCTTCCGGGACGCTGCTTTCTCCGCCACCGCAAACGGCTTCCGGGACGCTGCTTCCTGAGTCACCGCAACCGCAACCGGCTTCCGGGACGCTGCTTTCTCCGCCACTGCAACTGCCTTCCTTGGGACCGCTTCCTCCGTCAGTTCTGCTTCTTCGAGCGATCTCCGTGACCGCTTCCTGCGTCCCCCCTTCCTTGGCTTGGGCTGAGGAGTTTCTTCACTTCGTGTCTGCCGGATCCTTTCTCCGCAGTTCCAGGAGCTCCTTCTGGGTGACACAGTATCTCCGTTCTTCTTTGGTCAGGCTGCGGCTCAAGTAGGTTATCACCAGCTCCTGGTTGCCCTGCTTCTGTGACAGTACTGCTCCCAGCCCGGTGTCACTGGCGTCCGTGTCCAGGATATATCGGCCTTGCTCCCTTGGGTACCCGAGTATCGGTGCCGAAACTAGGCGGTTCTTCAGCTCTGCAAATGCCTGCTCTTGCTCCGTCTGCCACCGGAACTGCACCCCTTTTTCCGTCAAGTGATTCAGCGGCGCTGCAATTTCGGAGAACTTCGGCACGAACTTCCGGTAATAGGAGCAAAGTCCCAGAAAACTGCGCAGCTCCGTCAGGTTGGTGGGTGTCCGCCACTTCCGTACTGCCTCCGTTTTTGCCGGGTCGGTGCGGATACCGTCTCTGCCGACTATGTGACCTAGGAAAGACACCTCCGGCTGGAAGAACTTGCATTTTGACGGTTTGACTTTTAGGTCTGCCTCTCTCAGCTTGCTGAACACCTCCTGAAGATCACGGATGTGATCCTTCAGGGTCTTGCTGTAGACTATGATGTCATCCAGATATATGAGGCAGGTCTTCCAGGACAATCCGCCTAGCACCTTCTCCATCAACCGCTCGAACGTACCCGGAGCATTGCACAAGCCGAAACTCATGACTTTGAACTGGTAAAGGCCGCCAGGAACACAGAAGGCCGACTTTTTCCGGGCGTCTTCATCCATCCCGACCTGCCAGTAGCCACTGGTCAGGTCGAGAGTGGAGAACCATTTGGCGTCTGCACAGGCTGCTATGGTGTCATCTATTCTCGGCAACGGGTAAGCATCTTTCTCCGTGACTGCATTTAACCGCCGGTAATCGACACAGAACCGGGTGGTCCCATCCTTTTTCTTCACGAGAACAATCGGGGAAGCCCACGGACTGCTGCTTTCTTCAATGACGTTCTTGTCTTTCATCTCCTGAATCAGACTGCTCACCAGCTCTCTCTTGTCTGGCGGAATTCGTCTGGTTGGCTGCTCAATCGGCCGGTGACTGCCCGTGTTTATCTGATGTTGTACCTCGTTGGTCTGCCCCAGTTCTCCGGCATCATTACTGAAGGTCGGCTTATTCCGAAATAGGAGGTCGGTTACTCTCTCGCGGAAATGACTCGGCACTGCATCCTGGGTCTGCTCTGCTAACTGCCGCAGCTTCTCGTACCCGCTCCAATTCCGCCCGGCCTCCGACTCCGTGGAAATCTGCACCTTCCTGCTCCGCTCCGCCAACGGCACAACACTGCAACCGGCTGCTAAGGTGGTCATCGTCGCCAACTGCGCTCCTTTCTTGATGATTACCGGCTCCGCCATCACATTGATCACTCGAACCGGGACTGTTCCTTGCTTTATCCGGGATAAAGTTCTCCCGATCAGCCAAGGTCTTTTCTCAGTAGGCTCCTGCGGCATTTCTAGTACTCCTTCTGCTTCCCGGACACTCTCTGCTTGTCCTATTATCAGCTTTTCCGTTTCCGGCGGAATTTGGTAATCTGCTACAGCGTTGATCGGAAACGGCTCCCTGGTCTGCTCGAACATGGTGAGGAACACCTCCTGGCTGCCCATCTGCATGGTCATTCGGTTGAAATTTATGCCGGATATCCGGGAACGGATGAAATCCATACCCAGTATTCCTTCGTCTTCACAGTCTGCAATCTCGAACGTCACGGTCTCAGCTACTCCTGCGATGTTGAGTGGGAGTTCTTTCCGGCCATGCGTCCGTATGTTACTTCCGTCAAACATTGAAAGACGAATCGGCGACCGCTTCAGCTTCATTCCGGGCTTCCGGATCCGTTCCCAGGTTTGTAGGTTGAGCATTGTGACAGTGCTGCCGGTGTCGATTATCAGCGTTACTGGCTCTCCGCATACTCTGGCTGTCACACACATGCCCACCTCGCCCCTGGGACCGGGTCCGTGAACCACCTGCCGGTTATGGGGGTGTTCCTCTTCCGGGTCCCGGATTTCCCCTTTTCCGCGACCCGCTCTAGTTTTCCGGCTGCTGCTGCTGCTGTCGTGGCTGCTGCAGTTGTTGCTGCTGCTGCGGCTGCTGCTGCTGCTGCTGTCGCGGCGACTGCTGCTGTTGTGGTTGACGCCGCTGCTGCTGCTGCTTCGGCTGCCTACAGTCTCGGGCAAAATGCCCTTTCCGGCCACAGTTGAAGCATTCTAAATCCGCTCGGGAACTGCGCTGCTGCTGCTGCCGGCTAACCGCTTCCTTGACCTGAGTCATCAGATCCGCCATCTGCTGCTGAGTCTGCTCGGCTTGCTTCCGCAATTCGTTCACCTGCTGGCTCCATTCCGGCTCCGTATTCAGCTGCCTCGTCCGGTGTCGATCCGCTGGTCTGCTGTTGTCCGTCTTCATAATACTCTCATACTCGGTAGCGAAAGCCAGGGCCTGCGACAGCGTTTCCGGGTGGCTTTTCAATACCGACAACCGCATATCTCGGTTAGTCAGACTATTGCAGAAATGCATCTTCATGAGCACTTCTGTTGTTGCCGGGTCTGCTTTTGGGTAAGCTAGCCGCGTCTTGCTCCGTATGTCTCTGGCCAGCTCGGACAGCTCCTCCTCCGGCTGCATTTTCCGCGTCTGCAATTCCGCCTGGAAAACAAATGTTTTCTCCCCCGGACAAAACTGCTGTTTTAATGCCGCCACAACCGTATCAAAGCTGCGTCTCTGCTCCGCGGACAGATCCAGTAGTATGCTGCGGGCGTTACCCCTCAAACTGACACATAAGTTCAGCGCCTTTTCCTCTGCTGTCCAACGGTAGTACCGAGTGTATTCAAGGAGGTGAGCCTCATACTCCGGCCACGGATCAGTTCCGTCGTATGTCATTAATCTGGCTACTCCTGCCCTTGGTGCTGGTTGTTGTACTGCTTCTGCCTGCTGCTGCTTTCCGGTTACTGCCAGGTGCTGCTGAAACACCTCCATTTGGGTCGCCAATAATCTGGTCAGGTTGTCGACTAAATTCTCTCCGCCTTCCGGTTCCGCATCCGGTTCCCGATCGCCAGCCTGGTCCGGAAAGTTAATTTCCGCCTCTGCTAACTGCTCTGCAGGCTGTACTCCTTGAGGAACCCGAAGGGGCTCTTCTGCAACCGCTTTCTGCATTTCCGGCTGCAACAGCTTTCGCTCGGCAGGACGAACTGCTTCCTTTTCCGCAACCGGCATCTACAACGGCTCAGCTCCTACTGCTCCTACAGGCTGCTCCGTGTCCGACACGGCTGTCTTCAGCTGCTGTTCCGCCAATTTGCCCCGTCTAGTAGTCATACTGCAGATGATCCCACCGCTGCCACCAAAAAGTTGTAACGGGTTTGCACCCTTCTGTGACGTCTTGATGAACCGGTTTTCTTGGGAGGTGGGTGAGTTGTTATCAACCGGAGCTGAAACGGTAAAACTCCGGGAAACTGCTACTGCTGTACGGTTGAACTCCGGCTAGAAGTCTCTAAGGTTGGTAGCGTGGTCTGGAATGGACCTCTTAACCGTTGTCCGACTGCTAATCTGCAACTGCACCTGTAACGTAAGAATCCGGAGGCGTTTCCGTCTCCGGGTACTGCAACTGCTCCGTCGGGATACCGCTTTACTGCAACAGCTCCGTCGTTTTCCGCCTTACTGCAAACTGCGACTGCACCTGGAATAGAGAATCCGGGAACGTTGCCGTTTCCGAATACTGCAACCGCTCTGCCAGGTTCCGCCTCACTGCAAACTGCTCCGGTTGGCTCCGCCTCACCGCAACCTGCGACTGCACCTGAAATGGAGTATCTCGGAAGTGTTCTCACTTCCGGTTACCGCAACCGCTCCGTCAGGTACCGCCTCTGCAACTCCGTCGTCCGGTTCAGCGCCTTTTCCTCTGCTGTCCAACGGTAGTACCGAGTGTATTCAAGGAGGTGAGCCTCATACTCCGGCCACGGATCAGTTCCGTCGTACGTCATTAATCTGGCTACTCCTGCCCTTGGTGCTGGTTGCTGTACTGCTTCTGCCTGCTGCTGCTTTCCGGTTACTGCCAGGTGCTGCTGAAACACCTCCATTTGGGTCGCCAATAATCTGGTCAGGTTGTCGACTAAATTCTCTCCGCCTTCCGGTTCCGCATCCAGTTCCCGATCGCCAGCCTGGTCCGGAAAGTTAATTTCCGCCTCTGCTAACTGCTCTGCAGGCTGTACTCCTTGAGGAACCCGAAGGGGCTCTTCTGCAACCGCTTTCTGCATTTCCGGCTGCAACATCTTTCGCTCGGCAGGACGAACTGCTTCCTTTTCCGCAACCGGCATCTGCAACGGCTCAGCTCCTACTGCTCCTACAGGCTGCTCCGTGTCCGACACGGCTGTCTTCAGCTGCTGTTCCGCCAATTTGCCCCGTCTAGTAGTCATACTGCAGATGATCCCACCGCTGCCACCAAAAAGTTGTAACGGGTTTGCACCCTTCTGTGACGTCTTGATGAACCGGTTTTCTTGGGAGGTGGGTGAGTTGTTATCAACCGGAGCTGAAACGGTAAAACTCCGGGAAACTGCTACTGCTGTACGGTTGAACTCCGGCTAGAAGTCTCTAAGGTTGGTAGCGTGGTCTGGAATGGACCTCTTAACCGTTGTCCGACTGCTAATCTGCAACTGCACCTGTAACGTAAGAATCCGGAGGCGTTTCCGTCTCCGGGTACTGCAACTGCTCCGTCGGGATACCGCTTTACTGCAACAGCTCCGTCGTTTTCCGCCTTACTGCAAACTGCGACTGCACCTGGAATAGAGAATCCGGGAACGTTGCCGTTTCCGAATACTGCAACCGCTCTGCCAGGTTCCGCCTCACTGCAAACTGCTCCGGTTGGCTCCGCCTCACCGCAACCTGCGACTGCACCTGAAATGGAGTATCTCGGAAGTGTTCTCACTTCCGGTTACCGCAACCGCTCCGTCAGGTACCGCCTCTGCAACTCCGTCGTCCGGTACCGCCTCTGCAACTGCTTCGTCGTTCCCGTCTCTGCAACTGCTCCGTCCGATACCGCCTCCGTAGTTGCTCCGTTGAATTCCACCTCCATCTCCGTCTCCTTCCTTGGTGATCTGGGTTCTTGGATCACCCTAAGACGTCGTTACAACTTGGTCTTAACCGACTGTGGACTTATCTCCCTTTTCTCCGTATTACTTTCTTTTCCGGTGAACTAACTTTGTTATAACTTCCAGTTCCCTAACGAACACGGAAAAACAACTCGGTTGAAGTTTTCATGTTTATTTTCCAAGTGCACAGTCAGAAGACTTAACTGCTATCATCTGGATGACTCTATCCGGAACAAGGGAGTACTCTGCTATGGGAGAAGGGGTCTGCACAGATCGACGTCAGGACACCAACTCCGCCGTCCGCTGTGAAGCGGGGGCTTTTATAGACCTGAGACCCACGTCACGTGACCAACCTATTGTGACGTCATAGTCCGCCAAAACACTGATATTTTCCGGATTTCTAAAAACACTCTAGAACCAATCAGTGGCTGACACGTCACCTTTTAAACCGAAAACGAGGCTGATCACATGACCTTCCGGAAATAACGTCATTACGTTTTTGTACTCCATTGTTCCGTCTCCGGTTCCGTCTCCGGTTCCGGCTCCGTCTCCGGCTTTACCAACATCATAAATATACCAAGTTCCGAGACGGAAAACCTTTTAAACATTAACAATACGGAACCGTATGAACCTTTAAACACATATACATTTTAATAAACGGTTATTCAACCATAATATCACAAAACACTAACAGAATTACCTAGGGGAAACCTTTGGGTACGCCCCAAAACCGTTACAATACTTACATCCATGAATGACACATTACAAGAATTTGTGGCCTCTTTGCAATCGGGTCGCACGAGAAATCTTTTTTTCATGTGAGAGACAAACGTATGATATCAAGTTAATCTCACGACTGACTCAAGTAATATCAGTGGGACAGTCTATATTCAATTCAAAGCTTCTGGTATAAGATCAAGGTGACTAATTCACACACTGATCATATGAGACATGATATTAAATTCGTTGCAACACCCAAAGATGTCTGCGCATGAACTTTTAGAACATGATGACGTCTATGACACAAAAGTGTAACAACAATATGTAGCTAGAATCGAATATCACAAGTCAGATACTGTATCTGAATAGAGAAGAATTCTCGTTACAATATTTTAATATGTTATTAGCTGGCCAGGTGGTCACTATTCATGTCAAATTAAACAAATCGAAGAAACACGGTGATTTCCCAGAATTTATTTGACTATGTAAGAAAAAAAAGAATATAGATTGTTGGGTTACATCGACACCTCCAAATGATAATAATAAGACCAAGACACTTGGGACAATATTATCCGAACAATATCCAGTAGCTTCTGATCTTGCCAACACCCATCATCAAGTTTTTTGGATGAAAATGCATAAAAACCTCTGTTATGGTCCCTCAATTGTATTCAGCAAGAACCAGATGTACAGTTTTGTCTTGTTTCAACTTGTGAAAACTCTGATGCATGGGAACCGTGTACTTTTTTCGTCAGAACCCCTGGATAGACAGGGAGAGGAATACATAGAACATATTGTTTTTAGACTGATGTTGGGCGATTGTAAGCATATATATTAGCATTGGTGTTCCTAAACAAAAATCATTGCACTTACATATGAACAATAGCCAATTGTATTATATGCCGAGTGTGTGAAAGGTACAATACTGTTAGACATTACAGGAGAATGGAATATAGCACCACTTGATTGTGAAAATGGGAAATTTAAATGTTTACCTGAATGTGAGTGAACTGCAAACAAACTGTATGTTCGGAATCCGTCAAATCCCACGTCAAAATGCACGTATACCGAACACTCCTTGACAGGCGACGGAAGGTACTGATATGTGAGTAGAAGATTTTCCTCGATGTGAACTGTTGGGTCTCCGATCATTACCGTGGTCTCGTTCAGTTGTTTGTTGTCACTATAGAATTCTAGGGTCATCTGAATTAAAAGAACATGTAGACAATTAGTAAGGTTTTTGATGGATGTTTCACACACATAAAATATTTTCAACGCAAACGTGAGGGAAGAAAGTCTTCTATTCAATTCAAATAATTGGACAGGACCATGAACAGGGTTTCAATTATCCCAGAATTTGACGTCGTGCTTTTGTACTAATTACTTTGCGATCATCTATTTGTCTGTGGTGTGAAGTATACAAAACTACGAGACGTTGATTCCATGCAAAGCTTTGAATGACCTTGGATATTGTCAGATTTAATTTCTGAATTCACAGGTGTTATTTTACATCCATGTATTATATTTATAAAAGACCATATTAAATTTTACGATATTCATATGAAACACATTTCAATAAAACCCATTCCACCACAGTGACGATAATCGTCACGTGAGCTCCCATAAATTTATGTAATTCTGCGACCCGCGGAATCTTATATGGGTCCCTTGAGCAGCCCATTATAACTTTCCACGGGTCCGATGCAAAAGCGATGTAGTATGGAAGTTAATAGCATGGCTGATTAATGAGATATTAATAATGATATTTCATTTTTGAAACTTTAGAAATCGTATAATAAAATAAATATGGGGGCTAGATTTCGTACATTATCAATTTTGATGGCACTTCTGAAAATATAACATCAACTCAGGAGCCTTTTGGCTTGTGATTAGGCACTTATGTACTTGTCATTATATATATCTATTCCATAGGGTTTGTTTCGGATTTCTAAATTATTTTCATAGGTTGTTGGGCATTTGTATACTAATTCACCAGGTGTACAGTAGAAACAACTACATTTACCACACTGTCTGCCCCTGATGACGCCAGTGTGTTTTTTGATAAGGTATTTGGTCGGGCTTTGTTTCTATTGCAAAGAGTTGTATTTTACGTTTGTTATTGGAATCATGAAAATTTGGCTGTATTGGTGGTAATAGATTGATACTTACATTGCACTCAACCAAGCCCCATATTTGTATAAGACGCAGATAGTACAGTAGTTTATTTACCCAACAACCAGAACACATATCATCATAACAATTAGTACTCACTAGAATGTAGCACCCTTTCAGGTAGGTGATTACGAAGCTCTGGTCAATTTGGAACCTGACTTTCGTATATGGATCTTTCAGGAGTATATACGTGATATCGGACATGCCAAAGTCCTGGTCGCTAGGTGGTGTGCCATGTCGTTCGCCAGGAGGCGGTACCGTCAGCTCCCAGGCATACCACCCGTTCAGATGTAGAGGATGAGACCCACGTGTTGACTTCTCCAGACTCTCCACTATGCTCGATATCTCGTCGTGCTCATTAACGTGATTACTGTACAATAAGAAAAATTGGAAAATGGAATTTAAAATTGCTTGTCTATCATTGTTTTAAAAAAAAATTGGTGATAAATGTCAAGTGACAATGTTGACTTTCATGTCGTCAACTGACCATCATAAATTTACATAATCATATAATGGTGGTGAAAGCAACGTCATGTCGGATGAAATATATTATTGAACATTTCGGTGGGACCAAAAACACTACTTCAAGTCATTATGGGGTTCCAAAACTTCAACCAATGGTAACCGCCCACTACCTGGTAGTGGTTACGGAGTCATGATAGGGCCACATAGGAAGAAAGTGGAAGAAAAAACCTCGATATCTCGAAATTAATTCAGTTATCTTGAAACTAAATTTGTTATCGCGAATTTGAACTTCATTATCTCGAATTCCAAACTCAATAAAAACTCTTTATCTCGATTTTAAAAGTCGTTGTCTTGAGATAAAAAGTCGTTATCTCAAATTGAAGACTCGTTATCTCAAGATAAATAGTCGTTATCTTTAAATAAAAAACATCTCGGAGTTGTTATTTCGAAAATGAATTCAGTATTTTTGAGTATGAAAGTGTTTATTTCGAAATTAAATCGAATATCGAGAAAACAACGCTTTACCTCAGTATAATGACTTTTTAGTTCGAGATGATTTCTTGGTTTAAGATAACAAAATATAAATTCGAGATAACGAAACTTAAATTCTCGATTTTTTGTCTCCGTTGTGGCCCTAATGCGCTCCCGTGATATTTACATTGCACCAACGATATCAAAGACCATATTTTTTCATTACCTATACTCTGATTTTTCTCATTAACACCGTTCTTTGTTTATATTTTCGTGATGCTCGATAGCATCGTATTACAACTTGGCATAATTCACCTTGTAGTCAAATGGCAATTATGTACTGAATTTCAGACTTCTATTGTAAAAATTGAGAAAGTTGGCAATCTACTCCTGTGTTGAATTTTCAGTCCAATCGCGGGAATCTGAGCATATACGGGGATTTGGTCGAGTTCAAATTCACCATGATTCGAAGTATTGTTGTAATTTTATACTAGAACATTCCACACCAACATGTTGATTTGAGAGACAAAAAGAACCACAATACAAGAGCGAGCAAATTTACAAAATCGGGCTAAATTATACGTTGGGGAGTAACCAACGTTTTCAATTTTTTGCGATAGAAGTGCGATAGAATTTAGTGGACAGTTGCCGTTTGACTTTCAGATGAAGTAAAAAAATAAAACGGTGTAAACGAGTTGGAAAAATATATATTGTATATATATTGAGTATATTGTGAATTGCATTGGATACAAGTAGGACAAGCCAACGAGTTTCTGTTGTTTCATGTGACGCCGTGATGAGCTACTATATAGCATTATTGAATGGACAATAGGTTATCATCATCCAGTTAATGCGCGTATCCCACTATGGAATTGGTTTTGAAGATGAGAATTTGGAATTCTCATTGCCATTTTGTATTCGGATATTTTTACAAACCTTCGTTTTACCTGTAGGATACAACGTGCAGTAATTGCGATTCCGTTCTTGATTAGAAATCCGTTTTCATTTGTTCGATGAAAATAATACAATATTTCATTTATACCTGGGATGTGATGCCTGCCAGGCGTATTGAGACTTTCAATTGAGAAAAGGTGGGACAATTAATGAGTGGAGTGAACACATAATATTGTGATATTTTTTTTTCTCAGAAAATAATACACATACATTGTCTGACGTGTCTGGTGGGAAATTTTGCTGATTGTCTAATGTCAGCACTAGGCTGATTTATACCCCAGAAGCAATCATGAAAGTTGACTCACGAGAAAAGAACTTAGAACGAGACACATAATCAAGCAACACGTGTGTGTCAGCGCTGTGTGATTGCAACACATGTGTGCGGGCGGCAATATCATAGCAACGTGTGTGCGCAGGCGGTGTTGTCATAGCAACGTATGTGCATGGACGGTTCTGTCATAGCAACGTGTGTGCGGGCGGCATGTCATAGCAACGTGTGTGCCCAGGCGGTGTTGTCAAAACATCGCGTGTGTGCGGCGGGAGTGTCATCCTCCACATAAAGATGCCCAACTCGAACTCACCAATGGTGATCGGTGAACGGTGGCGCCGCCTAGGAGATACTGTGTTGCGAGCATGACAGAGCGAAAAAGTTGGGTTTCTTTTAAATCTATTTATTGACAGTAATATACAAAAGACAATGAGTCGAATGCACCAATTTTGTTTTGGGCGTATTTTCGTTTAAACACAGAATCTCCTAGGCGCGGCTCCACTATCGCGGGTATCAATTGGTGAGTACGAGATGAGCATCTTTATGTGGAGGATCGTCGGTGTCATAGCAACGTGTGTGCGTGAGCGGCAGTGTCATAGCAACTAGTGTGCGTGAGCGGCGGTGTCATAGCAACGCGTGGGCGGTGGTGTCATAGCAACGTATATGTGGATGGGCAGTTCTTTCATAGCAACGTTTCTGCAGGCTGCGGTGCCATAGCAACGTGTGTGCGTGGGCGGTTCTGTCATAGCAACGTATGTGGATGGGCGTTTCTGTCATAGCAACGTGTGTGAATGGGCGGCGGTGTCATAGCAACGTGCGTGCGTGGGCGGCGGTCTCCTGGCAGTATATGCATGACTACCCTGCGTGAGGGATCAGAGATCGGGGAGGGGTAATGGAAGCTTGACAAGTGATAATGAAGTGATTGGTATGCAATTAAAATGATTCCCTATGACAACACATGTTTGAGTATCTCCACCACAACTATTACTGTTTTCCCGTTGTCACTGGAGCGTTCGTGAGGTATGTGATAACGGTTCACGTAGGCCTATATACGAAATAAGAAGGGAGTTTCCCATAGTTCTTTGGAATATAGCTCCTATACCCATATAAGACCTACATATACCTATATTTAATCGTCGCCTCTGATGCAGTTATTGAACTAAGGTATGTATTCCACAAGAAATCAAATATTACCCCGAATGACGCCCGCGCTACAGCTTATCCGATAGTTCGAAATGTTACATAAAAGTTCCTCGATTTTGACACTGGATGGGATAACAGATTTGTTCGCTCGGAATACTTGATATTTGGGTTTTGCTTTATGTTAATTTATAAGGGTTGGTGAATGAATATTTAGAAAATATTGTGTGACCAAACGGGAATATATTGTTTTGTCGTCCGGAGGGCCATGAATATATCCCGAGGCTTGCCGAGGGGAATTTTCCAGACCCGAGGTCTTCATAGGAACATTGACGCTACTGAATTTTTGGGAGTGAGAGCGCATGTTATTTTGATATAAACGTCATCATGGAGCCAAATAGTGTGAGAGTAGGCTGCAAAAAAAAAAAAAAAAAAAAAAACGTAAAAAAAGTGTATTTGTGGAGTGTTTGGTTCAAACGTGGTCTACAAACATGTTTCAGAGCAATATAAATGTGTGCTGCGGTGGTAGTAATCTGCAAATGTGCCGTATGCAGTCGATAATCATCAAACAATACGCACAACAACTCTGGTATATGCACAGGTTGGGTGATAACTCGAGAATCGGCTGGCTGGAAATGGATTAAGATGAAAGATGCATGTTACAGGCGATCGCTCTGTGCGCCTACTGCAATTCAAACACATCCTCCATATATGTGCACATGTGTCGTTGTATAAAGTGAAGGAATAATGACAGAAAATACTTAATTTCGTGATTTCCCACTCTGCAACGATCATCCTTGGAACTATAATTATGCAACGTTTATCCACGGAGTAAAATCCGGTCTTCATTTGTTTCATGACGCGGTCGTTTGCGTGTGTCCTTTCGCGCGCACAATAATGAAATATTAGTGCATGTAGCACACAAAAAAAAACGACTAGTATAGAAACACATATACTCGTTTTCAATGCATTTTGATGCAGTCATTTGATTGTTTGACACCTGTTTCCCATTCAATTACAATCTTGAAACAGGGTCATGATCTTTAATATCTTAAATTTTTACTTCATGCATATAAAACACCCATTTCTCAATCTACGCCTAATGGTCGAAATCCGTTAAACGTACATGCCTTCAGAAAATTACAATTATAACACATGATAACACATAACTATGAAGTTATCGCCTTCCCAAACTGAGATAGAATTATTTCGAATCGAATTTCATACTTCTCAGAATTTATTGTGGATGCTTCCCATTGTCTCACATGCCAGTCAATATATAATCTGTTGAAATGTCTGTCTGTAAATATTGGACGCGCAAATCAAGATGTCAGTAGCGGATTTAGAGGGGGGGGTTACTGGGGTCAGGACCCCCCCCCCCCCCTTTTCGAAAAAAAAATACATATACATAGGCGGGTTCAGCCTTCCTGCCCGAGAAAAATGATGTTGAAATACCATGTTAAGAACAAGTTGATCATGGTGAGTTTGTTCGAAATGTATACTCAGGAGAGACCGGGAAGCTACCACAGGAAATAAAAAGTGGTCTGGCTTCTGGGGTCCTTCAGCAGGCCCCGGACCCCCACCCAAATGTGCAGATTCCCTTCTACGTTTTTTTAAACAAACCTTTCAGGACATAGTCATCAATGAATTTTTAAGTGCAATATATACCCAGGAGAGCCACTAAATTAATTCAGAACATAAAATGGCTATGATTTCTGGGGCCCTTCAGTGGGCTCAGACCCCCGGCCCTAATGTCCAGCTTCTCTTTCACCTTTTTACAAACTTTCCAGAATATGATCATCAATGAATTCTCAAGTGCAACCATTCCCAGGGAAGGCCACAAAATTAGTTCAGAATATATGGAAGGCTATGACTTCTGGGGCCTTTGGGCGGGCCCCAGGACCCCCGGCCCAAATGTGTAGTTTCCCTTCTACATGTACATTTTTCACAAACTTTCCAGAATATGATCATCAATGAATTCTCAAGTGCAACCATTCCCAGGGAAGGCCACAAAATTAGTTCAGAATATATGGAAGGCTATGACTTCTGGGGCCTTTGTGCGGGCCCCAGGACCCCCGGCCCAAATGTGTAGCTTCCCTTCTACATGTACATTTTTCACAAACTTTGGTCATCAATTTTGGTCAAACATGGTCATCAATGAATTTTTAAGTGCAATTTATTTACCAGGAGTAGGCCACAAAATAAGTTCAGAACATAATAAGGGTTATGAATTCTGGGGCCCTTGAGTGGGCCAAATAGACCCCCGGCCCAAATGAAAAGCTTCTCTTCTACTTTCTACCAACGTTTCCAGAACATAGTCATCGATGAATTTTTAAGTGCAATTTATTCCCAGGAGAAGGCCACAAAATAAGTTCAGAACATAAAAAGGGTTATGAATTTTGGGGCCCTTGAGCGGGCCCCATACCACCGGCCCAAATGAAAAGCTTCTCTTCTACTTTCTACCAACGTTTCCAGAACATAGTCATCGATGAATTTTTAAGTGCAATTTATTCCCAGGAGGAGGCCACAAAATAAGTTCAGAACATAAATAGAGCTATGACTTCTGGGGCCCTTAAACGGGCCCCAGACCCCCGGCAAAAATCGTTAGCTTCCCTTCTACTTTCTACCAAAGTTACCAGAACATGGTCATCGATGAATTTTTAAGTGCAATTTATTCCCTGGAAGGCCACAAAACTAATTCAGAACATAAAGAGGCTTTGATTTCTGGGCCCCTCAGCAGGCCCGACCCCGACCCCCCCCCCCCCCCAAGCTCCGACAGGTTCGATTCGTTTCTAGTTTTTGCATTTTTTATGGAAGTATGGCGATAAATGGGTATTCAAATGAAAATAATACCCAGGAGATGCCATCAACTTACCTCAAGTCATAAAAAAGACTCTGGCTTCAGGGTCTCTTGAGCGGGCCCCAGACCTATACTGGAACCGGCTCGCTTCACTCCACAGGACAGAACAGGACAGAACAAAGGCTCTGGCTTCTGGGACCCCAGACACCACTCCGTATAATGTTGGACCCCCTCTTTTCAAATTCCTGGATCCGCCCCTGGATGTATACTATGCTATATAGCATTAATGCCTATAGATCTAGACACGTACATGTAATGGATGTATTATTATCATTTTTGCGGGCGCTGCTGTCCGTTAACGAAACAATACACGCATGTTATTCACGGAATGGATGACATCAAATAACGTTTTCGGCTACCCAACACAAGACGCGGGCCTCGAATGAAACTGTTCTTCATTCGACGCCAGCGTCTTTCATTCGACGCCCGCTCCTTGTGGAACTAGTCCAAACGACTGTTTTTTATTTGCAACTGATACCTTATGATAGATACGTTATAATAGTGCGTCGGAGGGAGTGTGCTATGACCAGAGAGTGAGAATCAGAGCAATCGGAACAGTCAAACACAAAATGCAAAATTGAGTCGTCCGTCAAATGCTACACAGGTTTGCTGTCCTTATCAGGTATTTCAAGTTCTATTCAGACTAGAAAATGATAATAATAGTAATAACGATGGTTTGCCAGGCGGTGTGGCGGTTTGAAGGCCCTCCTTGGGTCATTGGACGCCTTTCAGACATTGTCTGCCCTCGCCAAGGCTCGGGCAGACAATGACTGTCAGGCGTCCAATGGACCAAGTCGGGCCTTCAAACCGCCACACCGCCTGGCAAACCATCGTTATTGTTATATTGAAGCTTAAGAAGTTTTTTTTTCATCCGAAGTTTTGTTCTAATCAATTACTCAAATGTCACCGCTTGGGCCTGATCTTTAATAGCGCCTTCCAACACAATTGACGCAACAATGAGGATTGTCGTTGCATCCTATTATGCCGTAGTTTTTTCAGCCAGAGAAAAATAAATTGACATTTCTCCCAGTAACTGATATCTCATGTAACACATGACCATTGCAAATCATACTTGATTGTCTATAAGCTACAACATTAGGAGTTCAGGACTGATACACATCGAGGCGATAAACTCAGGGCGTGCCGACAAAACGCGGTAATATTAACATACTATAGCCATAAGATTGGAACAAACTGTTCCCTGATGTGACCAATACATTCACACATCCATTCCGCATACATTATGAACAACTTAACACGATGATCTAATCTTTTCAGTCTGTTTTCCATCGCGCATCGCTGTTGTCCTAGGCTTTTGTTTACAAAAAAACTCCGAGGTTCATCTGAATCGAATCCGAGGCTTGTCGCTCACTCCGAGGATTATCGCTCAGGTTCCCCACCGTGATAGGTTACTTGTTATTATTAATTTTGTGAGAACATTCGGGGAATCTGCATTTCCTATCTTCTATTTGATTGGCTGGGCGCACGACTGACGTCATTCGGGTATATTCATTTTATTCGGATGGGAATAGTCTGTCACCTGTGAAATCCATACTTTTATTAAATGACATCGAAAGAGACGACTATTTATAATGAGTCGCCACGACACCTGGTCTACGCATATTGTAATGAATTTGCTTTAAAAGTTAGTAACGTTGTCAATTCTGAAGTGTTATTTGTCGAAACACATGCTTTTGGTTATCGATAAATAATAATGAAATTATTGTATGACCAATAAGGATATATGCAATTTTGTCGTTGCGAGGGTCATGAATAATCCCCACAATTTGTTCCTAAAATGACGAGGAATCAGGCGTTACTCATATCCTCAAACATCGTGTGAAAGCATGATTTATTAAATCTCAATACGAGAGACGAATTTGTAAATATGAGTTTGACAGTATGTCGTGAGTACAAACTATTACTGTTAATACCTAACAGCTTCATGACGATTGATGACACGAGTTACAGCCCCATGATATCTTCAGATGGTGTTATATTCATTACGTTATGATGTTGCTGGGGTAGGCCTATGGCATGACAACACCAATGATATTGCGTCAATGATATTGCGTCATATCCGTTAGCGTCAATGATATTGCGTCATATCCGTTACAGTCAGAGAATTCCCTATTTTGAAAACGGGGGATGCCCTTGATCCCCCGCAGAATGGTGGGGGATATTTTGCTATGGCTGGTTGTTGACCCAGGCTGGTTGGCATTGCACACGAAGAGTTTCAAGACCACGGCACGCACAGAACGGCTCTGATGGCGAACGATATATATGGGTTGTCAGGCATGAAAATCAGTCGTTTTAAGGGGGTACCCTCAGAATTCGAGCTGTAGCAAAAAATCCAATTTATCAACATATATTTTCCTTACTATAGTGAGATCAGGAAATGAATTGGCTATCTTTGTATATAAGCTGCTAAGGTTTATCTTGTTCTGGGACGGAGCTATGGAGACTTGAATTTGGGCTTTTTATCATTGTTTTGTATGGCCGAAGGAATTAGTGAAATCTGTCCTGAAGGAAATACATGTATTCTATAATTTCTACTCTAGATTGAAGTTAACGTTAATGTTGCGTTCCCTTATAATGGTTTTGGTGCAAAAAGATTAAAATTGGCCTTTCCTCTGTGTTTTTGATGTATTTTTTACATAAACTGTGAATTTGGTGAAAATGCGTGATTTTGCAAAACAAAGAGGGCCCTCCCAAGAAATTGCTTCCCATGGCATGCATATATATGGCTTATTTGTGCCTAAGAGATGCTGTTTTCAATCGGCAAAACAAGAAAATCTCTCAGAATATATGTGTTATTGATATAAACACCGTTTTTGAGAAAAAAAATGCATATTTGAATTTTCGGCCGAACTAACAGAATTCCAGTTTAGCAGCTCAACTCCCGATGTTATGTTACTAAATCCCATAAAAGTTAATTATATATCATATTTTTGGAGATTTGATACCAGATTGACGATGATTTGCTTATTTTTGCTTGTGTAGCTGACCCTTTCATGTCACATGACAATTATTGATCTCATTGCCATAATAACGTTTGTAAATATTAAATTATTTGCAAATATATATATGCAAATATATGTAGTGAGAGACATCGTTTTGCAGAAATAACTTGGTTACCACATGTATACATCATATACATAAGCCCTACAGATGCCGATAACACATCCACCCAATTTGTACCCCTGAGGTGATTCCCTATCCAACGATGCCCAAATTGTCTGTACACTGCACTTGAATTTTTTCGGCTCTTTATTCCCAAACCAGATATTTCATGAGTGTTACTATGAGCGTTGATAGATTCTATCACACCAGCCCGTGCAAATATTCACGGGCCTGTGCAGATGACCTATCACATTTGTGACCCACGCTGTTCCACACAAATGTCCCTGACGACTGACATGAGACATTGCAAACTACAGTTCACAGAATACTATTAGGCCTATACGTGCGAAGTTCGCATGATAGCGCGCAACGTATGTCCACCGTGGAATCGCTCCCTCCCCGTCACTGCGGATCGACCTCGCAAACGGAACCAGTTCAAATTAATGCGGATTTAGTCGATCCGGGTGAAGCCCGGACAGAGAACGAGACACTCCGGCAAAATTAACACATGCTTCTATCATCACAATCCATCATAATATTATCAATTTAGTTTTGGTAATTAATTCACAAAGTTAACAATCACACGGATGTCAAACTGCAATGACACGTTCATGAATTTCACATTGAGTATAGGGCCTACATGCAGTAATGTACTATAAATTTTCACTTATGAGTTCAGGATCTCAAATTCACGCAAATCAGTTTCGGTGGATTTGAGCGACAGAGTCACGCATTTCAAAATTGAAATAAAAATTGCCGGAAAAATAAATAGAGGAGAAATTAAAATTTCTGAAAAGATCGCGGGGAGCTATCTCATAGTATCATCATATAAAACATTTTGTTGCAAGATCTGTTCAAGTGTGTTAGTAGAAGAAGTTGTTTGAAAATAATTCGAATATTAAAAACCAACTCACTATCAATATTTTTCAATATTTTGGTTCAAAATATCTGAACGATTTGACTGTAAGATTTAAAGATAAAACATTCCAATTATCAATAATTGACCAATTTTTTCCTCAAATTTAGAAGAAAATCACCGGACAAATAAACATAAATGAGAAATTGATATTTCTAAGCAGATCAGTCTGTGGGAACTATTCCATAGTATCAGCATACAAAGTTACGGAACATTCCAGCAAAGGGTCTCGGAGGAAAAGACGTTTGAATATTGCTACGTCGAAAATGGGGTGTGTGGCCACCATTTCGAAAATAATGCGAAAACAAAGATCTAAAAATACCTCCCTCTTGAAATATTTTTTTTTAGTAATTTTGTGCAAAATTTCAGTTCACAACAATTGACCTGCGGACGCAGTGAGCCCATTGCGTCCGCAGGTCTGGGGCTCGAGAAGCCAATGCATATTCCTATGTTATAAGGCAACTTCTCGACCTCTCTGTCTAATTTCAACACCTTTAAAGATAAAAGTGAGGACGACGGACGCAACGCCACGCCAATAGGTTATCAGACCAAACGTTTGGCAACCTAAAAACGAGTAAATGAGTCAGAAAAATCAGAGTATGCATGTATATGCAGAGCACAGGGGCGGATCCATGAATTTTTTGGAGAGAGGGGCAAACACACCAATGCGAGCCTGAAGTGAGCCCCCAAAACCCAATGGGAGCAGTGAGCCCATTGCGTCCGCAGGTCTGGGGCTCGAGAAGCCAATGCATATTCCTATGTTATAAGGCAACTTCTCGACCTCTCTGTCTAATTTCAACACCTTTTTTCTGGGGTGTGAGAGGGGGGGGGGGGGGAGGCGTCAAAGCATCAAAGTCGAAGTGAGAATTGAATTCAACAAATATCATTAATACTCGGCGAAACCATTGAGATTTAGGTATTAATGGGTCACACCAAAAGTAAAACATTGAAATGGTTTTGCAGTGTTCGGTCAATGAAAAGTATTCATTTTGATTTTAAATGTGAATTTCAAACGTCGAAAAAGTCCCCCCCATTTTTTACTAAACTCTTCTCAAACTCAGTAGCACAATTTCGGGTTAGAATCAACATTGCAGATGGTTTGACGCTTTTTGCCTAAAATATAATAAATATATAGACATATGTTTCAATCAGTATCACAAACTATACACCTGGGGGACGTACCTATTGGCAAGTATGATGATGAGTGACGTCACCAGAAGCAGTGTACAGAAGCTGATGATGCCGATGATGGCTCGCTTCGATCCAGTGTTGGCTTTGTACAGCGATACATTCATGTGCTCGTCGATGCGCAGCATTTTCGTGCACTCCTTGCCGCTTGTTGACCGGTCAATCAGAATCATTTCCACCGGAGGCTTGTCGCCGCCCAGATAGG
The DNA here is from genome assembly GCA_949152475.1 of Terebella lapidaria. Taxonomy (NCBI): domain Eukaryota; kingdom Metazoa; phylum Annelida; class Polychaeta; order Terebellida; family Terebellidae; genus Terebella; species Terebella lapidaria. Next base: position 35,868,881 of record OX424566.1, read on the forward strand.
CTTTGTTCGTGGAGGTTTTCTCTTTGGGAAGCATGGGCTGACGCTCGCTAGAGGCGCTGGTATCGGGGTCGGTAGTGGTTCCCTCTGGCGATTCATTGGAGACTTCCTGTATGGGCGTGAGCTCCATGGACCGGTCAAGAGACATGTTCTCCTCGGTTGCTAGGGGTACATGTGATGTCTTGAAGGGTGCCTGAGTAGCAGTATTGTCAGCTTCACTTGTCGGCCATTTTATCGTTTCGCCATCGCTCCGATTTCCAGCTTTTTCCGTAGCGCCGGACGTGACGTCACCACCGCCATTTTCATCTCTACCAACTTGGTCTTTCCCAGCCTCCGAGAGATCTTTTGGCACACTGAGACTTCCTTGGAGGTCGCCAGACCCAGGCGTCTTCTCGTCGGTGTTTCGAGTGTCAGCCATAACTGTCCGCAAGCAATGTCACACTACAACCTTTCGTACAACACCGCGTAGGCCTACCATACACGTATTCAACCATCGCTTATCTCGTCGCAGGGGTACGAAGTCAATGGTACAGCCGCTAGAATTAGCCATTGGCGAGATTGCACGCTTGTTTATCGCGCTACCGTTGTGCGAAACTTCTCCAAAGTACGTTAATTGGCTCTCAAGTCGTCAGAAAAACTCGGTGTTTTGTTTGGGTTGATCTATTTGCTAATGGGATTTTTGTTGCGTGGCCCACATATATATCCGTATTTTATATATGGGTAATAATATCACAATTGAAACACACAAAAAACAATAAATGTGATTAGAAGTATAAATCACTATTGTTTTTTTATCATACAAACAAGAATTTCAGCGAATGCGAATTATACACAGCCCTACACAGCCCTGCAATCTTAATTATATATAAATGACTGAAACTTATATCACGACATGGGGGCATAGTAGTAGATAGAGAAAACACCCCCTCCTCACCCAACAAACCAAAAGGGGGGAAACATAGGACCAAGGGTCCTGTGGCTCCCTGGGAGGTATAATTATGATACCCATATTAATTACCTTGAATGTCGGGATTATTGCTTTTCTATGATTCAAGACTGCCAGATAGCATATGTTGTAGCGGTGATGTGTGTCACACAATCATAAGATGCGGTATGCACTTTGCCTCAAGAGGAATAATGTCCAAAGATGGTCAGCTAAAATAATATTATATGCATGACATCATAGAGTGTAGAATAGTGGTGTCACTCCATTGGCACCATTTTGTATTTGAACTGGTGACACTACTGGCGTGTGGAGGGGGCTTATGAATGAATGTGTTTACTACTATTACTACGACATGAATTTATGAATGGAAGAATATGCTAGCAAACCGAAACGATGTATTCGCAATCGTCTCTTTGGACGACAACCTACAACACCACATTCAGCCGCCAGGATTTCAGGGCTCCATGAGACAAAATGGTAGACACTGGAAATTGCAGAGTGACACCTCTCTATTCTACACTCTCTGATGAAATCCTAAATGTTCCTATTGCAATTTCTATCTCCAAGCGGTCTCCTCCAGATGTCGACTTGTTCATCTCAGTCCCGATGTGCCCTTGATTTTGGAATCCATGGCAACAATAAATCCAATAATTCGCATTCAAAGCACCAATGTAGAGCTAATATCCGCCCATCTTTACTTGAATCTGCAAACTGTTTAGACTGCAACAGTCCGAACATTCTTTAAAATATAAACAGAGTTGATACAAAGGCACTGAAGTTCCGCTTGGAGCAATTTGGTAGGTCAACCACATAGTACCAGCAACATCATTCACGAACATGCTAGTGGTCAACAAGCTGAAAACACATGCTCTAGCAAAAACATTTTTTCCACCCAAAATTTCGTACACGCGTTTGTTAAAACAGCAGTAAATTCTCCAATAAAAACACCCAGAGTATTGTTCTATCCATCATGTCTCTAAAACCTATGGATTTATGTATAGTTCATGATTCAACCTTCATCGAGAATTATCGATGGTGAACTTTCAACAGTAGCCACATGTAGATATTTCTGATTTTTTAGTCAGTGTCAGTCAACCATGACGTCATTACGAGACACATTGACGTCATCAGTGCCTGTCGGAGTCCCGGATTCCAGGGTTATTTTGCGAGGGCGTCCTTTCGGTTTCGTTGGCGGTTCCGTCCCACCATTCTGTAAGACCTGTGAGGAAGAGAATATCAACTTCAGATGTAAATATGTATTTCTGGAGTGAAAATTATGTCTACTGTATCTGGTATATCCGGGCTTTGTCGTGATCAACCAAATGTTTCTGCGATACTTCGTTTTGTTCTTTAAGATTTCAGTTCATTTTTTTAGGATTTCCCTATCTGTTTTCACTTTTATCTTCCGGTCGGGAAACTCTCTAACCACGCTGGTCAATCATGACGCATCCGAACATGATTGACCATGTTCATATATGTTTAGAGACTTCTACCTTATTTTTTAAAACTAGTCTTAATCTTAATGTGCATGTGAAAAATATCATTAAAAGAGCTGAAACATAAGTGACTTTTTTTTTTCAAGGAGATAAATCGCAGAAAATATATATTCAGGTTTTTAAAAAATCTGAATATAATTGCTAGGAACATTTACCTGTTTCTTCCACTTCATGCGGCGATTTTGGTACCATGTTTTGACCTGTATCTGGCTAAGTCCGAGACTTTCAGCAAGTTCCACTCGGTCCGGAGTGGATAAGTATTTTTGATTGTCGAATCTCCTTTCGAGCCCCATCAGCTGTAATTCAGTAAACACCGTCCGACTGCGGCGACATCGCTTCGTCTTCACACAGCCGTCGCATGACAGCGGCTCGCGCATGCGCACGTAGAACGGAAGCGGAACTGGGACAGGAACTGGATCCTTCACGTCGAAAAGTTGGTCGCCGCTAAACAGTCCTGGGAATATGAACATATTTTATGATTTTCATGAATTTCTTTACATCACATCGATATTTTATTGATTCACATAATATATAAGTTTAAAGTCAAATTCTATTGAATTTACTACTTAGTAGGGCATTATTCTAACAAGATTGCATTATTTGTTTTTATTATCTGGTATTGAAATAACACTCGAAAAAATTCAAGCCAAAATTAAGTGTCGGCAATTTTTGAGTGAAAAATTGCATAAATCCCACGTTTGCCTGGAATTAATATATCTGAGAGCAAAATATAAATGGATTTAACTAGTATGAATAATAGGTTGGGGATCACCTTTGAATGTCGTTCCACTATGTGACAGCCGCGTGAAGGCGCTGGGACAGTTTCCCGCGTTGCATGGACACCTGAACGCGACACTTCCGGTCACGTGACCACGGCACTGCGCAAAGGATGCTGGGATAACTGGGTAAGCCAGCGGCAGACGCATGACGCTAGGTGGGAACATCAGCCTGGGGTGTTCAGGGATAGGCTTCTGGATCGGGATTCGGCGATTCTCCGCTGCATCTGATCGCGATGATGGCATTGGGGCTTCGTTCGAAATATCGTCACTGACGTCACTTCCGGATGTAGACGATGATGTCACGAGTGTTTCCGGACTAGAAGCAGTTCTACTAGCGATATTCACAATAGGGCTGGATGATTGTCGTGTTTCAATCCGGGTAACGGGTTGTGGTTTATCAGAAATACAATCCATCATGTTGACAGCTCGCAATCGCAATTTGTCATTGAATCCGACAGTTTCGTGTCGCAAATCATCCGGATCAACTTTGGAGTCAGATGATGTTTGTGGTTGCAGGAATTTTCTTTGTGTGGGTAAAAGGTCCTTTATAAAGAAACCTTTTTGTCTCAAAGGCACTTTTTCTGGATCCATTTTTTTATGTTAATTTTCCCGAGAATAACTACTTCCTAACAATAACAATATTTATACATATAAATGCAAAAACACCATCGTTTAACATCCTTCGGAAGAAAAACATTTCAATTCCTTGAAATTATTCAACATCCTCTGAGAACACATTTGAATTTCCTGAAATCAAAATTGACAGAAAAGCAGTGTCTCGCTCTGGATGGGTCACAAGTTGAATCCACTATGGACCAAGGTCGCAAACGTAGCGAATGAAAATCGTTCCTAATCGGGCACGCGCGATCTGGATTTCACTCAAATATGCACAGGATTCGCTTTGGGCGAGAATGGGGGTTGGGGAAGGGGGTGGGAGTGGGGGAGAGGAGCGGTTGCGTGGTAGGCCACACCTTGTGTTGTGAAAATAACACCTAGAGATAATAGACATAGGGAGGGGGTCAGGGCGTGAAAGTCACAGCCAAATTATGAGGGAAAGTTGCGAACTGGCACTGTAAAACACGGCGTTAAGTGTAAGAACAAGATTAAAGCGAAAGTGAGCAGGCGAGCGATCTGGATCCTGTAGACTGTCCAAACACAACCGTTGTCATTGATACCAATAGTCGGGTGATTTTCCCTGGAATAGGGCTAACCATGACTTGTGAATCGTCATGTTGACTTTTCACTTGTTTTCCGTGCTCGGGTTACTCGTATCGCCTTGAGATGGAAGTATCAAAACTGGCGGGTCGCGGTTGCGGATTTGTCGAGGGCAGGCAGACGATATGGGCGAACACCAGGGGGCGCTCTGAGCGTTTGTTGGGTGGGATTTGTGTATAGGGACTACAGAAATGACGTGCCGCTGGTGATAACAGTTAATTGACATGTGTACATTTGGTTTTATGTAAGTTATATGTTGTAAAAGTGATAAATTACTACATATTTTCGAGAAGTTTTGTGTTTATGACAGCTACATATCGCTAAATGTACCATTGCAATCTATGTATAAGTACAAGACATTCGAAAATGTGTTGGCTATGACGGGGTTATATTTTTTTCGGAGTCCACAAGCAGTTACCCAAAGTGTAGATCTTACATCCAGAGTATGGGTAAAATAAACTAAGTAGCCATTGGTACCGTAATTCCCTCGCGTAACCGCCACCTTCAAAGATTGACCGCCCGCCGCGCTGGCAAATGAAGGACCGTAATCCCTTGCATCCAGTCTCACGCCTCGATGTTTTCGCTCGGCGTCGAGGGCATGTATTGTTTTACCTATTACTACACGTGTAAACCAATTATTAGAAAGAAAATAAACAGGCTTTCGCTTTGATTCCGGGACCGACAAGACTCTCCAGAAAGCGACAAAATACTTACAATAATGATTACCTCCTTCGTGTTTTCGTTGGCGCTCGGGTATCTTCAGTAGCACAAAAACGAGGTAATACGAGTGGCAAAAAAGCGCGATGGGTGCTGAAATTGGATAGGGGAATTTTCGCCGCATTTGATCGAAGAAATACACGACTTGATTAGCGTGAGTGCTTGATTTTCGGGGGGCAAATTACCTTGTATCGGGGTCTCGATAACACGTTCTCATGATTAAGAACTTATGAGTGAGTTATCAATGTAACCAAGCTATTTACAACTTGGGAAATCGTGTAATGGGGAATAGATTAACGACTATTAACAGTTTCGCGAACACATTTCTAAGTGGGCCCCTTATTACGGGTTCAGTAAATAAACCGTGTTTAGGTTGACTGTTTGCGAATGATTAGCGATATAAATTGAAACTTTGTTTCCGTGGTGTCAATATCTAAAACCCACATCTGTAAATCGTTAGCCGGCGAAATGGACACCGATGTTTGGGGCAATTTTATCCTCGGTTTCGTGTTAGTAATTCTGGGTAATAGCACTAGGGTGTCATAACCAATTATCAGCCATATTTCCTGCCAATTTTTTGAATGCGAACACATTTTCCAATCCATCAAATACCGCCCATTATTCCTAAAATCTATTGAGTACGATGCAAAATCATGTCCCTATGATTATTAATAGAAATTAAAAAAATCATTATGTATCATTTGTAAGTTGGTAGTAGTATTTTTGTACGAATACGTTGTTATTATTAGTTTGTTTTCATAGGGCGCGAAATCTACTAATTGCACATGTGGCACTCTGTATGCGGACATGATAGACGTATATAAATGCAGTATACTGAACAGAGAAAAAACAGTACTGTTTTTCGCCGTTTTTCACTGATGATATTTTTGTGTGCTGACTGTTATAAATATATCTTCAATCCTTGGACATTTTAATAGCAGCAAAACGATCAGAGCTCCACATAAATATATTAATCTGGACATAAACGTCGAAGATCGACAGCGAATTGAACGGAATTCAATATTCAATTGTATTTACTGAATACAATTGTGTTTAAACGCAACATGATACAGCCATGTTTCAATCAATTATTGTTTATTTAAATAATAATTAATAATTTGGAGCATCGACCCAATATTCGTAGAATAATGGATTGTGCATGATTGTGAATCGTCGCAATAAATCTGGTCCTGTGCAATTTTTGAGAACTTTTCTCACGAAAACCTCAGGTCCATATGCACACATACAGCCATCCGACAGAACAGTACAATTTACAAAGTAGTTAACGGTCACCAATCATATTTCTACCAGCCAAAATGCTGATTCTTCAAAAGATTGGCTTCAAGTTATCAAGCAGTGCTTTTTACCTCATCTTCCCTGGTACTCTAGTATACATTCTCTTGTATACACTGGAACCGAACTGGGCTATAACCCAGTCACACCAACAACAACGCACTGTTCAACCCCGCGGAATCTACCAGAAGTTGCGGAACAGAACAGCCAGACCAGTTGCAGAAATGCACATGGTAACATGGTTTACTGGAATGGTCACGTACAAGAATAACGATAGTATCAATTCTATTGAACATGAGGAATTCATCCACCCAAACACGTCAACTGACCAATCAGTGGATGATGAAAAATATTCGATATCGTTGTATAATATCAACAAAACAACCGCTCCACTAGAGCTCAACAACATGTCAAGCACGATGGGTGACTGGCAGACAGTAGAAGTCAATCTTTTCTACGTCTACTCCGCACACCTCGACCCCAGAGGAGGCAATGGGCTCATCAAAATCCCGAGTGTCATGGACATACACTACTTTAATGTCCAACACAACGTGACCTGTAAGCTGTGGATGAGAGGTGGATTAGTTGCCACTACAATGGCTACCGTGACCAGGATAACGTTCACACCCATAGTGTAAGTGACCTTGGAATTCGTAGTCCAGTTTGACCACTTCAATGTGTGGTTAATTTGAGTCCATTTTGGTTACTTCTATTTTTTTTCTTAAAGAATAGGTCCGGGAGTTTCATGCGATAACAACATAACTCATACTATTGATATCCTGAGGCTAAGGATATAGTGGTAAACCGGTATAATCGGAGTTTTCTCCTTTCAGATTTCCAGCTGTGGACCTGACTTGTCTATTCCCTGGCAATCCATGGGATTTCGATATAAACAGTGAAGTCTCCATCTCCACTCGCTCGAGTCCGAAAGAAGTACGACTAGGAATCCAACAGCACTTCAGAGAACATAAAACCTTAAACTTCACTGTCTGCCTTTGGTCGCCGATCTACACCGGTGACGCTCCTTGGTTGGTCGAGTGGATCGAGGCTAATGTCATGTTTGGGGCCGAGCTATTCTACATTTACTATCTGGAGGTTGATCCCCACGTATTGCCAATATTGGAACACTATCGGGACATCGGACTGGTGAGGCTTCTACCCTGGAACGAACCTCGGCCAATGGGTAACCTCTCTATGAAGTTCAGCTCGTTACACACAGCAATGATCGCTGATTGTCAACACAGAACCATCAACCAATCGCGCTATTTGGTAGGAATTGATTTGGACGAATTCATTGTGCCTCGGGGAAATTTATCGAATTGGCAAGAAATGGTGGAGAAATCCGGGTGTGAGAACGCAGTTGGCTTCAGTGCCATACATTTGCTTTTCGAGAGCAATGCCCGGAGCCGGTTCGACTCGAAATGTCACGGATACATTCCCTGCAACGGAGCTTGCACGATCAACATCACCTCCAACTACTTGCGCAGTTTGTGTACGACGGAGCGATCCACCAACGTACTCCCAATCCCAGGACGATCGAAATACATAGCCTCGCCTGCCGACTACGGAAGGCTTGCGATGCACATCCCCGGTCATACGCGAGACAAGAAGAAGAAGAAGACATGCCGTATGGGTCCGGACGTCGGGGCCTTGCATCACTACAGACGGGCGGGAATCTGGGAAAACTCCGTCCAGGCGGGAGCTGTCTATGATGACTCAATGCATAGGTTCTGGGGCGAACTGACCGGGCGAGTAAGTCGCGTGATCAAGACACTACACGAGAGCTAAATCTGAGTGTAGCCTACATGTGAAATATTTTCCATATTCACAATATCTATATGTAAAAAAATAATTTAGTATTGTTTGTTCAGATCTGTCGCCGTGTGTGACCGACATAAATTACGCATGGTGCTGCATATTAACATAGTGGTTGATAATTTGATATATGAATATTAATTTATAAAGGAATAAATACGGGCGCACTTCATCTACGAGATGTTTAAAGTGGTGATTTAAGGGTGGTGGAATGTGTATTAATATTAATAATTTAACTTAATATCGCGATCATGCTATGAAACAGGTCGCAGTTATTTCGGATGTATGGGTGCATGTGTATCATTAACCATGGTTCCACACACATTCAATAAAAGTTTATGGAAGCATAAGTTAACAGAAGGCATGTCATTGTTTGTTCATTGTGAGGAAAAGGTGGATTCACGTCTATTGGCCCTGGAATAAAATATCCCGTATCCGAGTATTCTCTTTATTGCAGCTCACCAGAATTGACCGGAATGGATTGTCTTCATTCGCTTATCTGCGTATGTAAACCAAGAACTGGTTTGCCTTCTTTCGCAACACTGAGAGATCACACTCTTATTCTGTCCACGCTTTGCAGAATTTTCAATTGAGTCACTGAAATACTTAATAATTCATGATACACGCTTCCTATAAACATTCGAGTAAATTGCCAATTTTATCCATAAATAATATTTTTCAAGATCTAATACAAAGTTCAATACAAGTTACTGCAAAATCATCTGGTTACTTGTATTTATGCCGCTAGTTGTCAACCGGAAACCGGCGCAGGTCAAAGTATATGAAAACCTGATACATTTAAACCTTTGTGTTCCCACCAGTTCGAAAACGCCACGTACTTTGTGCATGTGAAGCCAAATCTTAGCCAATCAGCGATGACCTCAAATATTATCAAATCAACGAGCGTTCACCTCACTTAGGCAATAAATATCTTTGAAAATGGTGTGACACATCGCATCATAATTGTTTATTGTGATGTCCGGATGAGTATACCGGTATATTCTTCTTGGAAAACACAATCTCAAGATATAATGACCATATTTTCATTCCCGATGGAGCGGTGACAGAAATATGTTGGTAGGTTACCGTCGTACTTTCACCATTGGTCCATTCAAGTCGAACTAGCAAAAGAAAATCCCATATATCATGCCCTAAAGTCATTCTAATCACACAATATATAACTATTGTGTTATTATGGCTAAGATGGGATGTTTTCCATAAGTATGTAATGAACCGCCGAAATGGGGCCATTTACCGTTGGAATGGACCTTGCTTTTCGTATGTTTCATGCATGTTAAAATGCATGGGTGATGGGGCGAAAAATTTGAGAAAAAACAAATTAGTCCAAAAGCTAAGACAAAATAAGATGAGAAAATAAGATCACCGGTCAAACGCAACGTCATGAGAATATCCAGCAAACATGCATATCATTCCCCATATGTTCAAAATTGATTTCTAATCTGTAAATTCAATGACAAGTTAGATAAAATAGCAATTTCGTTCTATGACCTTGAAAATAAGGTCGAAGGTCAAATTCAAGGTCCTCAAAATATTCCTCATACATCATTCCCTATATGTGCACAATTGATCCCTAAGCTGTAAAGTCGATAATAAGCGAGATATTGGCCATTTTGTACTGTGACATTGAAAATGAAGTCAAAGGTCAAATTCAAAGTCATTAAATATTCAGCATATATCATTTCCTATATGTTCCAATCGATTCCTAAGCTGTAAAGTCGATAACAAACGAGATATTAGTCATTTTGTCCTGTGATTTTGAAAGTTAGGCCAAAGGTCAAATTCGAGGCCCCGAGAATATTCAGCATATATCATTTCCTATATGTCCACAATTGATTCCTAGTCTCTAATCTCAATATTAAGTGACATATTTGGAAAAATGTGTCACATTATAAAACATCGCATTTTGACCGAGTTTGGGCCAGAATGGCCTATTTCGAGCGATTCAATGGTAACGAAACTTATACACGTCACAGGGGTACATATAAGGAGTGTATGCATCAATAAGAAAAAAACAGTTACTGAACAGATTTTGAGAAAACGACCGTCAAACTCCAAAGTTGGCTATTTTTCGTCAAAAATGACCGCCATTTTGAAAAGAAAAGCTAAAATAATAATAATAAATACCGCCCTCTCAGAATATTTTTAGGTATTTTTGTGCAAAATTTCAGAAGGATTGGACCGTAAAAGTCTAAAGATAAAAATGTGGGCGATGGACGACGGACGCAACGTCAGGCTCCAAAGGTCCGTAAACCTAAAAAGGAAATAAATGAGTATTTTTGTTTTCGTTTGAAAAATAAACATCTCCGCATCTCTTTTTGTGGGACATCCTAAACCAGAAGCATTGTTTTTATGGTTTTGGTTTGAGGTGTCCTGGCTACTATTTATCATGAGTCGGTACATCATTAGTCATATGTTAAAAAAATATCTCTTGTACATTCAGTAACAATTACCATGGAGTGCACTCTAATAGTGATTGATCTGATTCGGAAAAAAGCTAGCCAGGTTTGTAGTTTTCATTCAGTTTACGATATACATATAGGACCCGACAAGAAACATACTCACATATACTCACACTTACATATATGTACACGTGTTCTTTTTAGGTTACCGAACCTTTGGTCCGATAACCTATTGCCGTGGCGTTGCGTCCGTCGTCATCCGTCTACATTTTTATCTTTAAAGTTTACGGTCTAATCTTTTTGAAATTTTGCATAAAAATACCTAAAAATTATCTGAAGAGGGAAGTATTTTCTATTTTCACAATTATTTTTCAAAATGGCGGCCATTTTCGACGAGAAATGGTCAATTTTGGACTTTGTCAGCCATTTTATAAAAAAATCCCCTCATATACCTCTGTGACATGAATAAGTTTAAAAAAGAAAATTCGGACTGCCGCCGATATAAATCTACTTAAACATTATTCAACATGGAGGTGGAGAGTGGCGAGAAAAATGAAGTGGTTGTGTTACCATACATGTAGATTACGGATACCTGCACGACACCCGTCCAACTTGAACCATGAACATACACCAGCGATACACCAGCGTGTCTCGTTTTGGCGAGAGGTCCAGACAGCCCTTGATTGAGAGTATTTGTATGTAGTAACAGAGAGTAAGGAGACTTTATCGATCGGTGTGCGGAAGTTGAGAGTTGTGTCAGTGTACAAACGAGGAAGTAAGAAACTCAACGAGTTGATTGTGTCGAGCGAGTTCCTGTCGGCTTCAATTGTAAATATGACATGAGGCAGTGAAGTTATCACGAACATTCAGTCGCTGGAGGATATGAAAGACACACAGTGATTTACCCACGACAGTACAATGACAGCTCAACCAAGCGTAACAGTTATGACGACGAAACCGCCTGTGCCTAAAAATAAACCAACTTTATTCAGTTCACGCAGCGTGGATCCTAACTATGCGAGGGTAGGCGAAACATTGAAATCACACGCCTGCCTGAAAGGGAGCCGGTCAACAGACGTCAGCCGTGCGTCAGGCTATGGGTTAAATCACGAGCGAAACGTTTCCTCAGACAGCCCGAAATCAACCGGAGAGGCTATTTATGCCGTGGTGAACAAACGTAGATGTAAGACGACAAATGACTTATCTGGTACAGCGTCCCAACATTTACAGGAAACAAAGTATTCAGTGGATGCCAAAGGATTGGGCAATTTGCGACAGCGACAGGGCGATGACGCTGACACGCTGATGGCTATGCCTATAGATCAAACGCCCATACAATCTCCAAGTACGGTTTCAGCCCAGATTGCTTTTTTCGAATCACTCGATGAAACTTCGCCCAAATCAAAACTGGAGTGTACATCACCAAAAGCCAAAACTACTGTACCACATCATTCTCAACACTGGAATAATACTGGCGTGTCAGGAGCTACATATCCTGGTTATCCAGAAGTGGAAGCCAAAGAACGAAACCAAAATCCAAGGACTCCAAATCACGAGGGATGTGTGGATGGTACCGACGCAGCTGGAAATCTTGAAAAAGAATCCTCCACTTCAAAAAGTCGCAAAAGTCTTCAAGAATCAAGTTCCAATGAAATATTAGCTATTCCTGAGAACAAAATGTCCAATAACGCCCCCATCCCTCATGGAAACGGACCAAATAAACCCAAAATGGACAATACAAAAGTTTCATCCACCAGAGTTCGCGAGGAGTCTACAAATAGAATTGATTCGATAGAACAAGGTTTGGCAAATTATGTCACGGTTGATGGCTCAGTACCACCAGGATTATCATTTGAAGGTAACACAAGTGAGGCATTTGAAGATGACCTCGAGCCTTACGCTACGTCGAGGAGGAGGACATTCGCTCCGTCATCAGGAAGTTTGGTCGATACAGGAGAAGGCAATGGCGACCACGATCCTCCAGATAATGAACTGAGTTCGGAAAAATCTTCACCTGGACACTTGAATACCAAGAAAGAATTATATATCACCGAGAAAACCTGTGGCGATGAACTAGCTCCTTGCGCTGCGTCTGGGAAGAAACATATAGCAACTGAATGTGAAGAAGAGGGTACAGGTGCCAGTGGTGAAGAAGCCTTCTACATTGACGAAACAGAACCATATGCTGTATCACGTAAACGTGGAGCGATCTATTCTGCTGAAGACGAAAATCCTTATGAAGACGTGGACTTCAAAGAAAAATGGACACACACCACACTCGTGGACAAACATATCTATGACTACATATGTGCTTATGAAAAGCTGGAAGAAACTGAACTCTACGTTGACCCGGATGTTGATGATGCGAGTAGAGACATAGTGATCGGTTTCGGATCTGAGCAAGACTTCAACTCATTCAATAAATTGTATGAAAATGTCAAGAGTGAGCTCTGGGTGGAAGGAATAAAATCTTCCTCTGTCAAAGATATCAACAGTCTTTGGGATCAGCTGCAATCAAAGTATCGTTGTATCTGCTCACGACCCAACGAGGAAGACGTTGAGATTGTCTGTCGAAGAGAAGATATTGATAAAATAAAGCGTACAATCGAAGAAAACGTCGGCAGCACTGTACACTTTTTGTATGAACGAGCCAAGTCTATGGAAACGGAAGAACTTGAACCCATCGTTACCATCGTGGACTTTGAACCAACTGGCTACTCCATAAACGGCAACAAAGTGTACATTCATATCGCTGATATAACGGACTTGAAAGTCTCGGCCATTGTCAACGCTGCCAATGGGTACTTTAACAATGGGAGTGGTGTTGCCAGGGCTATTGCAAGAGCCGCCGGGCGCAGGTGGGAGAACAATTGCAAGGATTACGTGAAGTCTCATGGAATGATTTCTGTGACTGAGGTGATCAAGATGGAATCGGGAGATCTACCATGCGAGGCAGTACTGAATGCGGTGGGACCTCGCTGGCCAAAACGAGCAGAGAAACAGGCAAAGTGCAAGGATGAAGTCCGTGCAACCTTTGGCAATATTCTGCTGAATGTAGAGGAGTACAAGTTGACAAGTGTTGCAATCCCTCCCATATCTTCAGGTGTGGTTGACACAAAAGACACTAACACTGTGATAATTATATGTGAAATTCTTTAAAATGGAGTCAATGCTTTAAAAAGTGAAACGAGTCAATGATCAGTGATATCTGGATATTCGTAGATGTTCCAACCATTGTCAACGCTATGGTTTCTCATTATATTGAATTCCATTTGCAGGCAAGTTCAAGGTACCACATGAGATAGTTTCCAGCGCCCTGGTAGCAACGCTACTAAACACCCCGAAAATGGAGAGTTGCTCGTCTGTTCACATCGTGGATGTACGAGACGATGTTTTATCACTGATCAGACAGGACATAGAGGCGCGAATGCGGAAGGAAACAGGCGCAAGCAATCGAATACAGCCACTCAATGATGATGAGGTACTTGCCACGATTGCAGCTGTGAAGTGTGACAGTGCTACAGGAAAAAAGTTCGGTAATAGACTCAAAGTCCTCTTCAAGAAAACACAGTGACGCGTACATGTAGTGAACCCATACCTGAGGTGTTTAGCATGTTGTGTTTTATGTGTATCTATAACATGTGTCACAAATAGATATCGTTCACATCGTTCAAGGAATTGATTATCCTAATACTGTCTCTACAAATGTCAACCATGTGTTCTTGTAAGTATTGTGCGTAATTATCATATTTATATTTATATATATAGCTAAAATCAAAACACAATGATCTTCTGTTGCGTTATCTTACCATTAACAATGTACAAGTATCACTCGTGTATAATATTTTTTATTATTCGGTCACGAATATCCACTTCTGTAACAATACAGTGTTATACAATAAATAATATACTTTGATTCGTGTGTATGACTGCATGATATATTGATTGTTCCAGGATAAACGTGATTTACGCATACGCCGTAAGCTGTTTTCGTGACTCGCTGTCCGTTCGCCAAACGGACTTTGCCAAATGAGACATTGAGCCAATATCTGAAATATCTAACTTGTATTGACAAAGTTTCTATATAAAACCTGTGCGATATAATTTTTGTTTAGTTCTGGACAGTAATGATGGTGCATATTTTCAATGAATCGTTGAAAGCCACGAGTGCCCAAAATAGACTGGTATGCCCCTGGGGTCAAAATGGAAGTTAATAGATCCAAATCCGAGTGAGGGGGGGGGGGGGGTTACTGAACAATCACTTTGGTAATGATTGTATCGAGCGTGTATATGATAGGCCGAGAATGGTGGTGGTTCATATTTCTTGGAAAATCATAACTGATCGGTCATAGTAAATCTAGGCTGCGGCTGTCTCCATTACACATTCATTTCTCAAGATTGCACGATTTTGTTTTACTGAGTCTTGAGTAGTACTTACTCATGACTTCAAAATATTTTACTTTATTCTTGATGTTTCGTTTCACAATATTCTGCCATAGTAGTAAATATACTTGAATAATATCCTATTCTGTGAGCCAAGGTGCATTATGATCCCGCAGGAAGTCATTTTTGGTGGATATTTTTGATGACATTGAATTTGACGTAAGATGGTCCTGTCATTGGGCGCCTACATTGCATTGGGAGATATTATGAGCACATTGTAAGTCTTATATGATAAATATCCTGGCCTCAAACGCCTAGAAATACTGCTCAGTATCTGAGTACTTTGTACACACTAATCGGCTTGATACAGAATTTAGGCTCGTAATGTCAGCATATATAAAATACAGGTGATCTGAAACTTTCAGATGACCTTTACTACTGACATCTATGTTATGTGAACTAAAAATGCATATTAGTATACGGCAAAGGAGGGTTTGATGATAGATGTCGGTATGTATTATGAATATATAGAGAGTCCTATACGAATTGACTTGATATGACCATGAGTGCGCAAACTCAAAAACATTCACTCAATATTAATAGGTCATTGGAATTCGAAACTCTTCTAGATGAAGTCCAGGTTTGTATTACAATGTACCAGCATATAATATGCCATGTTTCGTGTGCATTCTGGATTTTTGGATGAGGTTACAACACATTGTCTCGAGTGTTAACATACATGGTCATGTCTAATTCAAAATGTGGAAATTAGCCATTTGATCAGAGTTAGGCACGAAATGCCCATGACTTCTCTGAGTTTTCTTTTTCTTCACTTTCCGCTTTCCAGATCGCGTCAAGTTCCTATTTTCCCCCAGTATTTTTTCCTATTTTCTGGATATTTTTTTCAGAGAATATAAACGTTTGCATGGTATTTTTGGCCATTCAAGGGATACTGTTTGTAAGTATTTCCTACGAAAGCGTATTTATGACGGCGTACAAGGGTCATGTTGTAAACAGAACAAAAATATGGAGTCGCGATCTCGACTTTTTAATTCAAGATCACGACTTAAGCTCTATATTGTTTGGTTCCACAACATGGCCCGAATACGCCGTCATAATTTCTCATATTTACGAGCAGACATTGAGCTTTTTGTCCAACCTTAATTTACCGATTATGTAAATTTTGTCCATGGATTTTAAGTTTAGTCTTGCGGATTGTTCGGTGTTTGGTATCACACTTGTCATTACTAGGTATTTGCTGCTCATCGTGCAGTATTATCCCCAATTCACACAGCATCTCTCCCGATTGGGACCATAACTTACCTCCGTTGTCATGATACTTGTCGTGCAGCTAAACAGACGTTATTTTCGCACTCTTGGCCCTAGACAAGCATGTCTAAAAGTTATCAACGATTAACTCTGACCCTGACCTGAAAATTTTCTCCTGAGTCAACATTTTTCATTTCCGTTGACATCTCGCCCCAGACAAACATGTACACATGGGTATTGAGAATGAACTCTGACCTTGGCCTGAAGTTTTTCCGCGAGTTAGCATTTTTATTTTCATCGATATCTAGGACATAAAGCAGAAAAAAACGTTATTTTCAGACTTGTCACCCTAGACAAAGATTCTAAGGTTGACTTCGACCTCGGACGTTCGCAGAGGCATCATGTTGTTCTAGACAAGTGTCTCTTAAGGATATGCAGGGTAGGAAGATAATTTCACACGATATGCCCAAGGCATCTCAAGGCCTTGATGTCAAGATGGTTTCGACGATTTATACTCAGAACAAATTGCCGTTTAGATACAACTCCCTTTGTGCTATACTTTGTTCTGACCAATCGTCAAATATGTCGCATGCCATCATACAGTGGCGTTCGAAATATGCGAAAGGTTCTGCACCCGTTTAACACGATGAAATATCTGCTGATGAAACATATGCATGTGATTATCATACACGGATTGGTTGGCCACCGATACCTTGCCAATACCATTGTTCCTATAATGGTGAAGCGCTCCTGTGGTGATGTTCATCTCACAAACCCTGCAATGTCCTCGATGACAAGGCAGGTGTACAGCAAACCGCGTACTGGCATTTGGCGATGCTATGTATTTGCTTCGTGAGGGGAACTGTAAGATTCTTGTCGTTCTTTCTGTCATGCACATTGTCCTCAGCGAAATGCTAAGGTTTTGGGCATCCTTGAGGTGACATACTTTCCGAAAGCACAAGTTGGATGACTGACAAGAGGAGTCGACCGGGCTGTCTCCGTTGGACTCGAAGAGTAAATGGTGGGCTACAAATGATGAATCTGGAGCACATTTTGAGTTCTCAATCATTTCGTGCCAGTTTCTTGAATTCCCACGAGGAACAATCAACTCATCAAAGTCAACGCCCACCACAAACTTAGTCTGGTTGATGTTTCTCTGCTGGCAGTCTCCAACCATCGTTAGCTGTAGGTTGCCATGATGTACATGTTTGGAGTCATTGTCTGCAAATTTGGGAATGTGCCATGGGAATGACTTAACCAGCCCCATCTGTTCATAATAGTCGATGATGGCTGCAACGTTCGGTGTCACATTAAGAACATAGATGTATAGCAGTTCAGCACCGAAGAGCAAATTTGTTTCTATCCACTCAACAAACCATCTACTGTCTCCTGTATAGAGTGGAGCCCACAGACAGACAGTGAATGTTCTGCTCCCTCCGTGCTTGAACAATTGCTCCACCTTGAGTTTAACATCACCGATCTGGTTAGGAGCCATGGTGAGCGATAATTGGGTATCATCTGGAAAGCTCCAGTAATCACCAGAGAACTCGCAATGAATGTCAACATCTGGAAAGCTGTTGTAAAGGAAGGTATCCAAATAAAGTGGTATACATTCATGAGAGAGTTTTGAAATGTATAATTCACTTGCCAGAATATGAAACGATACCATAGGTAAGGAAGTTCGTTTTTGAAAAACTTACATGTATACTATCTCGGTAAGATAAAAGATGAACATACATACATTGCTGTATGACCGTATCGTTGTAGTGTTATCCCCTTCACAACTTCAACAATCGATCCACGAATCCACAGCCTGCAAGTTACAACATCTGTCAGGTGATCTTTCTGTATCGTACCAAAGACTTTGACGACAGGATTTCCCGATCTTACATCAAGGTGTGCTGAGTACACGTAGAACACTCCATCGTGAATCGCCTTCCAATCTGGAACGTATTCTTCGCTACGTGACCGATTTACTTGGTCAGTATAATAGTTGCTATCGATAGTCCCGATTGGTAGTTCACTCGGGGCCCTGCTGCGATGAGTCTCGCCGATGACAATGTTGTAAGCAGGTTTCTCTCGCGTTGGATCGACGATACCAAATTTGGTTTTGTTTCCTTCGTTGGGGACCATGAATGGATTCCTATGAGAATGAGCGCCTATGAGTTTGTTACTAAAGTACATGGATATCCTTGCATTGTTAGCAGTAACGTCGTTTCTTGTGACCAATGGTGAATAATCATACGTAGCACTCCATATCTCTTCGACGGATACATGCATAATAATGCAGATTAGGCCACAGAATATCGCGCAGTTGCACTTTGTCCATCTGCGGGATGTGTTCTTTTCCCCTGTCATTGCTATATCTTGGTTCCATGTTACTTAATTATAAACATCCGTTATATGAAAAAGTACTTGAAAATAAGCGATCATACAGAAGCGATTATATTGACGAAGCGCTTGGAAAATCGGTCCTTCGATTTTCGAAAAAGGGCACGCATAACATGTGCTGTATTTATTCAATATGTACTGTGTGAGCTCCACATGTTGTAAATTTGCTTTCGATTTGAAAGGATGTTCATTGAATTGCCGTTATACGAAAATCTCATTGATCCACTAGGAAATAAGAAATGACCTGGTGATATTTGCTGCTGGTGTTGCTACTTGGGAAGGGAAATTGACTGTGGAAAAAGTACAAACCTCACGTTTACCATATGATCCAGCACAGTGCGTACCCAAAATACCGAGAAAAATAGCAATAAAAAAGTTAACAACATCTATTTTACCATACATTTAGCTAGTCCCAATTTGATGGATATTGTATTGGGATAAAAATCAATAACATTATTTCAAAATCCACAGCGTAACAATGATTACGCCGTGGCGTCATAGTAACACGCCACAGCGCAACAGCAACACGCGACGGCATGACAGGATTACGCCGTGGCGTCACAGAAACACGCCACAGCGCAACAGCAACACGCGACGGCATGACAGGATTACGCCGTGGCGTCACAGAAACACGCCACAGCGCAACAGCAACACGCGACGGCATGACAGGATTACGCCGTGGCGTCACAGTAACACGCCACAGCGCAACAGCAACACGCGACGGCATGACAGGATTACGCCGTGGCGTCACAGAAACACGCCACAGCGCAACAGCAACACGCGACGGCATGACAGGATTACGCTGTGGCGTCACAGAAACACGCCACAGCGCAACAGCAACACGCGACGGCATGACAGGATTACGCCGTGGCGTCACAGAAACACGCCACAGCGCAACAGCAACACGCGACGGCATGACAGGATTACGCCGTGGCGAATGCTCAGTGCGCCGAAATGTGAAGACATTATTAACAGGGGGTATACAAGGCAATGTTCTAGAAATTCTAGCAATGTTCTGAGGTACAACAGTGCTTATCCTGTATTCTGTGAATTTGGTAAATACAGTCTTGAACTTGATGAAGTGTTTGTTCATTATCAAAAAAAATAAATAAATAAACTGGCGAAAACAATTACGTCGTCGAATTTTGAACAAGCAAAAATTATACTCTGATTTTTCTAACTTGTTTTCAATAGAAGGCTGAAATTTGGTATAAAATTGTCGAATTGACTCCTAGGTGAAGCATGCCAAGTAATAGAACGATCCCATTCAGCATCGCAGAAATATCAGCTAGAAAAACGTTATAAACGAGCTAGATAAATCAGAGTGTAGAAGAAATATAAATAAGAAAATTTAAACGCACGACTTGTCTTCATAAACCATTGTTTATAAACAAATTAAAAAATAATCGCTTGCAAAGAGTAAAAAAATTCCACAAATAATGAGTTTAGTCCCATGACGCGAACGGGGACATGACAAATTTTGTTCATTTGACATATTTGTTGACGCAAAATAGAAATTTCGAGTATAAATTTTTTTGCATCATCAGAGAGCTGATTGTGTTAAATATTATTTTCGAGGCGTTTGAGTTAGACAGTAACTCAATATTATTAGCTGTGCGACAATATATCCTACTTAATGTGTTCGTCAATATATACGATTGTTTATTCGGATGGGAAAATCGTATCTATTTTCAAGAGTGAAAGATTATTGGTCAGTGCATGCGTATCTGTTTGGGGAAAACGTAGGCCAACCTGAACGACGGTAGGTTGAAGTTCGCATAATTATTTCCTTTGCGCGGAACATGTACGTTGTCGCGTTATGACGTGGATCACGAATCACGATATTAACGACGAGTATTCGCCAATCATTTTACATCGTCACGCTCATTATTGCCAACAGTTTAATAGAGTGAAAGGTAATAATATTAGTCATTATTGACATCGACAATTTATTTAAAATCTTTGATCGAACATTTATGATAATTTGCGATGCTATTTCGGCAGGTATTCTGGGATATTATTGAGCGTTGAGCAAAAATCACACAAGCTTCTTTTTTCCCGAGACATTTCCGGAGGCCATACGAATAATTTTGAACCAGAGCTTGACCATAAAGTACTTATCTGCACAGGGACGGATCCAGGAAGATGTGTTAGGGGGGGGGGGGGGACAGGCAGATATGGCAATACTGACTGACTAGAGCGATCGAGAGAAGCTAGAGATCATTCCGGTCTGGAAATGGAAGTTTATAGTTTTTATAGCACCTCTGTGTGTATCTTAGGGGTCCTCTGGAGTTCATAATGGAGAAATAGTTATTAAAAAGAATAGGCCACCCCCTAAATCCGCCCCTGTATCTGCAGAATGTAGTTCATTGGTTTGTACGAACGGAATCATCTATGACAGGGGCGGGTACAGGATTTTGGGGAGGGGGAGGGGGGGCAATGCAAACTCTAGATCGATATAGCGGCTAGGGGTCTGGGGCCCACTCAAGGGCCCCTGATGTTGAAGGATTATGCACCCTCAATGGTCTGTTTTATGGCTCTCCTTGGTCAAATTTCCATGGCCTTCAAGAGTTTATGAATGCCTGTTCTGGGGCGGTTCCAGGGTTCTGAAGGAGGGCTAAGATGTGAAATGTTGCTAAGTGAGCTGATGTAATCCCCGTCGGCCGGGGGTCTGGGGCCCACTCAAGGGCCCCAGAAGCTGGAGCTATTCACGTGCCTAATACAACATTCCAGAGCTCTCCAGGGTCTTATCAAGCATTATTTGACACCCATAAATGCATGATCAGTGTAGTTGAAATAAAATATGGCATAAAATATTACTTGGTTTTGGACCCCGTCAACGGATTATGTGCATTTGTCATTCCATGCTCCTAAATACTTCCATTCATAGAAGGTGAAGGCGATGAAGTGCTTTCACTGAGAAAAAGTGGGTTGGCTGTAGAGCGAATACACTGCTCTCGACATGATCCCCAAAATCAAAGCTACCTCCCGGTGTAATTTATCTTGAAAACACTTCCTCCCCTCTCATTTCTCTCCTTCATCTTCTTTCTTTTTTTGTGGGGGGGGGGGGGAGGGGGGGCATGGCCAACTTGCCCCCCCCCCCCCCCCAACCTTCCCCGGCCAGTATGGAGAGGAATTATGTTGGTGGTATCGCTTTGATACCTACCTGGATATGAAAATAAGACCTTACTTATCATAACGTGTCATAACTTGTCAATATGATCTTACTTGTCATAATGTCATAAATTGGCAATATGGCCATACTTCTCATAATGGTTTGTTCAACAAGTGTTGGCATTGTTGTGCCACCATGGTGAACATCATTTGATTTATTCGTTCAGTATTATATCACATATAATATTGTCACATCAATGGCACTGAATGGTATGTAACATCACACATCGCATCACACATATCAAATAGATTACTGCTTTTCCTTTCATGTTTTCAATAACTTGAATGTTCTTTTCCGATATGAGCAGAATGTTGACATAAAATTGTTTTTACCCATGTTAAATATTCCTCCCAATGATGGAAAGCTCATGTTCGTACCGACTATGTTTGTAATTTAAAAATAAATCATTAATCCCTTTATCTAAGGTCCAAAAAAAGTTTAATGGTTCTGGTTATTGGGGTCCCCGAAAAAGTGATGCGACGACACGATTTTTTTTTCATTTTTTTTTTGCTAATATTGGCGGCTGATGACTGATCCCGTCGATTATGGCCCATTTGGCCAACTATGTTCCCCTAAAATTGGCTGTTGATAAGTGACCCGGTTGAATTTGGCCAACTTGGCCAGCCATACACCAAGTTTTGCAATGTCAAAGACACTTGGAATCATTTGACTCGATGATTATCTCACTCAAATCGATGTACGGGTGTCAATTCACTAAAGAAAAAAAAACGAAAATCGGCTCTTAGAAAGTGATGCGCGCAATTTTTTCCGTTTAAAAAAAGAAACTTGTGATGCGCGTAGTGCAAAGTGACGCGCGCGCCTAACCAGAACCATAATACTTTTTTTTTGGCCTAAGCAACATTTTACAACAATACAGGAACTTGTGGGGGGGCTTTGGAGTTCACCCTCGATAGCTTTGAATGTTTCAACTCCATATGTGAGTCAAATTTGGTATGTGGATGGTTTGTGAATTGGCCTCTGAAAAAAAAAGTGTTTCAGTTTGTAATATGAGTATATATGTATTCAAACATGGTGCATCTCTTTGAAATAAATGTTTGGTTTTCTGTTCCACATCTCTATGGGGATCATCCACATATTGTTGTGTTAGTGGTAATTGGCAATACACCTGTAAAACAAGCTTTGTTTTGGACAGAGTTTAGTCAGGCATTTTAAGTTACCTCTCTGAAATTTTGCACAAAAATGCCTGAAAATATTTCAAGAGGGAGGTTTTTTTTATGAAAAACGGCCAATTTTGGTCTTTTACGGTCGTTTCCTTTTGTACAGCAACGTTTTTTTTCTAATTGATGCATGGGACTCCTCATTCGTACCCATGTGACGTGTAGAAGTTTCGTTGCCCTTGAATCGCTCGAAGTGGGACATTTTGGCCCAACCTTGGCCCAAATGGGACTTCACCATGTTAAATTTTCCTATGCTTTATAATGGGACACATTATTGTTAATATCTCACCTTATGTTTAGATTAGAGATTAGGAATCAATTGCGGACATGTCGGAAATGATATATGCTGAATATTCGCATAACCTTAAAATCCTTTGACCTCATTTTCGAGGTCAGAGAACAAAGTGGTTAATATCTTTCTAATTATTGACTTTACAGCTTAGGAATCTAATGTGGACATATAAGAAATGATAAATGCTGAGTATTCTTATGACCTTGAATTTGACCTTTGACCTCGTTTTCAAGGTCAAAGGACAAAATGGCTAATATCTCGCTAATTATCGACTTTATAGCTTAGGAACCAATTGTTTACATAAAAAAAATGATATACACTGAATATTCTGATGACCTTCGATTTTGGACCTTATTTGCAAGGTCAGAGCATGAAATGGCTAATATGTCGCTTATTATCAACTTTACAGCTTAAGAATCAATTGTGAATATATAGGAAATGATATATGCTGAATATTGCCATGACCATGAATTCGACTGTTGACCTCATTTTCACAGGACAAAATGGCAAATATCTTGCTTCTTATCGACTTCAAAGCAACTGCCTTCGAAACCTGTCAATATTTTTTTAAAACTATATTTCATAATAAACATGCTAAATTAACAGAATGGTACATGTTCACATCAAATGTATTGACTATTACCTGTCATCTGGGAAACTTTGCTCATTTGAACAGGCTGTTCTCGCGTAAACACAGGAACTTTATCCATCACACGCAGATGTAAACAAAGCATAGCACTGCGATATAGACTGACAATTCCACGTACATCATGGTTTATCACTGATTATTTTCTCATAGCTAACACTATATATGCACACACCTACTGGAAAATGTACTCGATGTGGACTTTTAAAGCTTGATTTGGGCATTTGTTCACATTCGAGTATGATGGATACAATCCGTTTGTTTATTTACAAAACCGGTACAAAATTTGTATTAAAACGGATGAAAATACAACTCGGAATGACTATAATCGTCGAAATCATTGAGCACACCTTTTGTTATCTTGCATTAGAAAAATTTTAGTCTCGAATAAAATATTGCATACATTCGAAGGCATTAGCTTTAAAGCTAGGAAACCGACATATAGAAAATGATATCGGCTGAATATTGTGATACCTTGAACTTGACATTTGACCCTATTTTTTAGTACAGAGCACAAAATGACTAATATTTCGGTTACTATTGACTCTACAGCTTAGGAATCAATTGTGCACATATAAGAAATGATTGCCATGACCTTGAATTTGACCTTTGAATTCATTTTATAATATTTGTCACAGCTGAATGGCTGATATTAAGCTTGGAAATCAATTGTGCAAATATAGGGAATTATGTATGCCAAATATTTCGATGACATTGAGTTTGAATGCTGACATCATTCTCAAGGTTATAGGACGAAATCGCTACTATCTTCCTTGTTATTGAATTTACAGCTTAGCATTCACCTTTGGACATATGAGGAATGATATGCATCTTTCACATATATGCTGGATTTTCTCGTGATCCTGAATTTCGTGGACCAGAAACTTTATTTTCAAGGTCATGGGACAAAATGGCTAATATCTAATATATAAAACATATATTGTCCGGTAACCTGTCATAGCCTTTGGGCAATTTTTTTTTATTCCAAGCGTATGCTTCAAGGGCCTCAGTAGAATATCTCGAGAAAGTCGGGAATATATTGGAAATAAGCGAGTTCGACATTATCAGAGTTCGACAACAGATACTTAGGAAATTGCCGTTAGTCGTGCATGAAAACAGTGGATAGAGAATGATCGGCCTGCCTACATTGCCGGTTGCCACAGTATCTAGACAAATAACAATGACGTCATGAGACTGTATGTAGAACTCGCTCTTGAGGCGGGCCACTTTGAGGAAAAAAATGATGCGAGGTTGACTGGCCCGAGTTTGAATCTTGATTTGGCAACTCAATTTAGGAAAGTAATACACATTTTAGGCCCAAATTTTTGCGATTTCTCATTCTATAGAGCTACTGCAGAATAAATACATTTTGTCAGTTCTACAAGTGATTATAGCTTTAATGTTCAATGTTTATTGTCGATTTGACATGTATTCTAGTCACAATTACTTACAGAATGATTGTGCTCATTGCCAAGTATTTGTGATGAGTATATTATTGTAAAGAATAAATACATATAAGAATTATTTCGTTCTATCCACAGTCAAGGGTTGTTTTGGACGGCGTCCTCTAGATTGGATTGTATAAACCTTTGCCATTACATATATGTGCTATGTTATTGTTTCTTCTGGAACAAATATTTGGCTGGTGTCTGCTTTTTCCATCTTCCAACTTCGTAATAAAGAAGTGCATGCATGCATTTTGTCTGATATATTTTTATTACATCGATTTCCCCATTTTCAAATATTAAAAATACATTTTCATGAGCAATACAGCATTTCTGAATATCATAAAAATGGAATATCATATGAATTACACTTTTATAATGTATCTACTGTGGATGTCCAGACAATCATCGGATTATTTGATGAATCTATACCGATATATCCAGCAGAGTTGTTATCACTTAGAAATCTGTTGTTTTCTAAATCTCAGCGTTTCCTTTATAGGTCGTTATCAAAGCACTGTGCAGATCGAACAAGCAGATTAGTGTTATATGAATTCAACATAATTCACTGGTTGAAGATTTCTTACATTGTAATGTGCATATTGATATTATTCTGCTACATTTAAAGTTTGGATTAACATAATTTAATACTGTTGTTCTCTGTTGTTCCATTAGTTTTATTCATATCTTAAATATAATCGTCATATTTAAGAGTGAAGTTAGCTGGTCTTATCAAATATACCAAATGGAATGCATGTTCTTCATTCCATACAATAACGAAAGTTTTTCCAACTGCCAATGAACAAAATCTACTCTCACTGTGCACCTATAAGACAACCAAGGACACTATATAGTAATGGGGGGATACATCTTCTTTGTTACAGTCGGGTTACCAAACTTTATATTGGTGCCATACCTTTCGAGCCTTCGGTGGTTTATCTCGCCATCGGTTCTGGAAAGTCTCCTCTGCTGAATCCCATCACCAGTATATATCGAGTTCCTGAGCACAGACAGGTGAGTCACTTGTCTGGGGCACCCAGATGGATAGTTAGTTTGACCATGGGAAGTTTGAAGAATGGGATAGAGCTGCTCTGCGGGCGCGAGATCTTTTCGAAAGGGGGGATCACTGCAGAAGTGATAGTGACTACACAAGTAGTGACACCACAATTACAGCGCACCTGTCTGGTGCACTCGTAATGCTATCGGCAACACTACAGTAATGGAGTACTAGTATACACCTTCATCCTTGGGTCACCGAACTCTACAATTGTCTTTTGCAAGCAGCTCTAAATTTGATAATGTTTCATATTTAGTATTCCGATTTTGATCAACCTGACTAACCATCCACAGACAACTATCTCACCACTCTCGCATCGAACGGAAAGAGAAAAATTAGAAATTCTCATATAGGCCTATACTCCCACCGTAATTATATTCAGGCTGCAAAATACAACTTTCTGAATCTTACTTCTGGATTAGCATTCACTATTATATTATCAATGTGTTCCACATGAACTGTGATTCACCGATAGCATATTTCAGTCTTTCATACATGTCGAACATACTCTATACGGTTTCCTTGATTTCGGGTTTGTTAATGAGTAGATTAGTTCTAGATTTCAATGTGTGACAAATGGGAAATTGATGGATTTGAATGATATATGACAGTGTGAATGTATCATGAATGTTGATTGAAATGCGTTAGTAATGAATACTATAAATTAGTGTCAAGCAAGAATGCAACTGAAATATCGACATGTTTTTTTTTAAAATTTCAATAATTACCAAGCCAAGCTGGAATATCTGTAAATTTGGACATACCACCGGTGACGACGGCTTCACAGAGTATGATTCCTACGCTGTCAGTGCGTTGGATAATGAGGTAGCGCCCGAGTATTGATGATGAATTACACGTGTATGTAGCTACGATTGGTACTTGGTAACCATGGTGATAATGGCAAACGTCATAGGTTGGTGGAGAGTATGAAGGTGTTTCGTCCAATGGTGATACCATATCCACGCCTATGTAGAAGCTACTGAGTTGCCAGGAGCAACCTGTCCACGGATATACAGTTTCGTATAATCAACAATAGTGTAAGTACAATACATAAATAATAATATTAACATTAGACATATTATTGTCGTCACTTTCCCTGATATCATGATGTCAGTTAGAATCTAACATGCAAGGTTTTTCCTTTGGTGTTTTTTAAAGTGGAATAATCGGTTTTTGGTTGAAAGTTATTAACAGCTGTCCCCAGACACAGTGCTTACACAGAGCAGCTGTACAAAAGCGCACACGAACTTGTCAAAATTTGACGTTGAAAATCGGATTTTAAAAATAGTTCTGCACGGAACGGTTCCCATGCAGTGATGCAAAATTAACAACAATAGCTGAAAATACAGAAAATTACACAGCCCTATCACTTGAAACTCGTATATGTATGATATATTATAGTGAGTGAACTCCAAATATTCAGTTTGATTATTCTGTGTTGCAAATAACGATAATATATGGAAATTCATGTCTTTGTTTATGTTGGCGCAAATGTGAACAATTCGTTCACATCGTGCGTTTTCACGGTATGTTCAAACTCCACTGCTGGGTCATCCGGACTATTTTTGGGGTTGTGACGGTGCTATGTCAACTAATATATGCTAGCCAATTGAATTATAACGAATTTTAGAAACCGATTATTTTACTTTAATTTGACAAGCTAACCTCTACGTCTTCGTGGTTTGATTACAATTCTCTCATTGCCAGAGCTATCGATCATTACAAATGTAAGTATCAATTTATTACCACCAATACAACTAGATTTTGATGATGACAATAGCAAACGTGAAAAACAATATTTCGCAAAATATACAAAGCCCGACCAATTGGCTTATCCAAAGACACACTTGTATCACCAGGGGCAGACAGTGTGTGGAATGTAGTTGTTTCTACTGTACACCTGATGGAATTAGTATACAACTGCCAAACCTATGAAACCAATCCGAAACAATCCCCATGGAATAGATATACGACAAGTACAAAGGTACCTATTTGCCAAAATACTTACAATCTGGCCGTCTCGTCAGCGTAACGCTTTTAATGTAATACGCATGGCCCAGGTCCACACTCCACCACGCGTCCGGATTGCCTTGTGTCATCGCACAGTCGTCGACGGACAAGGTGTTTGGGTCGCTGTAGCCATCAACAGCCAGTAAAGCTTCTCCAGTGCCGTGAACTGATATCTGGGTAGCATCTTTCTCGAGGGCAACATTGGTCAACGATCCTGGAAAGCCCATTTAGCATTACTAGTATTATGGATTGCTAACTGGTATTTAGCTGCAAGCTGGCAGTGTTGTTGTGAATTATGAACTTGATGACGAGTCGGCAGTCATTTTCAATTATATGGACAGCCGGCATTATTATTGCAGTATGTGAAGAGAATGGATCATCACTGTAAAATTAAAAAAAAACTTTCCAGAGCAGAAATAACAGTCGAGAGGAACTGATATAAGAAGAGTAAAATCAATCTATGTTTAGAATGGGATAGTGATGTCCTACCTGTATTGATGTGACAAGATGCAAGCAGGATGAGGACACAGGTGAGGAACATTTTGTCGTCTTCCCTCATCTGCCTTTTGTGAACACTGTTTGCACAACAGCCTTAATTTGTTGCATCCAATATCGATTTTCCGTAAATTATGAACGAAATATTATCGCAACAACTAGATCAATATCCAAGTATAAACATCATGAATTAATAATTCATTACTGTCAGTAGTTCGAATAACCACGTCATTATCATTATTATATAGATACTAAATGTAACATTCTCGATGTTCTTCCACTGGATGCAATTCACTAGAATAGCACTCCCTGGTAGTTCTCATGTACCTTCATTTGATGTTTTATTCATCTCGTTTTGCTCATCGAATAATTGTCAAAACAAAAGACAAAGAATAATAAAAACTCAAAGATCGATCAATAATTAAAAACTGCTTGAAGAACAACATGCAGCACAAATAGTGGAAATGACAGATGTTTAAAAAAAACGTTCGCTCTCCTGTCAAGCATCTCCATAATGCTACATCTTACAGGGGATCATTCAATGTCCGGTGTATGTCTTCAAGAGTTAGCCATGTACTGTATATATTGCCTAGCAGTAAAGGACAAGAGGACAAGATTATTTGGATGCCATATCTTAGGAAATTGCAAGAAATGTAATACAGTCTCCTCGAATTTGTCCAATTACTTATATATAATTTGGAGATGTATAAAGATTCTAACCTGTCAACTAAATTATACGACAATTATGATGATTCATTTTTTTGCCTCTTCTAAGCACAAACATTCCGATGTCGATAGCACCTGGTGTGTTTGTCCCATAACTTATATGCTATTCCAGAGCTAGTTGCAAATATGAAGACTTTGTTCACCGAAGTTCCCAGCTAATCTCTAAACTGCTGCGACAAGTATATGTTTTTCCAAGACTTATAGCTGCTTTCAAGAAATTCTAAGAAATCACAATTTGGTTGATAAGTACAAAAAGTATGTCACCAGTATGCAGCAAGACCTGTTTGCATGTTAATGTTTTGGAGTTCATGGTGGGTGCCACGTGTGAGGCAGGCAATGTTCATCCTTTCTAGAATACATGATTTCACCTCCCTATGGCCATAAAATGCAGGTTCATGAAGTTCCATACAATTTTATCGATTTTGCCTGACACTGGACTTTGAGATTGAGTAACGGACTTAGTTTAGTTCGGTCGTAACACTTGTTTATTGGGTATTGGCACCATGCTTATCGCAAACGTTAAATAAATATGCAGAGCGTATTTCCAGACGTCATCTCGAACGAAAGTGGAAAAATCATAACTCTGATCTAATAAATCATGTCACATAACACAACGGAAAACAGGCGACAGACTTGGACTCCTGACGCAAAGCAAAAGTGCTATCATGATTGACTTTTCGATGCTGCTCCATAGGAAAGCGTTCCCCGGATAATCGTTTTAAATTCTTTATTTATTTATTTATTTATTCATTATTACTAGTAGTATTAGTATTATTTTATGTATGTACTGTGCATAGAAACGTGTGTATCTGTTGCGCATTATAAACTAATAAATGATTATTATCATTATTATTAATATTATCAAATGATGAAAGACTTGACTGCTTCAAAGGACTGTCCGCTATCAATACATATTGACCACATACTGATTTTGTCAAAATAAAGATTGTACAGAACTTCTTCAACAATACCGTGACTACTCCTATCAGTGAACCCGATTTAATATGCCTCCCAGTGTGGTATCTTTCACAGAAATCAGTGTTCGAAATTTGCAAGATCATACCTGGAATCAATACCACGTTCTGTCTTTTCAATCCAATGCCTATCTGGTTGCTGAGGATGATAACATCCTGGATATTCTACATCTGTGGATGGTGCGAATAATCAATACGTCCCTGAACACCGGTACAGTTCCTGAAATACTAAAGACGGCATTGATTGCACCAATGCTGAAAAAACAGGGACTGAATGTGAACGAACTGAAAACAACAACTGAACGGTGTCGAACCTTATAGTTATATAATAACCTTATAGTTATATAAAGCATAATATTTATATATCTGCACTTGTATGCCCAAATAGATGCCCATTCTCATTGATTTGGTTACGAAGGCACAAATGGATACCGACAAACAGACAAATTCCAAGACCGAATCTATGGACGAAGTTTACAAGTTCAGTATACATAAGTGGTCAAATCCGAGTGATTCAGTATCGTAGTCAGAGCCATGTGAATATCTCAGACACCCAACCAGCTGAGTGTGAGGTTAGGTGCCCCGGAAGAGTGAGCATCTCCTATGGGCAAGTTTCTGGCGTACGAGATTCTGGTGGAGATAGTTTGAGTTTGTAGACATTACCACCATTCTCGGTGCTTTATATCCCTTGATGCAATGCGATTCCAGCTTACTCGTATATGTTCGAGCCAATCGAGCGTGAACTAGGTCAGGTCAGAGGTAACTCTTGAGTAGCGCACAAAACAGAAGAAAAGCGGCTGCTAGTACTATCATATGTTTGACATTTTCCATCTGATCAAGCATAGTTTGTATGATATCAATTTAATTTAATAGAATCTCGCAGAAATGAGTTATTGCTTTTTACTCTTTACTTCTTCAATCTTGAATTTTTTTTATCATAATTCCGAACTCACCTATATTTCGGGTCAATCATTTTGACTGATTGTCATATTTGAAGGCGAAGATCTGGTTCATCAGATGATCAGAAACACTGTGAACATATTTTAGGGGGGGGGGGGGGTGGCTTCAATCTGCGATTCTGTACATCAGACAGGAGGAATTCAATTTGGCACTTCAAAATTATTTCATTAAAACATCTGATGAGCATACGAGTCGAATACCCTTGGAACATCAGAAAGTGGGTCACGGGAATACATTGGATTATAATGTATATGCACTCCCGGAGTAACGTTTACATTTGCTGCATTATATCACGAGTTCCTTCTACATGTATTGTTTTTTTGTGTGTAAGATGACATAGTTCCACCCAGGATATTGAACATATTCAATAATGTTGTCTTTATTCCGTATGTTTTATATGTTAAGGTGTGATTGCACGTAACTTACCGGTGACTGCAGTGAGACACTTTTCCATTGACTTATAATGTGAAAGTAAAGGTAACAAAATCACCAAAACAATACAATCCCCTGATCTAAAACTTGGCTAACACACACACATATACTCATGGATGATGAACCGAGACATGGTTTCATAAATGATATCACGGAAGCTGTGCAATTTGGTGATTAGATGAATCATTTTATACGTTTCACCAAAACGAAGATTCAAGTGTTCTGCTTGACAAGCACTGGTTGTTGCATATACTTATTCATTGTTGTCGTCACAATAATGAGAATATCTAGGGCTAAACTTTCTGTGAGATGAATACAATGAGCTGAACATTCATAATCTCAAACACCTCGGTGCACCCGAGTGCATATCACCTGTGAGTTTTACCGGCCTCACTAGCTATTTGCTGCACAGCATAATCCTTTCGCTCGCCCTGTTGTGAGTGTATTTTGTAGACTGGAGAAATGACATATGAAAACGATGAATTTAACAAATGTGACATTGCATAGTAAGAAACAGAGTCTCGGTTAGTAATCCTTGATGGCTAACAATCAGAAAGGCAATGTTTCACGTTGATTGGGAGTGTGTAAATGCATGAATTTGTTACCTTTATATTTACATTATAAGTGAATGGACAGCTGGTCAATGCCAGGTTCATGACGATCACATGCAATCAATCCTTAAGTATGTATCGACATGTCGCTTACCTGTTTTATGAACTCTAAATTGTGACACGTGGGAAACTGCTATTCATGAAGTGCATTATTCTTACAAGTGTAGTCGCATGTGATAATGGTCATGTTAGTGAAACATGAACGCATAATGATAGGGATACATCATTCAATTATATGAGTTACATTCTAAAGCTTAGCACGGAACTACTCCTTAAAATAACTGATCATTACAATTTCATCAATTGCAAAGCTAGAAAATTTGTAAGAATCACTATAGACATACGGCCAGTGACTGTAGCTTCACAAAGTACTATTCCTACGCTGTCAGTGCGTTGGATAATGACGTAGCGCCCAAGTATTGATGACGGATTGCACGTGTATGTAGCTACGATCGGTACTTGGTCATAATGGTGAAAATGGCAAACGTCATAGGTTGGTGGAGAGTATGAAGGTGTTTCGTCCAATGGTGATACCATATCCACGCCTATGTAGAAGCTACTAAGTTGTTCTGGGCAACCTGTCCAGGGATATACCATTCACTGTAGTTTGCAAAATGTTATTTAAAACATGAAGATAAATCATACTTGTAAATAGATGAGGTTGTTAAAATTAGGTTTTCTTGATGAATTACCAAGGATATTTAGGGTGTATTGCTGGAGTCATCCAACTAATAGCGAGACATGTGGTGGTTTGTTTGATATATTTCAACATCGGATTCAAACCACATCTGAATCAACCAACTTTCATAACAACTTCATATGACAATATACTAACAATCTGGCCGTCTCGTCAGTGTGACGCTGGTGATGTAATACGCATTGCTCAAGTCAACGCTCCACCACGCGTCCGGGTTGCCGTGCGTCATCGCACAATCGTTGACAGATAAGGTGTCTGGGTCGCCGTAGCCATCGACAGCCAGTGAAGCTTCCCCAACACCGTAAACTGATATCTGCGTAGCATCTTTCCCGAGAGCTACATTAGTGCACGACCCTACAAAGCCAGTAGTGTCGTTGCTTGAGTCAGTAGTTTAATTGAAGTTTGCAAATTGTGATATGTGTAGGAGACCAATGGTGTCAATGCCTTTTCCATTCACGTGAAAAACAATATATTTGGAAAAACATGGAAAAACAGTATATCATTGTAAGTTGCATATATATATGATTTATATTATATAAGAAATCGCTGGTGTCAGGGTATTCACTCTCCGTGGAAGTGACTGCAACGGATAGTATCAGATAACTAAATCAGATAACTAGATAACGAGGTTTAAGCTCGTCAAATGAAACGCGTAAGGCATATCTATTCTACCTAAAATTTCTTACCTGAATTTGTGTGACAAGTTGCCAGTAACACAGAAATGAGTACACAAGTGAGATACATTTCACTGCCTTCCCGCATCTACTTCAGGTGGAGACTGTTTCGTATGAACACTCAGCAGTTCATTTTGTTATAGTCATATATTGATTGTTCCGAAAATACATGTATAAAAAAGGACCTTTGAACATACTTTACCAATATCTGAATCAATATCCAGATGATAGCTCGGCCCAGGTATCATACACTGCGCCTTCTTCCTCTATATTCAATAAGAATTAAAAAGGTGCGAGACGGATTAAATGGTATGTTTTCAGTGGACGAGTAGTATTAAGGAGCAGTGTACGGTACTTGGGCCGATAGCTCTATGAATTATAGAATATGTTATTTCCAGGTGATCGGGGGACAATGGGATTTTATAGACATTGAAGTGTGACATTTCTTCATTGGATACACTGCACTGTATGCAATTACATTTTATGGTATATATGGCGAAAACAAACTATTCTTCTTTTTGATGTTCAAATTTTTTTCCCGGGCCGTACATGATGAGACAGTCGAGTGATCATGCGTCATAGAAACTTCTGCATCTACGAGGGTTGATAAATAAATGAAAACAGCACGAACATTGTGTTTGCATTGTGGAAAGACTCATTACTTTAAAAAAAATATTGTGTGTGTGTGTGTGTGTGGGGGGGGGGGGGGGTGAACTTTCAGGCTAATGTACATGTATGTGTCTTCTTTTTCCGAAATGAAAACTATATTCACCATATATGCGACTGGAGGAAAAATTTAGCACTAAAAGAAAATTCTCCCAAAGATTATAAATGTATCCAATGAATTCACGCATCAATTTCTGTACAATAGTGTAACAAAACCATGCAACTGCCGCGCTGAAACGTTCGTTAGGAACGGTCACGTGATCTACAAAGTCCACTTGCGAAGACACCGTTCGCGGAAGAACCGTTCGCGGAAGCACGATTGCGGAAGCATCATCAGCGGAAGCATCGTTCGCGGAAGAACCGTTCGCGGAAGCACGATTGCGGAAGCATCGTCAGCGGAAGCATCAGTCGCGGAAGCACCGTTCGCGGAAGAGGAGCCTTCGCGGAAGAACCGTTCGCGGACGCAGTCTTCACCACGTGGAGAAGAGTGCGGAAGATACGTTCGCGGACGAAGATGCGCGCGCAGCCACCCTGGCTATATAAGGGAGAGCGGACGGCCGCTCTGAGAGCACTGCAACAGCGACATCGACCGTGGGGAGATCGTCACCGCCACAGCCAAGGGACTCGACGAACTCCGTGCGGACGACTCCTTCTTCAGGGCCTTAGAGTCAACCGGGATTTAGACCGACTACCTGGAGAAACCATTCGACTAAGCGGGACGGGAAACTTCAACGGGAAGGGACAGAGAGACGCCGCCGGCTAAGAACTCTTTTTAGTTGTGCCCTCGTGCACTATTTATTTTTGAAATGTGATCATACAGTGCTCCATGTCTGAACTTCATATTTGTACGTCACGTGGGTGACCAGCCATACAATTGTAAGTTGATTTGATGTATATAAATCTTCAATTTATTTACATCTGAGTTGCTTCTTGCCTAAGTGAAGCCGGTGAGCTACGGAGTGATGATACACCAGCGTTGGGGGACACCAATTTAGTGACGGCTCTCGAATCACAACGAGCGGGAGTTACATAAAGTCTATACGATCAGAGAAACCAGGTTTTTTGGGCCACACCGAAAACAAGTCATTACCAAACGTCACAACTTGGTGCACGTGACCAGGATCCCCGAGGGTCTACTGCCAGGGAACGAACCGCAGCATCACTCATGTCCGGCGAAAACGACGAAACTGCCCCAGGGAAGACAGGAGGTGAAGAGGAAGACTCTTCGCGGACGGCCTCACTTGCGGACGAGGAAGACAGCGGTTCGCGGAAGCCGACCTTTGCGGAAGAGGGAGACGACCGTTCGCGGAAGACGTTCGCGGAAGACGACCGTTCGCGGAAGACGTTCGCGGACGACAACCGTTCGCGGAAGACGACCTTGGCGGAAGAGGCCGACGACCGTTCGCGGAAGACAACGTTCGCGGAAGACGACCGTTCGCGGAAGAGCAGCTTCACAGCCAGGGGTAGACGGGACGTTTCGACGAGTGAGGAGCAACCAGGGAGGTCGAGACCTTCCATGGGCCAGTCGACTAGTCAACAGAGACCCCGGAGCCAGACACCCGACAACCGTTTTCTTTTCAGACACGACTCTGGGTGGCAGCACGATCGAGACAGGGAGAGGTCAACCTACCTTGAGAGCGTTAGGAGGGGCCCCGAGTTCCGACGAGTGCTGGGACCGGAGTACGTCAATCTGGACGGGGAGGACGGCGAAATCTGGGCGAGGAGGGATCGGCTACAGCTACCGGAGCAGAGTCCAAGTGTGGCACCTCCAGAGAATGCAGCATTGAGACGGCTTTGGGACCAGTCCCAGCAGCAGTCTGGTGCAACAGGGAAGCGGTCTGGTGTGATGAGTCGACAAACGGGAGTGACTGGAGGACGGGTTACTTGGGCTCCGACCCAAGAGAGCAGCTCGAGAGGGAGAGGACTTTTCGCGGAAGAGAACATTCGCGGACGAGAGGCATTCTTCGGCGACAGGGACGCTTGCAGCCGGGGATCCTTCGTGGATGAACGGGCTCGTGGGCGAGGGGGAGTCTTTGGTGACGAGGACGCTTGTGACCGGGGAGGGCCCTTCGCGGACGACCACGTTCGCGGACGAGGACGACTCGCGGAAGAGAGTGTTCGCGGAAGAGAGGAGTCTTCACCCAGACGGCGGCTCGACGAAAGGAGTGATCCAGGCGACCAATCTTCCTTTCCAGTTTTTCAGAATAGACGGGGAAGACCATTCGCGGATGAGCCGGTTCGCGGAAGACTCGCGGAAGATGGCGTTCGCGGACGTGCATCTTTTGTGGAGGGACGTCTCCGAGACATCTTGGCGGACGAGCCCGTTCGCGGAAGACTCGCGGAAGACGGCGTTCGCGGAAGAGGCCTGTTCGCGGAAGAACTTCTTCGGGAGCTGTTGGCGGAGGAGTCCGTTCGCGGAAGGTTCGCGGAAGACAGTGTTCGCGGAGGGTTCGCGGAAGACAGCGTTCGCGGAAGAGGGAGGTCTTCACCCAGTCGACAACCGAGACAGCCAGCCTCCTGGAGAAATCCAGCTTCTATTTCAGTCACCCAGGGAGGCCGGAGACAGCACCCTTTCTCATCATCGGGCGATGAGGGGCCTTCATCTGATGGAGGGACCGACAGCAGCCATGGTTACCCAGGACGGGGGAGGAGACCACCGAGGCGGGGACCGCCGCTGCACCGACGAAGCCCTAGGCCGAGACGGAGGCAGGAGGACTCGTCGTCCGAGGACAGCACAGCCTGGAATCAGAACGGCAGAAGGAACCGGAAGATGCTGACCCCTGACAAGTTCGATGGGACTTCCATAGAGTGGCCGGTGTACCGGGCCCACTTTGACGTCATCGCAGAGGTCAACGGATGGAGCAAGCGGGAACAGGGCGTCTACTTAGCCGGGAGCTTGACAGGAGAGGCGCGACGAATGCTGACCAGCCTGAGTCCTGCAGACCGGAGGGACATCGACGTTCTGACCGACAAGCTGACCCTACGATTCGACCCTGACTGTCAGGAGGAGTCCTACAAGGCGACCTTGGGACAGAGAACCCGCAGGAAGGCAGAGACACCCCAGCAGTACGGCTATGAGTTGCAGCGACTGGCCGGCCGTGGTTATCCGGATCTGAACTCCGCAGCTCAGGAGGCTATCGCCTTAGACCACTTCTGGAAGGGCCATCCAGATGGGGACATGAAGGTGATGGCGCTCATGAGGAAGATGAAGACCATGGAGGAGGCCATAGCGTTCGTGACCCAGTACGAATGTGTCAAACCCAAGCCTGGGAAGCCGGTAATGTCCATAGAGTCGGAGGACTCCGAGCCAGCTCTAGGACGGGTCCTACAGCTGTTGAAGAACCAGCAGGGAGGCGAGATTACCACCAGTGGGCAGCAGAGCAACCAGCCGAACGTAGCGGGTCTACCCAGACTTCCCTACTTCAAGGGGCTCTTTGAGAGCCAAGACAGGAAGCTGGATCGACTAATCGAGCTGTGTGAGCAGGTGCTATCCATCAAGCCGAGGGCCGCCACTGCTGAGAACAAGGGACCAAGCGCTAGGCCGGGACCAGATGACTGTTGGTACTGTGGGAAGCCGGGTCATCGGAAGTACCAGTGTCCAGATCGGCCGCCACCTCGGACCAAGGAGGAGCGCTTGAGTCGACTAATCGAGGAGATTGGTGAGCGGAACAGTTTGACAGACGAGGTGTCGGAAAACCAGTAGGGCTCATACCAGCCCCCAACCGTATGGGCCATTGGCAGGTGTGTGCACGGCTTCACAGGCGAGAAGCTCGACGAAGACGTGAAGAACACATTGCCAGGGGGGAATTTTTAGTTTCACAGATTTTTAATAGGTTTTTCCGGTGTGCATCCGAAGTAACTGGATGGGCGCAGGAGGAGCTCGAGGATCGAATTCTCGACTATTTGGAGGGCAAGCCTGTCAACACAGACGGGAGTGCCAATGTACAGCAAACCGATGGAGCCGTGGAGCGTCTAATGCCCCGCGGAGACGTCAAGGAAATGCAGACCGATGGAGCCGTGGAGCGTCTAATGACCCGCGGAGACGTCGACGAAATGCAGACCGATGGAGCCGTGGAGCGTCTAATGACCCGCGGAGACGTCGACGAAATGCAGACCGATGGAGCCGTGGAGCGTCTGGGGACCCACGGAGACATCAACGAGGTTTCTGCTAGCAGCAAGGAGAACCAACAGGTTACAACCTTGAGGCTGGAGGCTGCGAAACAGCAGGGACCCCCCTATGCAACTGAACCACAAGCGGCCGTGAAAGAGGAGACGGAGGGCCGGTGGAGCGGAATGACCAAGGGGCCAGCGCAGCAGCTATTGCTGGTGGACGACTCATTACTTATCCGGAGCGGCGGTTCCGAGGGGAGTGATTCCCTTAAGACTGACAGAGAGGACCAGGGTGGTGCATCACTGTGGGTGGACGACTCAGTACTTATCCAGGGCGGCGTCCCTGAGGAGAGTGGCAGCTCTCTTAAGATTGACAGAAATGGCCAGGTGGTGTCGCTGTCAGCCGGTGCCCGAGGCACATTGGCGTGGTATGCGGCGTGCCACGTTATGGGGAAGGCGACTCGTATGTTGGTGGACACGGGTGCCTCTTCCACCGTTCTGGACGAGTGTCTCTTCGACCAAATGGATGACGAACATAAAGCAATGATAAGGCAGACGAGAATAAGGTTACGGGCAGCAACCGGAGACTACTTACAGGTTCAAGGAGAGATGACAGTTCAACTTCTACTGGGCACACGACTCGTGTCGGCAGATGTACTGGTAGCCAAACTAGGGATCCCGGGAGTGTTGGGGCTTGATGTACTTCAACAGATTGGGGGACAGCTGGATCTGCGTAAGGGCGAGTGGCAGGTGGGCGACACTACCGTAGTGATGAGCTCGGGCCACGAGGGCGCCGTCTACACACTGGTGACGGAGGAGACGGTCGTCTTGCCACCCTTTTCAGAGATGATGGTGGACCTCAAGCTGACAGGAAGTGAGGGAGGAGTTCCGAAGGCCGGCCTCGTGCAGTCCGCAAGAGAGCCGTTGGAGGACGACCCCCTCGTAGTGGGACGAGCCCTGGTACGACCCCGAGGACGCCTGGTACCGGTGGTACTTCTGAACGCCGGCGCTGGAGCTTGCACTGTGCTGATGGGGACCATCCTAGCCGAGCTTCACGGAATAGAGGCCGTGATCGACCTGGGATTTCGTCCCGATGGAGGGAAAACAACCCAGAATGAACCTAAAAGGGAACAGTGGTACCGGGAGGAGAGCGGGAGGGAGCATGAGCCCCTTACACCAAACTCCACCAAGTGGCGGAACCGGACGCCTGAGCAGCCCGAAACCAGAGTGCACGCCATGCACGCAGAATCGTCGACGAAGACACCAGAGTGCCCGGAGCATTTAGAACCGCTCCTGGAGGGAATGCATCCGAACTTGACGGAAAAGGAGGTGGAGGTCGTCAGCGATCTCCTTCGACGCCACCAGCAGGTCTTTATGGGACCAGATGGGAGGTTGGGCCGGACGTCCCTGGCGAAACACGTCATCGACACGGGAGATCACCCCCCGATCAAGCAGCCTCTGAGGAGAGCCCCGTACTACCAACAAGAGCTGATCGAGGACGAGGTCGACAAGATGTTGAAAGCTGATGTTGTGGAGCCAAGTGACAGTCCATGGTCGTCTCCCATCGTGCTAGTGAAAAAGAAGGATGGTGCACTGAGATTTTGCGTCGACTACCGCCGTCTAAATGATGTCACCCGGAAGGATGCGTACCCCCTGCCTCGAGTCGACGAGAGTTTTGATACCTTGTCAGGAGGACGATATTTTTCGACGCTAGACTTGGCTAGTGGTTACTGGCAGGTCGAGATGGACGACAGGGACAAGGAGAAGACGGCGTTCACTACCCGTAGTGGACTCTATCAATTTAAAGTGATGCCGTTTGGATTGGCGACGGCCCCGGCTACTTTTGAACGTCTAATGGAGCTGGCACTGAGGGGACTCCAATGGAAGCGTTGTCTAATTTATTTGGACGATGTCGTCTGTCTTGGAAAGACTTTCCAAGAAGCCGTGGACAACCTCGAGGACGTGTTCCGGAGACTGCAGGCTGCCGGGCTGAAGCTGAAACCCGCCAAGTGTGAGCTGTTTCGACAACAGGTCAACTTCCTGGGCCATGTCGTGTCCGACCGAGGCATCCAGTGCGACCCTGCCAAGGTCGAAGCTGTAACAAAAATGGTTCCTCCGACCACCTTGACAGAACTAAGGAGCTTCCTTGGGTTCGTGGGGTACTACCGCAGATTCATCCCTGACTTTGCCACCCGAGCGGGACCCCTCAACCACCTGTTAAAGAAGGAAGTCAACTACCATTGGAGCGAGGCTCATCAGCAGGCGTTCGAGGCGCTGCGTCAACCCCTGACCGAGCACCCCCTGCTGGTGTACCCTGACATGGACCAAGAATTTATTTTAGATACTGATGCTAGCGGCTACGGAGTGGGAGGCGTCTTATCCCAAGTGCAGGACGGACGAGAGCGGGTGATCGCCTATGCTTCCAGAACCCTGAGGGACACCCAGCGGAATTACTGCACCACCAAGCGGGAGCTCCTGGCCGTCGTCAGTATGATACACCATTTCAGACATTTCTTGTGGGGAGAGCGTTCTTACTACGAACCGACCACGCCTCTCTCAAGTGGCTACTGAACTTTCGGGATGCGGAAGGAATGATCGCTAGATGGGCAGCTCGCATCGCCAGCTACGCCTTCAGGTGTGAGGTCCGACCGGGAGTACAACACGGGAATGCAGACGGGATGTCCAGATGCCGACAGTGCCGGAGACCGGATTGTCCCGCCCCTCGCCACACCACAAGACCCGAAGGAGAAGAGGAGGCCTGTCCGACTCAGGAGGAGTGTCCCCTACCCCTGGAGGACCTCTCTGACGAGGATCTGCTTCCACCGATCAGCGGAGAAGGATGGAGCCCCGGAGGACCTCAAGTTAACATCTTGCGGGAGGTCCCTGTGGAGCCCTGGACGGAGGACTACTATTGCGGAGATGGAGTCGGGATATTCCAGATCTGGGAGGTGCGCTGCCAGGAGGACCCGAGGACGACTACCCAGCCGACCGAGGAATGCCTGCCTGACCGGAGCCCCCCACAGACGGAGGAAGGAGCCAGGAGCGTCTGCAGAACCCTGCATCAGCTCCGCCCCTCTGCCTGGGTTTGGTTTCTCCTGATGATGCTCCTCGCACTGCATGGTTTGGGACCGGAGGTTGTGGCCGGAGCAGCGATCGGCGCGACGGCCGACGTGTGGATGCGCTGCCGAGAGGAGCCCTTCCTGGACCCATGCCCCAACCCTGTGCTCCGAGATCCAGACAAACAAATGCTAGCTGTCACGCGGGCTATGGCTACGGGAGGACGCCGGAATCCGATGGAGGGAGCCCCGGAGGCCCAGGTCCTGAATGGTTATTCCCAGGAGGACCTAGTGACCCTTCAACGAGCCGACCCTGAAGTTGGAGGCATCCTCGGGTGGAAGAATATTTTCACTGAGAGACCTGCATGGCCCGAAGTCAGAACAAAAAGTCAGCAAATGAAGACTCTGTGGCAACAGTGGGACCAGCTGGAGCTACGTGATGGGCTTCTGTACCGGCGGTACCAAGCGGCTTGCCAGAACGCACCAATCCATCAACTGGTCGTTCCACAGGTCCTGAGACGCGCCGTCATGAAGGAGGTCCACACCGGCAAGCTGATGAGCCACCAGGGAATCACCAAAACAGTCCACCGACTAAAAGCGAGAATGTACTGGCCGGGTATGACGAAGGACGTGGAGCGTTGGTGCCGGGAGTGCCTGAAGTGTAGTGGGAGAAAGCCGCGACCGGGGCCCAAGTACCACCCCATGGGAAATCTACCGGTAGGCGATCGGCTAGAAAGGGTGGCCATGGACATTTTGGAGCCTGGAACGATCACCAATTCTGGGAACCGGTATATACTGGTCGTGGGTGATTATTTCACCAAGTGGACTGAGGCCTACGCTCTACCCAACCATGAGGCTC
The DNA here is from genome assembly GCA_949152475.1 of Terebella lapidaria. Lineage (NCBI taxonomy): Eukaryota > Metazoa > Annelida > Polychaeta > Terebellida > Terebellidae > Terebella > Terebella lapidaria. The sequence goes on from OX424566.1 coordinate 35,911,665, forward strand.
AGACGGTGGCGGACGTCTTTGTGACTGAGTTCGTGTGCCGCCTGGGAATGCCAGCCAAGATACACACCGACCAGGGACGAGAGTTCGAGAGTAAGCTTTTCCTTGAGATGATCAAGATCCTAGGAGGGGAGAAGACTCGGACGACCCCTTATCACGCCAAATCAGACGGGATGGTCGAGCGATTCAACCGGACCCTGCTGAACCTTCTGGCCGTGGTCGTGGACGAGAACCATGACGACTGGGACGACCATCTGCCCTACGTGATGGCGACTTATAGAACATCAGTACACGAAAGCACCGGGTGTACACCATTTCGAATGATGATGGGACGGGAGGCAACCACCCCATTGGACCTGAGGTACCGGACGAAACCGGACGATTTGGGAGGACCAGTCCCCGAGTGTGCGTCCGAATACGTCGAATGGGTGAAGGAAGCCACCATACAAGCTCACGAGACTGCCCGAGAGTGCCTGAAGACGGCTACGGTGCGACAAAAGCGCCATCATGACATAAAATCAGCCGCTCGACATTTTCCGGTGGGCACCTGGGTGATGTATTGGTACCCTCCAAAGGCTAGACCAAAACTAGGACTAGGGTGGACGGGACCTTATCTCGTTGTGAAGTCTCATCTCGGATGGATGGTGTCCATACAAGATCGACCCGGTGGCAAGATTAAAGATGTCCACATTGACAATATAAAAAGGTGCTGGTTCACCCCTGAAACCGACGCCTGGATACCCAATCCGGACGATGTGACCCCAGTCCGGACCCCCAGTGATGACGAGGGACGAGTGGAAAACAGCGGGAATGCAGTCCAAACGATGTAAACGATGACGGGAGCGTTCGCGGAAGAACCGTTCGCGGAAGCAGCGTTCGCGGAAGCAGCGTTCGCGGAAGTACCGTTCGCGGAAGCACGTTCGCGGAAGCAGCGTTCGCGGAAGAACCGTTCGCGGAAGCAAGCGAAAAACGTTATTTCGTTCCACGACAATGCTTTTTCCCCCAGATCCCTGGTCCGCGCCTTTTCTATATAAGCAGGCCGGCCTACGATTCCGTCATCACTTCAACCATGAACACACCAACTCTGCAGATCATTGAGATACCCGCATTTGCAGACGAAGATTTCGGGGACGTTCCAGATTTCGACTTGGCTGACTTTCTGCCCCTTGAAGTCGACAAGATGAGCGACCCACCTACCAAGATAGACAAGCCTGACCGGAAGCGGGAGCGCTCGAGGAGCCGGGAGCGTCGTGAGGAGCCCCGAGGAGGTCGACGGTCCCCTGCCCGGAAGTTGTCCACCGAGAGAGGGCGACGCTGGTGCAGCCCCTGCCGGATCCACGTGACGGCATCCAACTTTAGCCGACACGTGGCGACCAAACACACGCAGAAGGAGGGGCGGCACCTCTGCAAGATGTGCAGCCAGCGATTCGCCCGCCGAGCTGACAGAGACCGGCATGAGACGTCGCATGCCAGCGGCAACACCCTCAAGCCAGGACGGAGGAGGACGACGACCGACACGCCCGTGTCCGACCCCCGAGATGGTCCGACTACTGTGTCTGCCCCTGAGCTGAAGACTGTCAGCTTTGCGGCCAGCGGGACGACCAGCTCCACGCCGTCAAGCCCCCGGGAGGACGCCCCCAGGTCAGAGGACGCCCCAGACCCCGAGGACGACCCCCCGAATAGCGAAGAGGAACCGGAGTCTCAGCAGGAGCGGAGAGAGGCGGAATCCCCGGAGGCCCCCACCCCCGAGGACGACGGACCCCCCGTTCCCAGAGACTCGGCCCCTACCTACAAGCCCCTAGACCTGAGTTGGTACCTCAAGCCCGTTCCGGAGGAGGAGGACCAACTGCGACCGTATGTGGAGGGCCTGGGCAGAGCGGTCACTGCCGGAGAGAAGGCCCTGGAGGACCTGGCGTCCACGATAGCCATGGGACGACGCCACCTCACCCAAGCGGAGGCTCGGCTCCAAGCCAAGGAGGAGCAGAGACAGCTCGAGGCCGAGGTGCTGCAGCTGCGAGGGGAGGCCTCTCAACGAGAGAAGAGCCACCGGAAGGAGCTGCGAGCCCACGTCCGAGAGACCAAGCTGCTCCGGGAACAGCTCCGAGCATATACAGACACTCGAGACAGGCTGGCGGAGACGTCCGAAAGCGAGGTGGATCGCCAGTGAAGTGGAGGGAGAGAGCCCTGTAAACATCAGACAGGCAGGAAAAGACGAAGAAGGAGGAAGAAGAGAAAAGAAGAGAGAGAAAGGATCAACGGGGACGTTGATCTCCAGAAAGGGTGGAGTTGTAACAAAACCATGCAACTGCCGCGCTGAAACGTTCGTTAGGAACGGTCACGTGATCTACAAAGTCCACTTGCGAAGACACCGTTCGCGGAAGAACCGTTCGCGGAAGCACGATTGCGGAAGCATCATCAGCGGAAGCATCGTTCGCGGAAGAACCGTTCGCGGAAGCACGATTGCGGAAGCATCGTCAGCGGAAGCATCAGTCGCGGAAGCACCGTTCGCGGAAGAGGAGCCTTCGCGGAAGAACCGTTCGCGGACGCAGTCTTCACCACGTGGAGAAGAGTGCGGAAGATACGTTCGCGGACGAAGATGCGCGCGCAGCCACCCTGGCTATATAAGGGAGAGCGGACGGCCGCTCTGAGAGCACTGCAACAGCGACATCGACCGTGGGGAGATCGTCACCGCCACAGCCAAGGGACTCGACGAACTCCGTGCGGACGACTCCTTCTTCAGGGCCTTAGAGTCAACCGGGATTTAGACCGACTACCTGGAGAAACCATTCGACTAAGCGGGACGGGAAACTTCAACGGGAAGGGACAGAGAGACGCCGCCGGCTAAGAACTCTTTTTAGTTGTGCCCTCGTGCACTATTTATTTTTGAAATGTGATCATACAGTGCTCCATGTCTGAACTTCATATTTGTACGTCACGTGGGTGACCAGCCATACAATTGTAAGTTGATTTGATGTATATAAATCTTCAATTTATTTACATCTGAGTTGCTTCTTGCCTAAGTGAAGCCGGTGAGCTACGGAGTGATGATACACCAGCGTTGGGGGACACCAATTTAGTGACGGCTCTCGAATCACAACGAGCGGGAGTTACATAAAGTCTATACGATCAGAGAAACCAGGTTTTTTGGGCCACACCGAAAACAAGTCATTACCAAACGTCACAATAGCATGGTTCTGCAGTCATCTGGAAATAATACACTCTATAATTCATGACACATATTACGATATATACTGGTCAGTTTGTGTTCAACTTGTAGATATAAAGAGGAACTGACTGTTGTCTAATGCCCCGGCCAATCGCATCATCATGATGTGTGCAAAGTTTCATGCCACAAAGATCGGGAAGAAACCAAGGGAAAACGAGCCGCAAAGATCGGGAAGAAACAAAGGGAAAACGACTCGACAAATTTGATAATTGAACACATGATGGTGTCCCCGACCACGATTCGGATATGTCCTGTATATTAATTCCATCAGGTGTACAGTTTACACGATGTGTGCTCTTGGTGGGGCCAATGTGTGCTTAGATGTTATATTCGGTCACGCTTTGTTTCTACCCTAAAACGTATCGTTTGTTTGTTATGATCATCATCAAAATCTGGTTGTATTGGTGGTGCTGCATGATAAAACCGAATTTTGTGAAAACCCCGACATGGTCGGCTTTTTCATGTGATAAAAGTGACCATGTCGCTTTTTTCACGTGAAATATCCGACCATGTCGCTTTTTTCACGGTTGGTGTTTCCGCCGTGAAAAAAGCGACATGCCCGTGAAATACCCGACATTAACTGCGGAGCTATTGAAATAGCTTTTGTTCGTGAAATTCACGACATGCATGACCATATTATCGTCCAATTCATGGACAACGCAATATTGAATCAGGACACAGCGCTGAAATCGAGTGGTAGTGGACGATCTGGCACAACAGGGGGGGGGGGGGGGGGTTATGGTGCGATATATGACCAATACATCGAACGATGTTGGGTGCGTTATGTGCTGCGTTCCATTCAAGTCGTGCAAATGGTGATCATGAGTGAGAAGACACGGTAGTAGGCCTACGAGTTCAAAGCATTCCATTGGCAAAACACACAAATTGACATCAAGTGTGTCTGTTTACATTTCCTATTGCAACAATGATTAAATTGGAACGTATTTAGAAGCCAAATAATCCATGATGTGGATATTGCAAGCAGATTAGAATAAAATATTATCCACCAATCACATCAGGCGTGAAAAATGCGACATGGGCGATAATAAGCATTCGACCGTGAGAAACGCGACATACATGGTGTTCGATTTTCTCACATGTCGCGTTTGTCATGCTACAGTGGTATTAGGTTGATTATGTTGATTGTATTTAGGTTTGCTATGTCATCATCAAAATCGCTTAGTATTCGTTGTAATAGCTCGATACTTAACATTGTTCACTGTCCAGGTGTGTCAGAAGCATAATTAGCATGTAGTAATTTTAGCGACTGTTACTCCCGTCCCTCCCGCGCACTACACATTTCCACAACAAACATTCATTCTACATGACTTACATACAGGACAAGTACACACTATACGATCACAAGCATAAACTCCATGTAGTCATGGTTACATACACAGGTCAAACCACGCACCTGCGGCCCCGCTAGCTCAGTACACTCGGCCCCGTTTACTCGACCTTGACCTTCACATGCACTGACTTCTAAACATAGAACTTGACACACATACTCCATACATCACGTGCACAGATACAGGCATTACAAGTATTAACACGAGCCGGGGAAACCCACTTTCCCGGTGACATCAGCGCATTGCACCACACATTCAACCTATCACAACACCGCTTACACTTGGCGGGAAATTACACAGCCACATGGTCCCTCGGCCCCAGTCTACTGCGCAGAAGAGTAGTGTAAATCCCAGTGACAGGACGTATAAGCAAAAGCTCCTGTGAAGACTGTCGATATTAATATACGAACTGAATACAAGTGATATAAAAACCATTGGATATATGTGCAAGATATATAAAGGACTATAATAGGATTATATACGACTGGGATATCACCCGACGTAGGTGAGAGTGCGACCCCGATTGTGAGTGACTGAATCATTGTTCTTATCACCACAATAAACAGTTGAATTGAAACTGCCGGCTTATTGAATCACACGACGACCCAGTTAAACCGGCTTAATATCGGCCGTGAACGATATTCTTCACATTGGCGCCGTTCGACCAGGATCTGAGCTAGTCTCGGATTATCGACCCAGACCTGACCGGCATTGATGGCATTGGCCCCGGGAGCCTCCCGCGGTGAGCCACTCGACCCTACGGATGATGAAGTGACGATCAATCCGAATCCGGCCTTCCGACCTTCCGGCCCTCGCTCAGTTGCCATGAGCGATACAGTTCCACTGTCGCAGGAGCAACAACCGTCCGGCCTTTTCGACTCCATTGGCGACCATTCGTCCCTGAGATCGTTTTCGCCGCCTACCGACCTGGTGCAGGAGTTCCTAGACGAAGACCCGCTCGCGCCGTCACATACAGTAAGTGACATTCTGCGTGCGCACGCTAGAGCGTACTCGGCCACGCCGGCTAGAGCGACCCAGAAAAGTGACTTTGCCGACAGAAACTATACGCGCTCACGTCAAAGAGCGAGCGTAGATTGTGATATCGACCCAGAACAATTAGCAGTGAACGTTCGGCCGGTAACCATAGACACGTCAATGGTTACGCACCCACCAAGTAACTCTCGGATACGACAGTGGGTTTGTCAGTCTGACAATGTTCCGGAATCGACCCCGCCGAATGCTTATTCGGCCAATCGACCCCTGGCGCCGTCCATGACGCCGAGACAACACGGCCCCGCGCCAGAAATGTACTCACGCATACCGACCGAGCCTACGGTGGTAGAGTACACACGACCCAGCCAGACGGGAGCGACATCCGAAGACATCCTGACGACGACCGCTACCCGGATCGCGACGCCGCTACGACAACAACGACCCAGCGACACAATGGCGGAATCTCGCGCCACCATGCGACAAGCGCGACCCCGACAAGCACCCTCGACATCAAGTCGCCGACCCTGCGACCCCGACACGCCGACTTCCGACACACGCGCTCCCGCGCCGACCACGCACCGACCATCGCCGACTACCGGAGAACAACCGCGCTTCGATCCGTCGCAAGATCAAGTTGTGTCTGCTCCGGCAGAAAGTGTTGTGCCAATGATCGGACCTCCGATCTCACAATCAGTCGGAAACACCAACGGATATGGTGTACCGCCAGTCGGATACCCTGGCGCAACAAGCGGTGTTCCAAATGGAGTAGCTGTCGGATACTATTCACCGCATGTCGGCTACGCGAACCCACCGCCTGGATATGGTGGCGTTCCCAGCGTGATAGCTGACACCGGCTATCATGGTGCACAACCTGGATTAGTGTACCATGGTGTATGCCCAGATGGATCAGTATACCGATATCCACCACCGGCTGTATTCCCACCCTCAGTCGGGATACCATGGGTGACGCCTCCATACAGTCAACCGGCCCCCGCTGCACAAGCACCACACGACCCCAGACACACCACGACGGCACCACCCGCCGCATCGCTCGCCGTCTCCGCGACGACAGCACCGACCGCCCCCGCTAACGCGACCCCGATCGACCCAGATACGACGGCTCCGGCGACTTCGGTTGTTCCGACTCCGACGGCCACTGCAGCGACTACACCAGTTGCGGTGAGTGTTGACACGCCCACGCCACAGAGACTCACGTCTGAGCCCCAAACGTTGGCTACGGCTAAAATGGCTCAATGGCGTGCGACCTTCAAGGAGGGCAATCTCACTCAATACATTCGGAGTTTCGAACAATTCACTGCGGCCTTTACTTACTCCGACCTCAATAAGACGACGACCTTCCGGAGCACGCTGCGCGGCCGCGCTGAAGCACTAGCTCTAAACATCCCGGTCGCAACTCCCTGGGGAGAGTTCCGTCGCCAACTCCTAGAGGGCTGGGAACCCGAGCCCCGTCGACAGTCGAAACGGGACGATTTCCCGTTCCTCAAGCGGGAACGAAAAGAGGACGCGGAACACTACATGGAGCGACTCCAGGCCCTGGCGGAGCAAGTGTTCGATGACGTTTCACCAACGTCGCGGCAACGAACTGTAATTGCACAATTCGTGAACGGCCAACCCGACCCCATTGCCGATAAACTGTGTGCCCTCACTTTTAACAGTTACAGTGAGGCACTTACGACCGTTCTCAAGGTAGAGAGTCGTCAACAGAGGACAGCCAGAGATCGACATCGAGGCACACGACGTGCTGACATTTCCGCAAGCGGATACGCGGAAGACGACCCTGTCAATGAAGAACTGTCCTGTGCCATGGGACAAGTCACTCAGGGGGAAACACTAACCCCAGAGCAAATTGCGGCCTACTACGACCCCGCGGACAGTGACACTACCGGCCTACAAGGTTGCGACGAACACTCAGTGCCAACCAGCTCACGCGAGTGGGTGGCTGAAGCCTTCCAGTGCGTCCTTAGTGACGAGAATGGACTATGCGAGGAAACGGCTATCTTCTCTGTCCTACGAACAACGGCCCCGATGAAAGGTGATCGACCCCCGCAACCCGGACGACCCATGGTTTGCTTCTTTTGCAAGAAGCCCGGCCATCGCTGGATGCGGTGCTTTCGGCTTAAGGATGTGCTAGTACGTAACGGCATGAAACCGCTAGCATTTCGGCCCAATGGTCCCGGTACTGACAGAAGGACAGCTCAAGTGTTGTCAGTACCTAACCAAACCGGTAACCAAACTAAACCGGCCCCACCAACACCTCCGACCCCGTCGTCAAACCAGTAGGGGAAGGTGCTGAGGAGCAAGGACCTTCCAGACAACAGGACAACGTTCCCCGCTCCACATCTGCGGTTGTCACGACTACTGTACCGGTAACGACACCAATAACGACCCCGCAGCCGGCCCAGCCCACACCTCAGCTCCTTGAAGGGGTGTGTACCAAATGTCAAGCTCCGACCCCGAAATCGGCCTCTTTTCATGAAGGGGTGTCCGCACCGCGGCCACAGCGACCACCACGTGGAGACCGTCGTCCTGAAGGGGTGTCACCCCCGACCGCCAACGGCACCGGAACGGACAGCATGTCCGAGATCGAGTGGATCTCCGACGACGGAGGATTCTACGCTTTTCCGAGTGGACCGGAATCCAAACTGCCGCCTCTGCACACACTCTTCCGGCCACTGCTAGACGACCCCGAAATTCCGGCTGTCATCAACAACTCCAGCGCCACCAATCACAAATGCTGGAAGTTGCCGGTACACGTCGGAAACAAGACGATAAAGGCTGTACTCGACTCCGGAGCGCAGATCTCCCTGCTCCGACGCGATCAGCTACGTCACGTCCCCGCTGACCAGCGACATTTGCGGTCTACTTCGGCTATTATTCGTGACGTCACCGGACAGTCAAGCCCGATCGATGGACTGATCGACCTCTCAATACAGGTCGGAACTAACCATATGGTCGTAACCTTTTGTGTGGCTGACATACATGACGACATGATTCTCGGCATGAACTTTTTTCGGCAAGCTCACGCTGTAGTGAATTACGGTGAAGGGACGATACAGGTACACAAAGAAATCCTGTTCGCACATAAAGACATTGAGGCCAATGTTGTCAGAATGGCCGTGCGACGAGCTGTCACCGTCCCCGCACGCAGCGAAGCAATAGTGGAGCTGGTCCCGACTTCCCGAGTTCGACAACACCCGAGGATAGTCCAGCCACTTACGACCTTTCCCGAGGAAACCGACCTCATCATGGGGAGAACACTTACGACCCTGAATCGGCAGTGCGTAAAGGTGTCGGTAGTCAATCCAGCAGATACCGGCATTACGCTCACCCGTTCCGACCCTGTCGCCATAGCAAGCCCTGTCGAAAGTGTCGTCGGAGCTCTGCCACGACCCGGAGAGGAGCCCGACCCGGCCACGGTAGACGCCAGTCACTACCGCGACCTACCGCCACATCTACAAGAAATGGTGGATCGCGCCGGACTAGCGCCGGAACAGCATCGGCGTTGCGCCAACCTGGTTCACCAATACCAGGACACATTTATGCACCCAGACGGCCAACTGGGACGGACCCAAGTCGTCCAGCATAGAATCGACACCGGCAACTCGGCCCCAATTCGACAACGACAGCGACGCGTCCCTCAGGCGCAGCAAAGCATCATCGACGAGGAGATCGACAAGATGCTCCGCTTGGGGTGTATTGAGCCGTCCGATTCGCCCTGGAGCGCACAGGTAGTGCTCGTGCGGAAGAAGAACGGACAAGTACGCTTCTGTGTCGACTATCGGCTCCTGAATGACGTCACCCGCAAGGACTCGTATCCCTTGCCCAACATTCAGGACACTCATGACGCCCTGGCAGGCGCCAACTACTTCTCGGCCCTAGACCTGGCCTCCGGCTACTGGCAGGTTGAAGTCGACCCCAGCGACAGACCGAAGACTGCCTTCGCCACAAGGAAGGGACTCTATCAGTTTAAGGTCATGCCATTCGGCCTTAGCAACGCCCCGGCAACCTTCGAACGGCTTATGGAGACCATACTCCGTGGTTACTTGTGGACCCGGTGTATGTGCTATCTCGACGACGTGATAGCTTACGGCAGAACATTCGACCAGGCACTCGCAAACCTGGAAGCGGTCCTGGATCGAATCAGATCGGCAGGCCTGAAACTTCAGCCCAAGAAGTGTGAGTTATTCCAACGGGAAATCTTGTACTTAGGGTTCATAGTGAGCGGCCAAGGAATCCGAGTCGACCCCAACAAAGTCAAAGCCATCAGAGAATGGCCGACCCCGTGCGAGATCACCGACGTCAGGGCTTTCCTTGGTTTCGCCAACTACCACAGGCGATTCATCAAGGACTACGCTGAGATCGCTGAACCACTCGTAGCGCTTACCCGAGGTGAATGCCACTTCACTTGGGGACCGGCCCAGCGACGAGCTTTCCAGCGACTCCGCGACGCCCTCATCAAGGCGCCCAAGCTCGCTCATCCGACCCAGAATCCGGAGGACTACTTCATCCTCGATACGGATGCAAGCGGCTTTGCTGTGGGAGGTGCCCTCTCACAAAGGGTTAACGGGAAGGAGATCCCCATCGGGTTCGCCAGCAAGACCCTGTCCCGGACCCAGCGGAACTATTGCACCACCTATCGGGAACTACTGGCAGTAGTTGAGATGGTGCAACACTATCGGCACTACCTCTGGGGTAGGAAATTCCTCCTCCGAACCGACCATAGCTCGCTAAGGTGGCTGAAAAACTACAGCGACGCCGACGGCATGCTCGCTAGGTGGCTCGCCAAGCTACAGCAGTATGACTTTCGGATAGAGCATCGACCCGGAAAACTACACGGTAACGCCGACGGCTTGTCACGGTGCCACAGTTGCAAACACCAAGACTGTCCCGGACGACTCGTCACACCTCCGACCGACCCAGAAACAAGTTCCGGAGAACTTCCAGTTCGTCGGATAACCGTTGTTCCTACCCAGACAAGGGCAGACCTCCTGGACAGTGATTCGATAACATCACCGGTCTTGCCCCAGCTAGTTTCGGCACGCCAAGTTGTTCGAGTCCGTGCTTTGGACGCCACACTTGATGGACAAAAGTGGCTTTCGGACTATTCGACCCAGGACATTGTCGCGGCACAGCAAGCCGACCCCAGCGTCGGAAAAGTGCGGCAATGGATACTAGCCGGCACCAAGCCTGACTCGCGAGAAGTCGCCCGCCAAGGAGAGGAAGTAAAGACACTTGTTTCTCGCTGGAACCTCCTGGCGCTACAAGATGGAGTGCTGGTTCGACATATAAAACCCGACCCTGCTGGACGGCCCGTGGTGCAAACCGTGCTCCCCGTAGCACTCAGGACACAAGTTCTGCACCAACTACACGACCTCAAGATTGTCGGACATCTCGGCATACAGCGTACCATCGAGAGAGTCAGGCGCCGATTCTACTGGCCCGGCTTGGCGCTGGACGTCGCCCGCTGGTGTGCCCGCTGCCCGCAATGTGTGACCCGCAAAGGTAAACCGGCCCCAAAAAGATCGCCCCTGACACAGCTACCGACAGGAGCGCCGTTCGACAGAATAGCGATGGACATCCTCGACACCCACAAGGTCACGGGAAGAGGCTATCGGTATGTACTAGTCGTGTCGGACTACTTTACGAAGCACACTGACGCTTTTCCGCTACGGCGACATACGGCCAAAAATGTTGCCGACACCCTGGTGAATCGGTGGATAGTCTACCACGGTGTCCCCAAGGCGATCCATAGCGATCAAGGTACTGAGTTTGAGTCGTCCCTGTTCCGGCATGTTGTGCGTCTACTGGGCGCTAAGAAGATTCGTACGACCCCATACCGACCCCAGAGCGACGGCCAGGTTGAGCGATTCAACAGGACATTGCTCAACATGCTGAGTGCGTTCGTCAGCGATCGTGCAAACGATTGGGACTTGCACCTGCCATATGTGTTAATGGCCTATCGAACCTCAGTACACTCGTCCACGGGATGCACCCCGCATCTGATGGTGTATGGACACGAGTGTAACTTGCCAGTCGACCTCATGTTCCCGACCTACGACCCTGAGCCTCTACCTCCGTGTGGTCCGGAGTATGTGGAGTATTTGCGGCAAGCCATCAGGACGGTCCACGGTTTCGCCCAAGACCATCTCGAGAAAGCGGCAATTCGGCAAAAGATGGGTTATGACGCCCACGCGAAACCACGACCCCAGTTTCAACCAGGCGAACTGGTCCGGTATTATTATCTGCCACTCACGCAGAATAATAAGTTCGCTCGGCCCTGGACTGGTCCCTGGAGGATCATCGACCGTGTAACCGAGGTGGATTACCGAATCGCCCTGGTTTCCAACCCTCGGAACACTCGTGTTGTTCATCTGGATGTGCTCAAGCCATACGAAGGTGACAACCAAGCGGCCCACATCTACTCCGACCCTGCACGACCCACAACGTCGTCAAGCAAATCCGACCCAGAACAGTCGCCCGACCCCATGGGACTTCTCAAGGAGTTCTATTACCCTTGGGAGGTAACAGTCCAAGATCGACATACCGATTCAGACCAAACAGCTGAGTCTGATTCGCCAACGACCCAGGATCGTCAATCGCGATCTCCGACCTCATCCGGCTCAAGTCGACATCGGCAACGGAAAAGATCACACAGATCAAGTTCCGACACTCCAAAACCGGCACGCAAGACACGCAGGCAAAAGCCTGTGGTATCTTCCGACCCTGAGACAAGCGAGGCTACACCCCCGCCTGCACGACCAAATCGACCCAGACGTAATGCACGCAGACCGGCCCGCTACAGATAACCCCGGCCTTGTTATCTGATTGATATCATTGATGATGAATTATGCATGTCTAATGGACTATGATATCATGTCATTCCCCATAATAATATATTATATTACAATAACAATATATGCATTTAATATGTACAAGATGTCAGTGAGGCAAACTCGTTATATACACACTAGATATGATATTATAATTATGATGCTGGTGAAAAATTGGTTGCATTATGATATGTGTTTCGACCCCGTATAACATGTACCATTGATCAAGGCGTATGTTACGCAATGACTAAGATTATCATGTAAAGCTTCAATCCATGTGCCAGCCGAAGAGGATAAAAACCAGTCACACCGTGAGTAAGGCCACTTAGTTGTCGAAGAGGTGATAGTGTGATTCGTTCTGGAGTATGCGTCGACAGAGCCTCTACTCACTCCATGTAATATTCGGAGGAACGGCCCAGTGGTACGTGAACCAGTCACTACATAGCTATCATGCCAAGATGCGGCCTGTCATCAAATTCATCACCCAAAATATTCAAAGCGCCGCGGTGTGACCGACCCAGTTCATTGCAATTTCGACCCCTGCAATATCTGCGGCCCCGTCGTCCTGTGAACTGGCTGAAAATGAATGGAACGATGTCCGCCCCTGTGAGTGATTGATATTCATATCTCAGCCTTTAATAACTGTGTGTCGTCTGTGAAACAGCAACTCGACCCCGTAGTTTATTGTGCGCTAATTTGTGGGAGAAGGAACGATAAATTGATAAGTTCACAAGGCACGCACGAGCGCTAATAAACACTTTAGCTGTTTACAGCACCTACATGAAGTCGCCCCTGATAAAGACAATAGTGAGTCGTCGGGCAAAAAAAAGAGCCCAGTAATCTGAACAGTCGACTAGTATAAATAGACAATGATTCGGAACGAGTTATCCAGGGGACGGCAGATGGACATACGGAAATCTGGACAGTGTGAGGACACCCCTACTGTCGTAATGGACTGACCCAAGAGGTCAGAGAAGGATCGCTCCGCGTTTCCTTGACGACGGCCCCGCCTTGCTGTGTGTACGCTTGGAACAATGATACATAGCGTAAAGACGTTTTCTATACAGATAGAGAGCGCCCCCCGACCCAGTTCTAAGAATCGAGATGCTGTCAGCATCTTTGTGTACGGCATTGAAGATTAGCGGCAATCAGGTCACTTGTGCCTGAGACTTTGAAGGAGGAAGACGGACTTGAAGTTTCGGCTATTGTGATACAGACTATCGTTCTAAAAACTGTGCTAATCAAACAATAATTGTCGGCCTATAAACTGTGACATTGTATAAATCCTGGTCACCAGACTTTGGAGTTAATTCGGCTTGGATTATCGGCATTTGAACTAGGCTGGTTTTGAAGAAATCCAGACTTTGTTACAACCAGCCTAGTCAGTACTTGAGAAGTACTTCGGCTTGATTTCGGCCCGTCAGCATGGCTGACAAACCCGGAGACGACCGGGAAAATGGCGACCCAGGTGATAATCGGCCCCGCACAGTTAAGTTGGACGGCGATAACATCACCGTCCAAGTAATCGACACCGGGGATGAATCGGATCATCCTATAGTCGTCCCCGACAACGAAGTTTCGTCCGGCCCTGACTCGCAGCCTGAGCAGCGCGATCCAGTCACGCTCAGTGACACGGCAAGTGGATCGGAGAAGGGAGCGCGACCCAAAACGGCCCGGAACAAGCTGGCGCAACGAGGAGAGCGCCATACACCGAGCCCGACTCCGGACGATATCTTCAATATCGACCCCGAACGCTCCCGCCGACTCGAGGAGGGCGGAAGTATCGTCCAGCGTGCGATTGAGGCACGACAAGCGGCCCAGGAGGCTCAACGAGTCGCCACAGCGAGCCGCCAACCCGACCCAGCAAATCAGGTGATCGCCCCGATCGCTCCGGCCCCGACTTCACCTGCTTCCGGTTCAGCGGTGGCACGACCTGCGGCCTCCCGTTCTCCAAACAAGAGAACTTATACTTCCTTCAAGAAGAAACATGGAGCGGGAGCCCGATCGACCTCCAGCAGTTCGTCGCGCTCTAGTGGCGGATCTGCTATTACGGCCCCGACCTCGACTTTCCGTCGGCAAGTGGCGGAATTGATGGAACTGGTGCCACCTCCCGTGACACCCTACGGAACTCGGCCCATAGACTGGAACAAGGTTCCACTCAGCAAGCGAAATCGAAGCGCTGGATACGGCCACATCCACAATTTCGATGAGCAGTCGACCCTGTCGGAGGGAAACCTCCTCACGTTGGCTCCGCTACAGCGTGGAGACGGTCGCTTCGAGTGCCCCTTCTGCATCGGCGAAGAGGAAGGAGCAGGAGAGCGACAGTGGTCCTCCGTGCCACGACGCGGACCTTTCCGGACGGCCCAGAGTCTCGACGCGCACGTACTAGCGTACCATTTTCCATTCCTGCGCTACTTCGTGTGCCCGGCCCGCGACGGCTTCCGGACATTGGCCCAGGAGGAGATGTTCCGGCATCTGTCTCAAGCGACCCCGCAACACGTGACGTCGTTCCCCTTCTACCAGGAGGGACGACTATCGGCATCCGGCCCCATGCTCGTCAGGTTCGCGCTACGATGCAGAGTCGACATGCAGCCGAACCCGAATTATCGACCCCCAAGAGTTCCGGCCAACATCCCGATCTTCAGGAGGGATGTCAACACCGTCCTGACGTTCGGCATCTGGCACATGGCGCCAGAGCTCTTTGAGCAGTATCCGCCTAACTCGGCCCCAGAAGTGCAACAGGTACTCCGTCGATTAGAGTACAATCGTGCTTCGACCCCGGCAGACGAGATTCGGCTTACCCGCATGGTCAGTGACATCGAGACCATGAACACGCGGGTTCGAATTCGACGACCCAGTACGATCTTCTTCGTTCGGCCCATAAATTATCAGACAACATCGGTGAGCACGGCGGAGGAGGTCCCGACAACGACCACCGGTGTTTCGGCCTCGGCGGTCGTCACGACGGCTTCGTTCGCGACAGTGGCGTTGCCAGCGACAACTCGACCGGTCACCACAGTGACATCTTCGACCCCGTCTAGAGCTCGGCCGTCGGATATCATACCCCGGCGGATGGTTGTGGAACGACCCACGGCCTCTAACGTCACGGACTACCGAGTCCGTGAGGGATTGGTCCCTCCACCTGAGGAGTATCCGCCACTCCCGAGTCGACCCCTGAATACCACACCGGTATCATCATCAACCGGCAAGGAGACTCCCGAGCCGAAGAGTCCAGCTGAGGATCGGCCGCCTCCACTCAGGGAGATTGCACCCGGATCTCCTGTACGTGCGACCCCGACACAGTTTTCGACCCCGGAATCTTCACCAGAGCCTTCACGACGGATGGTGGAACCCGTCCCGCTCCCGCCGTACCTCACGGAGGAAGTGGAATCTCTGTGCTCCGTCCCGACACGCGGCACCGATAGAGACCGGCCCCGACTCCAAGTGGACGACCCGGAGCAGCTTGAGTCACTCCACAGAGACCTCGACGAGCGTCTGCCGCTTCATGGGTCCGGCGAGTTCGCGGCCGATTTCCAGTTCCTGCGGCAACACGGCAGACGTCTGGCGACCCGCTCGCTTCCCGGCCTGCAGGCGCTACCCGGCCAGAACCCCGACCTCACAGACTTTCTACGGGATGAGGACGCCCAGCGGCTCCCGAACTACCTCGGATTTCACGAGGACTTTTGGACGGCTCGTCTCGAACAGGCCGCCCATAACGCCGACCCCTTGCTCCTGCCGTCAGAACCAGAGGAGCACCTTCCGACCCTGTCACTCGCCCGCGCTGATGATCTAGCGCACCAGTACTTGCGACTAATTCGTCGGGAGTACCTGTCGGCCCTGGATCACCACATCAGGCAGGCAGAGTACAACGGCCTGTCTGTCGGCTTTGGGATGGGGGCTCTGCATGAGCGCCACCAGCCCACGTTCCCGGACGCCCTGTCCGAAGAGAATTTACGGCTTCGAGTCCGTGTGACTCAGTTGGAGGACCAAGTCGCCCACCAACAACAGGAAATCACTCGGCTACAAGCGACTCCGGCCCCGACGCCATCGGAAGCACAAGCTCCGTCGACCCCGACCACACCGACCATCCCGGGGGAGTTGTTGGCCACGATCGTGTCCATTTTGCCAAGACTACCCCCGGACGAGCAGCTACAGCTCATGCGACAGGCATCGCCAGCGGCCCCGCGTCCTCCCGCCAGCAGGCGTGAACGGGAGGGCAAGTAAAATTTCGACCCAGAACTGTTCGGCCCTTGACTACGGCCCCAGCTAGTGACCGGTCATCCTGGTCACGGACTTGTATATTGTGTAAATAGTTGTACATATACATTTAATATCCTAGTCATGGCATTTCGTTTTTAGACATGTGATTTAGCTAAGTTTAATCTTCATTTTTATTTCAGTTTAATAGACTCTTAAAGTTTTAGTTCCGTTTCACTTTGAAACGTCGAGGAGTTTCGTTTATCATTCCATCTCTTACATTCCATTCTTCATCGGTCATCGTTATGAATGTATTTGTATATGTATCATCGTAGAGACTGCTGACGGACTGACTGCTGACGTTTATTTTGACGGTTAGGAATTTTTATTGTATGTAGTGTTTTCTCATTTCGCGCGGCGTGTGTGTGTGAGTGCTTTTGGGTTTGACCTTTAGGACTTCTTAGCTTTCTATTGTTTAGTTTTGGCGACGGTAGGGTCCGGGGAGGGTAATCCCGAGGGCGTAGGATTAATGAAGGGGTGTTATGTAGTAATTTTAGCGACTGTTACTCCCGTCCCTCCCGCGCACTACACATTTCCACAACAAACATTCATTCTACATGACTTACATACAGGACAAGTACACACTATACGATCACAAGCATAAACTCCATGTAGTCATGGTTACATACACAGGTCAAACCACGCACCTGCGGCCCCGCTAGCTCAGTACACTCGGCCCCGTTTACTCGACCTTGACCTTCACATGCACTGACTTCTAAACATAGAACTTGACACACATACTCCATACATCACGTGCACAGATACAGGCATTACAAGTATTAACACGAGCCGGGGAAACCCACTTTCCCGGTGACATCAGCGCATTGCACCACACATTCAACCTATCACAACACCGCTTACACTTGGCGGGAAATTACACAGCCACATGGTCCCTCGGCCCCAGTCTACTGCGCAGAAGAGTAGTGTAAATCCCAGTGACAGGACGTATAAGCAAAAGCTCCTGTGAAGACTGTCGATATTAATATACGAACTGAATACAAGTGATATAAAAACCATTGGATATATGTGCAAGATATATAAAGGACTATAATAGGATTATATACGACTGGGATATCACCCGACGTAGGTGAGAGTGCGACCCCGATTGTGAGTGACTGAATCATTGTTCTTATCACCACAATAAACAGTTGAATTGAAACTGCCGGCTTATTGAATCACACGACGACCCAGTTAAACCGGCTTAATATCGGCCGTGAACGATATTCTTCACAAGCACATGGTTGAAGAATTTGCCAACCCAACCTCAATTTACTAACCCGGCGAGGGTGACGGCTAACTAGTACCTAACCTTACTTAACCCCCATAATGAATAAAAATGTGAAAGTAGAAATGGATACCGACAAACAGACAAATTCATATTCCAAGACCGAATCCATGGACGAATTTTACAAAATCAGATTTGCTGTGAAGCCATACTGGACGGCAAAATCAGTGGTCAACGTCTTTTGTTTTCGTGGTCACGTGATGTTTACGACAACCATTTATTGCTCATTTTTCTGACAGAATCTGGAGACACGGTAAGGAAAATGCAATTTATTGTTACTTGCGCACACATCCCAGTATTATTATCTCATATGTATGACTTATCATTTCATACGTATATATGAGATAAAAAAAATAACTTCATTTTTTGTGTCACTAACGGTGCGCCATAAGGAATGGACAAGTACGACAAAATGTGACATTTTACAGACATATTTGTGTTTGTAACAAATATTTAGGCCAAACGAGTCAAGTTTTAGTCTTACTTGATGTATAATGGGTGTGTATATTTGCGCAATTATCACTTGAGGTTATGTACAAAACGGTTGAAACTGGTTCAAAGTCCCTCGCTTCTGATTGGTCCGAAAATGTTTACGTTTTCAGACTTCGGAAATAGTCTCTGTGAAATGGTCCACTCCTTTGAAAATCGTTGGCTGGTATTCTCCGGGTATGTCTCTGATCCATACACATCATGTTGCATATCATCGGTCGCTTTATGCTACTACTGCGATGCCGAAATTAGGCATGACAGGCTGCATGTTCACACAATTAATAAGCATCCTGAAGGATGTACAGAACATCAAGTCGGCATTTAAGCGTTTTCATGTTAGCGATATCATCGAAGCTGGTGCGTCCACTACATCACTGAAGCTAATTGTGTTTAAAATTTACAACATACATATATAATAGCAAAGATCCGGAAAATTGCACCCCCACCCCGGAGAAAATTCCTGGATACATCACTTCATTTCAGCGTTTATTTTCAAGACATGTCTGTATAATGCAATTCGAACAAAGAAATAGTAGCTAATAGGTGGTGAAATAAATCTGTAATCATCATACAACATAATGAAAGTAACATTCCACTGATACAGTTAATTTATCGCAAGTGTTTTCCTGCATCCAATAGATCACCGATTTCCATCAAACGATTAGATACTCTGCGAGGTATTTCGTCCTTGAATGCATGCATATGATTGTCGAAGACTGGATTGCTTCCAGATATGTGGTTAATGCCTTCTTTCCTGTAGTTTTGTAGAGCCCCAACCGCTACGTTCAGTTTACACACGTGTCTATGGCCCAGTTCTTCTCCAGTGTGCACAAAACATAATAATTCATTTTGACTTGAGTTAGACATTAAAACTGAAATATTTTGCAATCTATCAATGTTATGCTAATGCTAGACCCACCAACAAACACTTCAACAAAAATCACAACAGTTCGTTAATGAGTGTGGCATCCAATCCAGGATTTGTTATCCGGATTGTAGACAACCTTACAATCATGTCAATACCCTCTTTGCATAAGACTTGATTATGACGTACTTGTCATGTAGGTGTTCCGTAGAACTTGTTCTGAATTTTGAAATTTTTACTCGGTTGATGACAGTTCATTAATTATAAAAGATATACAATAGGAACTATGTTTTACACACTGTTTGCCACTGTCGGGTTTTAATTCTAAAGATGCAAAGGTATTTCATATTAGTTCTCATTCCACAGGATACATCCAAATCATGTAGTGATGTGAGGAGAGTGTACTCGTTTCATTTATAGTGAAAAGAAATATTTTATTTGAAAATGATCCAAACCACATTTTCTAAATTCAACTTTTGACGCAAAGCAAGATATGATACCAGTATTCTGGTAAAAAATGTTTTTACTTTTTGTGTGATGGGAATGAAAGGGTTGAGGATTGCTTTCAGTGTTCTCGAATGGTTTCTGAGGATATCATTTTAGTGTTTATTTTCAAAAATGTCATATAATGCCATTCGAATAAAGAATATGTAGATCTGAGATGAATGTGTAATCATCATATAACACAATGATACAAACTTTCCACTGATAAGCATGTGTCTCAATCACAATGAAGATCAATGCAAAATACTGTATGATACAATAAATTCACTGCAAGTGTTCTTCTGCATCACTCAGAAGATCACCAATTTCCATCAAACGAGTAGATACTCTGTGAGATATTTCGTTTTTGAACGCATGCATATGGTTGTCGTAGACTGGTTTGCTTCCAGATATGCGGATAATGCCTTCTTTCCTGTAGTGATGTAGAGCCCCAACCGCTACGTTCAATTTACACACGTGTCTGTGGCCCAGTTCTCCGCCAGTGTGCACGTGAAGACGTGTGCGATTTGTTGGGGAAGCAATCAACTTTGTCCTGGAGGGGTACGGTATGATGTATGGCATTCTCTGCGTTATGCACATCGTTGCGGGGATAAAGTTTTTCCCAAACAATGTGTTTACGGATGATTCGGGCTGGTTCGAACAGATTGGATCCATCTTGGAATCTCTGTTCATCTCGAATAGCATGTGCAAGGCGGCAATGGTTGTGTCGTCAGGGCATCCAGAGCTGTCAATCATCTCCTGCCACGTGGAAACATTATCTCGAGGGACAATCAGCTCGTCTAGGTCGATTCCAACGATATATTTTGTCTTGTTGACATTCCTCTGATGACAGTCACCAATCATTGTCATCTGCAGATGTACGTGAAGAGAACGATGCCTGTTTGGGATAGGTTCGTTCCAGCGCATCAACTGGACAATGCCCAGGCTCTGATAGTACTCGAGTACTGATTGCACCTGTGAGCTCAGTGATAACACATATATGAAAATTAATTCAGCACCAAACACGATATTCGTCTCAATCCACTCGACCAACCATTTTGTGTTTGATGTGTGCAGTGGAGACCAGAGACACACTGTGAAGTTTCTATCAGCTCCTGTTCTGAAGTTCGATTCCACCAATAGTTTGCCAGCCGGCGTGGAATTTCCACCAGTCATCAAAGTTAGAACAGCGTCGACAGGGAAAGTGGAGGATGGCTGTTCATCAAAATGGCAATTCAAGTCAGTTGATCGGAATCTGCATGAAACACATAAAATTAGCCCAAGGGCTAAGAAAGGTTACCAGACAATACATATTTTAGATATTAGCCTTTTGTCCCGTGACCTTGGAAATAAGGTCATTGGTCAATTCAAGGTCACGAGAATATTCAGCATATATCATTTCTAGTATGTCCACAATTGATTCCTGAGCTGTAAGGTCGATAATAAGTGAGATATTAGCCATTTTGTTATTATATATCTGACTTTGAAAATGAGGTTAAAGGTCAAGTTCAAGGTCATGATAACATTCAGCATAATTCATTTCCTTTACATTCGCAATTGATTCCTAAGCTGTGAAGTCGATAATAAGCGAGATATTAGCAACTTTTGTTCTCTGACCTTGAAAATTAGGTCAAATGTCAAATTCGAGGTCACCAAAATATTCAGATCATTTCCCATATGTTCACTATGGATTCCTATGCTGCAAAGTTGATAATAAGCAACATATTGGCCATTTTGTGCTCTGACTTTGAAAATAAGGTCAAGATAAAATTGCAGGTCATCAAAATATTCAGCGTATATCATTTTCTCTATGTCCACAATTGGTTCGCAAGCTATAAAGTCAATAGAGAAGCAAGATATTAGCCATTTTGTCCTGTGACCTTGAAATTTAGGTCAAAGGTCAAATTCAAGGTCACGAGAATAATCTGTATATATCACTTCCTATATGTCCACAATTGATTCAAAATCTATAATCTCAATATTAAGTGAGAATTTTGGAATAAACGTGCCCCAATATAAGGCATAGGAGAATTTAACATGGGAAAGTCCCATTTGAGCCAAGCTTGGGCCCAAAATGGCCCATTTCGAGCGATTCTAGGGCAACGAAACTTATACATGTCACAGGGGTACATATGAGGAGTTATGCATCAATAAGAAAAACAATTACTGAACAGATGTCGAGAAAATGACCGTCAAAGTCCAAAATTGACCGGTTTTTGTAAAAAAAAAATGGCCGCCATTTTGGAAAAAATGCGGAAATGAAAAAAAACTAAAAGATACTTCCCTTTTGAAATATATTTGGTTGCCATCATCTACGACAGCTCATTTAGTGCTCGAGAGACAGTGACTGTGACCTATCAAACATTTGAACATCTCAGCTTGAGCCCGACAAGTTCTGAATCGTCTTCTCAACACCAAGTCGCTGTCATCTATCATCCCCCAACCTCGTCAATTTCAAAATTCGTTGAGGAATTTGAGGAGTTTGTCCATCTCCTGTCAAAACGACTGACGACTTGTTGCTCGTCGGCGATATCAACTACCACCTGGACGTCTCCAATGCCAGAACGTCACAAGTGCTACATATCTCAGACGAGCACTCCCTCCAGCAACAGGTCGAAGTCCCAACACACAAAGATGGCCATATTCTGGATATTGTTGTGGCCCGATCATCCGTGGTTAACATGAAAGTGTTTCCAAGTGAGATATCGGATCATTTGTCCATAACCTGGGACTGGACAAAACTGGCTGGTGTTAAGCTGGATCAGACACCATCCACATATCAGTACAGGCTCATGAAAAACTTCTCCGAAGTTCAGTTTGAGGCTGATCTTTCGGAAGCTCTGTCGGCAATCGACACAAGCCGTCCGACAGATCCACTGGTTGAGAGCTACATGTCCACAGTAAAGGACGTGTTTGACAAAAATGCACCCATCTGCACAAAGTCCAGCAAACAGACCAGATCAGCTCCATGGATATCCGCTGAAATTAAGGAGGCCTGTGTCCTGAGACGGCTGAATGAAGCCAAATGGCGCCGCACAAAACTCGAGGTGCACTGTCAAATCTACTGTGCCCACCGTGAAGAAGTGAACCGTCTAATCAGGAAATCTAAACGCTCATATTACGAGGAACGACTTGATTGACGTGACCCTAAAGCCACTTTTCGTGTTATCAATGAACTCTCGAAATCTGGTACTGTTGATCTCCCTGCCCCTCCATCTGATGAGCTTTGCAACAAGTTTGCAGATTTTTTCTCCAACAAGATAAGCATGATAAGGACTGGCATTGATGAAATGCTGTTGGAAATGCAGATCCCGACTGCTATATCCACAGACTTGATCACAGAGAGCATAGCCACGATGGATGCGATTCGTCCTGTAACGGAGCCTGAATTACTGGAACTCGTCAGATGTTCCAACTCAAAAACCTGTGAGCAAGATCCATGCCCCACGAAAGTCCTCAAGCAAACCATTGAAACTCACCTCGATATTCTCGTGACGATTTTCAACCGGAGTTTTGGGGAGGATGTGTTCCCGAGTAATTTTAAAACGGCCCAAGTCAAACCTCTGCTCAAATCCAAGAATTTGGACAAGTATGATCTCAGAAACTATCGCCCCGTCTCGAATCTGTGTACTGTGGGTAAAATCTTGGAACGGGTTGCTGTAAGTCGACTCTGACCACATCAATGCCAACAACAAAAATGAAACCCACCAGTCGGCTTACAAGCCCGGGCATTCCACTGAAACAGCCCTTTTGAAGGTCTTCAGTGACATCTCTTCTGTCTTGGATGACGGACGTGTGGTAAGGTTAGCTATGATTGATCTGTCAGCAGCTTTCCATACCATAGACCACGATATGTTGATCAGGCTTCTGGATGAGGAGTACTGTGTGAAAGGTACGGCCTTGAGCTGGTACAAATCGTACTTCCGTCAGCGTCATCAATCGGTGAAGCTCGGATGTTTCGCCTCGTCATTGCGCCCCCTGGAGACAGGTTGTCCTCAAGGGTCAGTCATAGGCCCTGTAGGGCACAACATCTACACAGCGCCTTTGGAACGGATCGTGTGTCAGCACGGTGTGAAGTACCATAAATATGCTGACGATCTACAAGTTTACGTTGACTGCACTGTCGACAACATTGCTCGCACCAAGGTGTCACTGGAGTGCTGCCTAGCGGATGATAGACGCTGGATGCTACGCTGGTGTATAAAAATAAATGACAGCAATACTGAGTTCATCATCTTCCATAATCCCAAAACCAAAATCCCATCGGACATCTCATTACAGCTAGGTAAAAGCCACATCAGTGCTTCGACCTCAGTGAAGAATCTCGGGACTGTGTTCGATGCAACTCTGAGTAGAGGTCCCCATGTCTCTAAACTGGTGCAAAGCTGCAACTTTCATCTCCGGCAGCTTGGTCGTATCCGCCCATACATCACGGTGGACACTAACAAAAGAGCAGTGCATGCACTCATAATAAGTCGTCTGGATTACTGCAACTCTCTGCTCGTGAACGCTCCAGTCGCCTTGACAAACAAAATACAAAAAGTGCAGAACCGTGCAGCCAGGCTGATTCTTCGGCCTCGTGATGGCTATGCAATCGTCAGATCGGCGATATTACTCAAATAGTGCTGCAGGGCCAACTCTAAAAGGGCTCTAATTTTCAAGTGACCCAACATGGCTGTACTACATTTGTCCCTGGTGTTTCTTGCAGATGTATATATCTAGTTGATGAAACACGATGATGCCAAGCCAGCAATCAAGGGGAAAATAAGTTATGAGCTTTTGAAACAGGGTACCGTATACGAGACTTTGTGCGAAAAACCGGTTAGCGATATTTAGGGTGTATGGTTACTCAATAGGCTGCCGTTCCTCACTGACTGGAAGGATCCCCACATGTGGTGTATTTATGGATAGGAAAAGTATTTTCCTTGATAATGGCATCTGTTTTTCTTACATGTGTCAAAGATTTACCTCGTTATTCCCCTTATAACCTCATTCGAGACATGCAGTTTGATGCTATTTTCAGTCGAAAAAGCAACACTTTATAGGGTATACTTACACCAAAGTACTTTTTGCTGTCCAGGACACTATAATCATTTCATGTTATACCCCATTGGACTCAGCATTGAAATACCTTTCCAGCAATGTATGGCTGTGCATGGCTGATAATGATTTGTCCTATTATTGCTGGTTTTATCCAGATGAAGTATTGTCGTCTGGAGGGATTTTTTCGCAGGATAAACACTCTTCATTGTTTCGTTTTATTTATGATAGAAAAACTCACAAACAAACATGTTAATTTGCATACATTTTATTCAGAAGGCCAGTCAGTTAGCAAATAACATCTTATGATATCACCCTCTGAACACAACAGCAGATTTGCATTCGGTCACTGAAACAGGAAGTTGAGCAGATAGTCATTGACTATTGCCCCTCGTGGCACACCATGTACTGTATTCTTTATGCAAGCAGGAATGCTGATTGGCATACACTCTCTAAGCAATACTTGGCTATCATATAAACTCGCAGAACCGAAAAAATACTATAATTCAATCTCTCAGAACGGACGAACTGATTAGCAATCAATGTTTCAGAACAGTTTGGCTGACTGTTTGAATCAAGTCCTTATATTGACCAGAACATATAACGATAATTTGAATACTCAGAACGGAACAACCTCTCCTGCCCTCTTCTACATGTTGCCAACCTGTACTTTCGTGATCCTGCTTTTTCCTACATCTACCTGTCCCTTCATGTCCTACATCTCCTACATGTTGATGACCTGTCCCGTTGTTTTCCTGCCCTCTCGAACATTTACTCGACCTGTCTTTCGTGTTCTTGCATTTTCCTATATATCTGACCTGTCCCTTTGTTTTTCTGGTCTCTCCAACATGTACCCGACCTGTCCCTTCGTGTTCTTGCCCTTTCTTATATGTATCCGACCTGTCCCTTCGTGTTCTTGCCTTCTCTTATATATATACCCGACCTGTCCCTACGGTTCTTGCCTTCTCTTATATGAACCCGACCTGTCCATTCGTGTTCTTGCCCTCTCTTATATGTACCCGACCTGTCCATTCGTGTTCTTGCCCTTTCTTGTATGTACCCTACCTGTCCCTTCGTGTTCTTGCCCTCTCTTATATGTACCCGACCTGTCCCTTCGTGTTCTTGCCCTCTCTTATATGTATGTACCCGACCTGTCCCTTCATGTTCTCTCTTATATGTATCCGAGCTGGTCCTTCGTGATCCTGCCTTCTCCTACTTGTACCTGACCTATCCCTTTGTGTTACTGCCCTCCCTAACATGTCTCTTTAAGTTGGTGCCCTCTCCTACATGTAGTTGATATGTCCCTCCATGTTCCTGTCCTTTCCCACATGGTTACGACTTATACCTTCATGTTCCTGTTCCCTCCTACATCGACATGACTTGTCCCTTCATGTTCCCGCTCTCCCTAACATGACATTGTGCACGACATGTCCTTTTGTGTTTCTGCCCTCTCCTACATGTTGCCGACCTGTCCCTCCATGTTGAAGCCCTCTCCTACACGTTGCCGCCCTGGGGCCTCTAACTCGATGACGTCTTACGTAAGTATATCCTAAGACATACTTACACCGAAATCTTCGTCCATTCGTCCATCTTCGTCCATACGTCCATAACTCGAAGCACTCGTAACACACACTTGGGTAAGACCAACTTGGGTAAGACTTGTCTTTAGAAATACGGGAAATGTTGCTCTGTTGCACCTATCACGTTAGGAAAGTTGCAGTGTCATGAAATATTTCTTTGATTCGCTTTTGACTCGCAGCATCGGATCACATGTTCAATTTAGTGGGCAATTTTGTTTCTCCATGATAATCAATGATAATGATGAGTTCAACAGTTGTACAAAATGATAGTCACATATAAAAAGAAGAAATAGTGTGTCATAATAAACATTTTTCTATCATAACCAATCGTCATTCTGGAACTTAAGTATATGGAATCAGCTGGGAATTAAATTGCCCACTAAATTGAACAAGTAACTGTAATTAATTGAACAAGTATTGAACAACCCGCAGCATCAAGTGGAAAGAATATAAATCTATTATTGCTCCTGCACATTGTACCAGCTACACTGCTCACATAGCGAGACGCAGACATGGCGCTGATACCATGCAGATAAGTATGATTGTCATCATTGAGCTGTGGAGATCAATAACTGTTGTAACTTGCATTGGTTCGGACAATGCAATACAACGAGCAGTTAGCTTCTCCGAGTCATTTTTGAACATACTACATAGTTTGAAAATGAATACTAAAGTCAACTTCAACACAAAACTTCGATTGGTTTTTGTCCATAACTTCATTTTGGTTCAATTATGATCCCTTTCTATTTGGCACAAAACCATGATATTTCCACCACATTTTATCTTCAAAACTGAAAGAAAAAAAGTTAATAATATACTCCGTTCAATTTCACCTCAACCATGAATTTTGATAATCTGAGCACAATTTGGCAAGTTAATGGATATTTGATTTGTACAGTGCTTTGGCAAGAAGATATTTGATCAGAAAACACTTGTAGTTTTCTGTCATAAAAACCTCACAATTTGTACATTGCTCATGGGCTCAAACAAACATCATGAAATCCCTAAATTTGCTCGAATTTAGGTGATCCCATTTGCCGCTGACATTTAACATTGGAGTAGATTGCAATTTTTCTTCAGTTTTGAAGATAAAAGTGTTCAGAAATGTATGTCAAATGATTTCAAATTGAATTTGAAGTTGAACTGACGATCCAAATTAATGCTATCGACAAATCAATTAAAAATTGTGTGTTGAAAGTCCCTTTCCCGGAAAACGCCGCCGATTTTCACGTCGTTGCAATATAATTATGTGAAACATTTGAAAGCAGAGCTCGTGGCGAATTCAGCTAAGATGGCGTTACACCACCTCCCAAGCTCCCTTAAGTTAAGATAAAAAATATATGACTTAAGATTGCGATCTCAGGTAAGACAGTGTCGAGCTAGAGGGAGCAAATCTTAGGGTTGTCGTAAGTATTAACGTAAGGATAAGAGTGCTTTGAGTTAGAGGCCCCTGTCTCTTTGTGCTGATGCCCTCTCCTACATGTACCAAACCTGTCCCTTTGTGTTGTTGCCCTCTCTCACATCTCCCGACCTGTCCCTTCGTGGTCCTGGACTCATACATGTTGCCGACCTATCCTTGTTGAAGCCCTCTACAACATCTACCCGACCTGTCCCTGGGTGTTCCTGCCCTCTCGTTCAGGTTGCCGAGCTGACTGTAAATATCAATCTATTACCATCGATACAGCCAAATTGACCCTTCATGTCAATGCCCTCTCTTACATGTTGCCGACCTGTTCCTTTGTGTTGATGCCCTCACCTACATGTACCTGACCTGTCTCATCTTTTTGATATCCTCTTCTATATCTATCCGACCCTGTGTTTCTGCCTTCTTACATTTACCCGACCTGTCCCTTCGTATTCCTGCCCCATCCTACATGTACCCGACTTGTCTCTTCGTATTCCTGCCCCATCCTACATGTACTTGACCTGTTCCTTCATTTTGATGTCCTCTTCGTGTTGATGCTCTCTCCTACATATAAGCGACATGTGCCTGCATGTTCCTGTCCTGTCCTTCATGTTGCCGACCTGTCCCTTCGTGTTGATTCCATCTCCTACATGTATCTAGAACATATCTCTGTGTTCATGCCCTCTCATTCATCTCCTACAGCTACCTCACCTGTCTCTTTGAGTTGATGCCTTCTCCTACATACTAGTATACCCGACCTGTCCATGCATGTTCCTGCCCTCTCCCATATGTACCCAACCTGTGTTCACGTCTTTTCCCTTACATTTATCCAGCCTGTCCCTTCCTACATCTGCCCTCTTCTACATGTGCCCGACCTGTCCCTTCACGTTCATGCCCATGTTATACATGTGCACAACCAGTCTGTTCGTGTTTGTGCCTTATCCTACATATTGTCGACCTGTCCCTTCGTGTTTCTTCCCTCTCCTAAATGTACCCGATCTGTCCTTTTCATGTTCTTGCCCTCTCCTACACAAGACTGTCCTGTGCATTCGTGTTTGTACCTGTCCCTCATGTGTTTATTTGAAGTAGTGACTGCCATGTTTGTCATGAGGTAGTGATTTCCATGTGTGTTTTTGATGTAGTGACTTTCATGTGTGTATTTGAAGTAGTGACTTCCATGTGTGTATTTGATGTAGTGACTTTCATGTGTGTATTTGATGTAGTTACTTCCATGTGTTTATTTATTGTAGTGACTTCCATGTGTGTATTTGATGTAGTGACTTCCATGTGTATATTTGAAGTAGTGACATCCATGTGTGTATTTGAAGTAGTGACTTCCATGTGTGTATTTGATGTAGTGACTTCCATGTGTTTATTTAATGTAGTGACTTCCATGTGTGTATTTGATGTAGTGACTTCCATGTGTGTATTTGAAGTAGTGACTTCCATGTGTGTATTTGAAGTAGTGACTTCCATGTGTGTATTTGATGTAGTGACTTCCATGTGTGCATTTGAAGTAGTGATTTCAATATGTGTATTTGATGTAGTGACTTCCATGTGTGCATTTGAAGTAGTGATTTCAATGTGTGTATTTGATGTAGTGACTTCCATGTGTGCATTTGAAGTAGTGATTTCAATGTGTGTATTTGATGTAGTGACTTCCATGTGTGCATTTGAAGTAGTGATTTCAATGTGTGTGTTTGATGTAGTGTTTTTCGTGAGTGACCTTCATGTGATTATTGGTGATTGATTGTGATGTCAAATGTTCATGAATGATGAAGCTGTTTATACACATTATTATGCCGTGCAATGCTATATCTGATCAAATATGTAATTCCAGTAGGTTATCTGCTTTCTCGTGCAGGTCGCTATTTGTTTTCGATGTTTGTTAAAATAACTAGTGACTTCCTTGTAGGTATATGAAGTAGTGACTTTTGTGTGTGAAGTGTTTTGAAGTGTGACGTGAAGTGTGACGCTGTCAGTAAAATAGACTTTCCTGTATGAAATCTTACTGCTATACTTAACTATCTGTATCAAATCACGTTGCTTATACCCACATGTATTCTTTCTGATGCTATATTCGATGATTTTTCCATTCAAATACAATTGACATACGTACGTATGTATGTATGTCTGTATGTATGTATGTATGTATGTATGTTTTGGAGAGAATAAAAAATGCACTGGCACAAGATAATTGTAAGAGTAACACATAACATAAAACAGCAATAAAAATTCAATGAGCGACATTGAACAAATTTTGTTGGATTATTTAAGTCTGCTTCTGACTAAAAGTTCTTTAAGGTTTTGATGCTTCTTGTAAGCTGTTGCTATTTTAATATCACCATCAGTATTTTTGTTGAGTTGTTTCATATGCTTTTTAACAATTTGGGCCGAAAGAGCACCTGTTTTTGAGAAGGGTACTATATACACCAGGTCGAATTTATTTTTACTTTTGTTCAAAGGGTCATACTTTGTAAATTTTTGAACGTTGAGGCCATGAGGCTCGAAAGTGCCTAAAGTATCAATCCAACAATATTCCCTTTCAAGTCGCCATTGTTTGTTTAAAAGTTCATCACCAAGATCGGAAACCTGTTCAATTGGTAAAAGAGAAAAACAATCGATGGAAAATTCAGTTTTGCTGTGAAATTTAGATAGATGACTGTATAATGCATTTTCCTCATTGCAGCTAGTTATTGCAGCACGGTGACGATTGTTTCTGAATTTGAGTGATTTACCGGTTTCACCTACATATTGTTTTTCGCAAAGCTTACAAGTGTATAGATAAATTATATTTTCTGAGTTGCAATCCAAAGCTGAGTTGATTGAGTAGGTTTGTTCAAAAACTGATCCTGAGAAATTTTGACAATTTGGAACTAAATGACATGTTTGACATAGTCTAGAATTACAAGGTTTTGAGCCAGATGAGCTGGAAGTGGGCAACTGAAAATCAGCACCTAGCCTTTCCTCACTGTTTAGAATTCTCAATGTTTCATTCTTGATTTTGCGAAGCCAACGTTTTGAATAGTTACGTTTCGAAAGTGCCTTGAATAATGTTTGGCAAGCTAATTCAACATCATCTGGATAGGAGCAAATTTGGAAAAATCGAAAAACTTGGGACTTGATTAGTCCTTTATAAGTGTGCTTTGGATGAAAAGAGAGCTTATGCAGCAACTGATGAGTATCCGTTGGTTTGAAGAAAACTTTTGCTTCTAATGTGTTTTCTTTGCTCCTGAACAAAGTAGTATCCAGAAAATTAACTGAATCAGTACTAATTTCAGCTTTGAACTTGATTGATGCCCTATGAGAATTGAAAATTTCGAGAAACTGATTAAATTTGGAAGTGCCGTGTGGCCAAATGAGGAAAATGTCATCTAAATACCTATAATAGCAATCTGGTTTGAATGGACACTTTTGTAAAGCTTGCTTTTCAAATTCAGCCATATAAATATCTGCATAATGAGGTGCATATTTCTGACCCATGGCTGTGCCTGAAACTTGTAGGAATGTCTTACCGTCAAATTCAAAGTCATTACATTTAAGTGAAATTTTCAATAATTCTATTATACCTTTGAATAGTTCATTGTTTTTCAGAGTCGGGAATGCATTTTTAATTGCTTGGATACCTTCTTCATGATTTATATTAGTATACATACTTTCAACATCTAAAGTGATTAGTAAAGAATTTGGATCTAGTTCAAGCCCTCTAACTTTATCTAAAAAGTCATACGTGTTTTTGATATATGACGGATGCTTATTTGCTTGATCTTTTATATATGAATCAATATACATAGCTACTTTTTCAGATTCACTGCTGCAGTCCGAAACAATTGGGCGCCCTGGAGGCATTACATTTGGAATTGGCCAGGAGTCTTTGGGTTTATGAATTTTAGGTAGCATATAAAATCTTCTTTGACGAGGGCGTTCTGGTGGTAAAAGAAATTGGAATACTTTTTCAGAAAGGCATCCACAACTGCGTAATCCTTTTAAAATTTTTGTTATTTTTTCTGAATTTTCTAAGTAAAGAGGAGTGTCAATTTCTCGGTAATGAGCTGGATTGTATAATTGACGAAGGCCTTCATTAATATAATTTTGCCTATCCATAATTACGACTGCACTACCTTTATCTGCTTTTTTGATTACCAAGTCTACGTTATTTTGTAAATCCTTTATAGTTTTATATTCCATTTTCGTTAGGTTTTTGGTTTCTGGTTGAATTTTCAAATTTTCAATTTCTTTAGATATTGCCGAAATGCAATCTAAAACAGGCTTGTCAATCATGGAATTGGGTGGAGTCCAGGTAGATTTTGGAGTGAATTTTGATCTATTTGTAAATGAATTTGGACGGTGAGAAAAATAATTTTGAAGTTTGAGTTTTCTACCAAAATCTTGCACAGCTTGTTCAATTGGATCCAATGTTATTTTGGGTGTGGGAACAAAAGTCAAACCACGATTTAGAAGAGCGATTTGTGTGTCCGAAAGTGTAAATTTGGAAAGGTTTACAACATTATTAGTCGTACTGGAGTTCGGTGGACTCTCAGAATGATTTAGTTTAAATGACTGAGCCAGCATTTCAACATTTCATTGGCCGTTTGTTCAGTCCAATGAATGTTATCTGGCTGTGTAGAGAACCTGATTGGATCCAATTGTTTAACAACTGTGAGATTGCTGAAACGTGAACTCATGTCATCCAAAGCCCTGTTAATCATATCCAAGTTGCGTTTCTCTACAGACGGAAGATTGTCTGAGTAGTTAATTTTTGGAATAAGAATTTTGGAGTGGGGGAAGATTCGGAAAGCACTGCTGAGCATATTCCTCAGCTCTGGAATTGAGGTAACACTTGGTTTGGAGCTTCGATTGTTCAGGCCAACACTTAAGATTAAGTTTTTGGGGGCATCAAATGATTTTTTACAGGCCGTGAACATCATTCTGAGATGGTTGAACAAAGCTCCAGGATAAGACACAACTTGGATATCACTGACGGGGGATTTAGTGATGCGAGAGAGGTTAGAAGAGCCGAGGACGACAGTGGAGGAGGTTAGTCTAGGAAGGGCCCAAAGAGTTTTGGGCCCTCTGATAGTGGAAGGAGAGACATGGAAAGTGGTGTTAGGAGAGTTTTTAGGAGAGGCAAAGCGAGAGCGTTTGCCTTTAGGTAGAGAGGAGGGTGAGAGTTCAGGAGAAGAAGGAGAGCGCGGACGCCGTTTGGGCGTGGCACTAAGGCGGTTATCAGGAGAAGAGCGAGAGAGAGGTGGCCAATCATCAGATGATAAGAGGCAAGGAGGATTAGAGAGAGTGTCCAGGAGTTGGAAGCGGTTAGAAGTGGACACAAAGGGAAGGGTTTTAGGGAGGGTGTTATTTGAAAATGGAGGTGAAGAGCGAGAGGGTTTAGGATTGTTAGTAGGAGAGTTGGCACGTTTTAGGTCCATTAGGAGGCGGCCAAAGAAGTTAGAGCCTTGACCATGACGATTAACACCCCAGTGGCTGTCAGGAACTGGATGGACAATGTGACACCCTTCAGGTAGGCCCATCAGAGTGTCACGGAACAATTTGCAAGAATTAAACTTAACTTGGAGAAGTTGACGCATGATTCCATTTTTACTTTTATGCCAGAATGGGGACAAGCTAGGGATTTCACTAGCCAAACGTTTAGCCACTCCTGCATGGGGAGCCCTAAGGATCCGATTGGCTAGGTGTTGACAGTCATGGTACCGGGCTTTGTGATACTGATAGATGTGCTCAAGGCTAGGGAATCTCATACCACGATAGGATATATTACATGGGAAGAAATTACTAAGTGGGTGTTTGTGACCTTTAACCTCACAAGTCTGAGGTTTGGATTGAGAGTTAGAATTTGGAATAGGGGAATTTGGAAGAGTGGAGCTTTTGAATTTCTGGATGGTGGAAGCCTGAAGTTTTTTGCCGAAATGAGATTTAGCCTGCTGAATGACGAGAGCTACCGAATTTGCAATGTCCGAATCAGATAAACCTAAAGAGGAAATGTGGGCCAAAAGGTTTTGAATTGAGCTCTCGTAGTGTTCCACCAATTGTTCGGTCACGTTTTGTACCCAATTTTGATTGATTTTGGAGATTTTTGTTTGATCAGAGGACCAGAACAAGCAGGTTTAATGAAGTCATCCAGGTGTTGTTGTTTTTTACTGAAAGCCCTGGTGACTTGGCCTTGAGACTGCTGGAGCATTAGTGAAAGATGGTGAAAGCATTGAAGAAGAGTGTAAAAAGAACGGAAGTGAGGAGGTTTGGAAAGAGCCATGATACGTTTCAGCAATTAATTTTGAAAGTATTAAAACCAGAACGAATTTGATTTGGATGATAAAACCGAAGGATAAAATTATAAAAATAAAAACAATTGTATAAAATGGAAACAAAACGTTTGAAGAAGCCTGAATGCAAAGATATGGTCAATAATCTGACCAGATCTAAAACAAAACAAAATAATACAAAACAATATCAAAAACGGTTACTCACAATGTACTCTGCCTGTTGCACGACCGGTTTCGGAGTTGAATCCTTTGTCAAGTGCTGAAGTCTAAAGAACCTACTGTGGTTGCAGTATTTATAGGAAATATTGGCTTGTGCCAATGTCAATTTTGTTTGAGTAAATCAATTAACAGTTTTCCAATGGTTGAGCAAATCAATTAGCAGTTTTCAGAACAGTTTGCCAAGAAAAGTGACATATGTTGAGTATAGATAATTAACAGTTAATGAATTCAATTGTTTTTGATATGCGTATCTGACGCTGAGTAAAACAATTAGCAGTTAGTTGATTGACAAACATAATTAACGTTTGAAGTTATATTTTCTGAAGTATGCTAAAATAAATAATTTTCAAAATGGTATTACTGCGGTGCTTTCCAGCAGTAGATTCTTAGGCAGAGATTTTATTAGGCATGAAATTGTTTTTTGAAACTGAAGATGTGTCAAATTGACTTGCATTGCTTCAGGAGACTTCAAATAAAATGAGATGAAATAAAAACAAAATGTACTAAAATGAACTGAAAAACAAAATATTTATAAAATGTGTTTTGACCCTTACAATATGCTAGGCACGGGCTAAGTATGTTTTGGAGAGAATAAAAAATGCACTGGCACAAGATAATTGTAAAAGTAACACATAACATAAAACAGCAATAAAAATTCAATGAGCGACATTGAACAAATTTTGTTGGATTATTTAAGTCTGCTTCTGACTAAAAGTTCTTTAAGGTTTTGATGCTTCTTGTAAGCTGTTGCTATTTTAATATCACCATCAGTATTTTTGTTGAGTTGTTTCATATGCTTTTTAACAATTTGGGCCGAAAGAGCACCTGTTTTTGAGAAGGGTACTATATACACCAGGTCGAATTTATTTTTACTTTTGTTCAAAGGGTCATACTTTGTAAATTTTTGAACGTTGAGGCCATGAGGCTCGAAAGTGCCTAAAGTATCAATCCAACAATATTCCCTTTCAAGTCGCCATTGTTTGTTTAAAAGTTCATCACCAAGATCGGAAACCTGTTCAATTGGTAAAAGAGAAAAACAATCGATGGAAAATTCAGTTTTGCTGTGAAATTTAGATAGATGACTGTATAATGCATTTTCCTCATTGCAGCTAGTTATTGCAGCACGGTGACGATTGTTTCTGAATTTGAGTGATTTACCGGTTTCACCTACATATTGTTTTTCGCAAAGCTTACAAGTGTATAGATAAATTATATTTTCTGAGTTGCAATCCAAAGCTGAGTTGATTGAGTAGGTTTGTTCAAAAACTGATCCTGAGAAATTTTGACAATTTGGAACTAAATGACATGTTTGACATAGTCTAGAATTACAAGGTTTTGAGCCAGATGGGCTGGAAGTGGGCAACTGAAAATCAGCACCTAGCCTTTCCTCACTGTTTAGAATTCTCAATGTTTCATTCTTGATTTTGCGAAGCCAACGTTTTGAATAGTTACGTTTCGAAAGTGCCTTGAATAATGTTTGGCAAGCTAATTCAACATCATCTGGATAGGAGCAAATTTGGAAAAATCGAAAAACTTGGGACTTGATTAGTCCTTTATAAGTGTGCTTTGGATGAAAAGAGAGCTTATGCAGCAACTGATGAGTATCCGTTGGTTTGAAGAAAACTTTTGCTTCTAATGTGTTTTCTTTGCTCCTGAACAAAGTAGTATCCAGAAAATTAACTGAATCAGTACTAATTTCAGCTTTGAACTTGATTGATGCCCTATGAGAATTGAAAATTTCGAGAAACTGATTAAATTTGGAAGTGCCGTGTGGCCAAATGAGGAAAATGTCATCTAAATACCTATAATAGCAATCTGGTTTGAATGGACACTTTTGTAAAGCTTGCTTTTCAAATTCAGCCATATAAATATCTGCATAATGAGGTGCATATTTCTGACCCATGGCTGTGCCTGAAACTTGTAGGAATGTCTTACCGTCAAATTCAAAGTCATTACATTTAAGTGAAATTTCCAATAATTCTATTATACCTTTGAATAGTTCATTGTTTTTCAGAGTCGGGAATGCATTTTTAATTGCTTGGATACCTTCTTCATGATTTATATTAGTATACATACTTTCAACATCTAAAGTGATTAGTAAAGAATTTGGATCTAGTTCAAGCCCTCTAACTTTATCTAAAAAGTCATACGTGTTTTTGATATATGACGGATGCTTATTTGCTTGATCTTTTATATATGAATCAATATACATAGCTACTTTTTCAGATTCACTGCTGCAGTCCGAAACAATTGGGCGCCCTGGAGGCATTACATTTGGAATTGGCCAGGAGTCTTTGGGTTTATGAATTTTAGGTAGCATATAAAATCTTCTTTGACGAGGGCGTTCTGGTGGTAAAAGAAATTGGAATACTTTTTCAGAAAGGCATCCACAACTGCGTAATCCTTTTAAAATTTTTGTTATTTTTTCTGAATTTTCTAAGTAAAGAGGAGTGTCAATTTCTCGGTAATGAGCTGGATTGTATAATTGACGAAGGCCTTCATTAATATAATTTTGCCTATCCATAATTACGACTGCACTACCTTTATCTGCTTTTTTGATTACCAAGTCTACGTTATTTTGTAAATCCTTTATAGTTTTATATTCCATTTTCGTTAGGTTTTTGGTTTCTGGTTGAATTTTCAAATTTTCAATTTCTTTAGATATTGCCGAAATGCAATCTAAAACAGGCTTGTCAATCATGGAATTGGGTGGAGTCCAGGTAGATTTTGGAGTGAATTTTGATCTATTTGTAAATGAATTTGGACGGTGAGAAAAATAATTTTGAAGTTTGAGTTTTCTACCAAAATCTTGCACAGCTTGTTCAATTGGATCCAATGTTATTTTGGGTGTGGGAACAAAAGTCAAACCACGATTTAGAAGAGCGATTTGTGTGTCCGAAAGTGTAAATTTGGAAAGGTTTACAACATTATTAGTCGTACTGGAGTTCGGTGGACTCTCAGAATGATTTAGTTTAAATGACTGAGCCAGCATTTCAACATTTCATTGGCCGTTTGTTCAGTCCAATGAATGTTATCTGGCTGTGTAGAGAACCTGATTGGATCCAATTGTTTAACAACTGTGAGATTGCTGAAACGTGAACTCATGTCATCCAAAGCCCTGTTAATCATATCCAAGTTGCGTTTCTCTACAGACGGAAGATTGTCTGAGTAGTTAATTTTTGGAATAAGAATTTTGGAGTGGGGGAAGATTCGGAAAGCACTGCTGAGCATATTCCTCAGCTCTGGAATTGAGGTAACACTTGGTTTGGAGCTTCGATTGTTCAGGCCAACACTTAAGATTAAGTTTTTGGGGGCATCAAATGATTTTTTACAGGCCGTGAACATCATTCTGAGATGGTTGAACAAAGCTCCAGGATAAGACACAACTTGGATATCACTGACGGGGGATTTGGTGATGCGAGAGAGGTTAGAAGAGCCGAGGACGACAGTGGAGGAGGTTAGTCTAGGAAGGGCCCAAAGAGTTTTGGGCCCTCTGATAGTGGAAGGAGAGACATGGAAAGTGGTGTTAGGAGAGTTTTTAGGAGAGGCAAAGCGAGAGCGTTTGCCTTTAGGTAGAGAGGAGGGTGAGAGTTCAGGAGAAGAAGGAGAGCGCGGACGCCGTTTGGGCGTGGCACTAAGGCGGTTATCAGGAGAAGAGCGAGAGAGAGGTGGCCAATCATCAGATGATGAGAGGCAAGGAGGATTAGAGAGAGTGTCCAGGAGTTGGAAGCGGTTAGAAGTGGACACAAAGGGAAGGGTTTTAGGGAGGGTGTTATTTGAAAATGGAGGTGAAGAGCGAGAGGGTTTAGGATTGTTAGTAGGAGAGTTGGCACGTTTTAGGTCCATTAGGAGGCGGCCAAAGAAGTTAGAGCCTTGACCATGACGATTAACACCCCAGTGGCTGTCAGGAACTGGATGGACAATGTGACACCCTTCAGGTAGGTCCATCAGAGTGTCACGGAACAATTTGCAAGAATTAAACTTAACTTGGAGAAGTTGACGCATGATTCCATTTTTACTTTTATGCCAGAATGGGGACAAGCTAGGGATTTCACTAGCCAAACGTTTAGCCACTCCTGCATGGGGAGCCCTAAGGATCCGATTGGCTAGGTGTTGACAGTCATGGTACCGGGCTTTGTGATACTGATAGATGTGCTCAAGGCTAGGGAATCTCATACCACGATAGGATATATTACATGGGAAGAAATTACTAAGTGGGTGTTTGTGACCTTTAACCTCACAAGTCTGAGGTTTGGATTGAGAGTTAGAATTTGGAATAGGGGAATTTGGAAGAGTGGAGCTTTTGAATTTCTGGATGGTGGAAGTCTGAAGTTTTTTGCCGAAATGAGATTTAGCCTGCTGAATGACGAGAGCTACCGAATTTGCTTTTAGGGAGGGTGTTATTTGAAAATGGAGGTGAAGAGCGAGAGGGTTTAGGATTGTTATTAGGAGAGTTGGCACGTTTTAGGTCCATTAGGAGGCGGCCAAAGAAGTTAGAGCCTTGACCATGACGATTAACACCCCAGTGGCTGTCAGGAACTGGATGGACAATGTGACACCCTTCAGGTAGGCCCATCAGAGTGTCACGGAACAATTTGCAAGAATTAAACTTAACTTGGAGAAGTTGACGCATGATTCAATTTTTACTTTTATGCCAGAATGGGGACAAGCTAGGGATTTCACTAGCCAAACGTTTAGCCACTCCTGCATGGGGAGCCCTAAGGATCCGATTGGCTAGGTGTTGACAGTCATGGTACCGGGCTTTGTGATACTGATAGATGTGCTCAAGGCTAGGGAATCTCATACCACGATAGGATATATTACATGGGAAGAAATTACTAAGTGGGTGTTTGTGACCTTTAACCTCACAAGTCTGAGGTTTGGATTGAGAGTTAGAATTTGGAATAGGGGAATTTGGAAGAGTGGAGCTTTTGAATTTCTGGATGGTGGAAGCCTGAAGTTTTTTGCCGAAATGAGATTTAGCCTGCTGAATGACGAGAGCTACCGAATTTGCAATGTCCGAATCAGATAAACCTAAAGAGGAAATGTGGGCCAAAAGGTTTTGAATTGAGCTCTCGTAGTGTTCCACCAATTGTTCGGTCACGTTTTGTACCCAATTTTGATTGATTTTGGAGATTTTTGTTTGATCAGAGGACCAGAACAAGCAGGTTTAATGAAGTCATCCAGGTGTTGTTGTTTTTTACTGAAAGCCCTGGTGACTTGGCCTTGAGACTGCTGGAGCATTAGTGAAAGATGGTGAAAGCATTGAAGAAGAGTGTAAAAAGAACGGAAGTGAGGAGGTTTGGAAAGAGCCATGATACGTTTCAGCAATTAATTTTGAAAGTATTAAAACCAGAACGAATTTGATTTGGATGATAAAACCGAAGGATAAAATTATAAAAATAAAAACAATTGTATAAAATGGAAACAAAACGTTTGAAGAAGCCTGAATGCAAAGATATGGTCAATAATCTGACCAGATCTAAAACAAAACAAAATAATACAAAACAATATCAAAAACGGTTACTCACAATGTACTCTGCCTGTTGCACGACCGGTTTCGGAGTTGAATCCTTTGTCAAGTGCTGAAGTCTAAAGAACCTACTGTGGTTGCAGTATTTATAGGAAATATTGGCTTGTGCCAATGTCAATTTTGTTTGAGTAAATCAATTAACAGTTTTCCAATGGTTGAGCAAATCAATTAGCAGTTTTCAGAACAGTTTGCCAAGAAAAGTGACATATGTTGAGTATAGATAATTAACAGTTAATGAATTCAATTGTTTTTGATATGCGTATCTGACGCTGAGTAAAACAATTAGCAGTTAGTTGATTGACAAACATAATTAACGTTTGAAGTTATATTTTCTGAAGTATGCTAAAATAAATAATTTTCAAAATGGTATTACTGCGGTGCTTTCCAGCAGTAGATTCTTAGGCAGAGATTTTATTAGGCATGAAATTGTTTTTTGAAACTGAAGATGTGTCAAATTGACTTGCATTGCTTCAGGAGACTTCAAATAAAATGAGATGAAATAAAAACAAAATGTACTAAAATGAACTGAAAAACAAAATATTTATAAAATGTGTTTTGACCCTTACAATATGCTAGGCACGGGCTAAGTATGTTTTGGAGAGAATAAAAAATGCACTGGCACAAGATAATTGTAAAAGTAACACATAACATAAAACAGCAATAAAAATTCAATGAGCGACATTGAACAAATTTTGTTGGATTATTTAAGTCTGCTTCTGACTAAAAGTTCTTTAAGGTTTTGATGCTTCTTGTAAGCTGTTGCTATTTTAATATCACCATCAGTATTTTTGTTGAGTTGTTTCATATGCTTTTTAACAATTTGGGCCGAAAGAGCACCTGTTTTTGAGAAGGGTACTATATACACCAGGTCGAA
>OX424566.1:38988703-39051517 GCA_949152475.1 Terebella lapidaria
CAATACCCAGTATCAAGTATTCCGAGCAAACAAAACAGGGTCCGTTATCCAATCTCATAGTCCGGGGACAGAAAGTCATATCAGGCATACGAAGTGAGAGAAAACAAAAATGACAGGGAAACTCATGAACCCCCGTAAATGGCCATCAGGAGGTGAAATCAGGTGTTCCGGAAAGAGTGAGCATTTCCTGCCCCACTAGTGGCACCCGTCATGAATTCCCCAAAATTAACATGAAAATAGATCTAGTTGCATGGCAGACATGGATTTGCTGTATTTATCAACCAGATCATGATGACGTCCATAGAATTTCTTAAACGCAGCGATAAGTCTTGGTAAAACATATCCTTGTCGTAGGATAATAGGATAAATGTCGTAAATGTAGGATAAATGTCATAGGATAAATATCACACCAAGGTTGCGGACTTTTTTGGAGAGGCTGATTTTGTCATCACCAATGTTGATATCATTGGCGATTTGTTGACGACTGTTGGATGCAGATGATATCAACATCACCTCTGTTTTGTCTGCATTAAGCTTTAACTTGTTTGTTGACATCCACCTGCAAATATCCGCCACACAGTCCAATATACAGCTCTGCATCCATCATTGCAGCTGGATCTGACATCTCAAATGACATATACAATTGGGTGTCATCTGCGTATAGATGGTACATCAATCTGTGGCGCCTGATAATATCTCCGATTGGTAGGGTGTAGATAAGATATAGCAGTGGTCCGAGGACCGAGCCTTGTGGCACACCAAACTGAAGGTGAACAGCAGAACACAAAGCTTCATGGATGCATACTTTCTGTGAGCGGTTATTCAGGTAAGACTTGAACCACTCAAGAGCAGTTCCACCTATTCTAAGATGAGTGGCCATGCGTTGTATCAAAATGAAATGGTCCACAGTGTCAAACGCGGCTGACAAGTCTAGGAGTACCAGGAAAGTGGCCTTCTTCTGATCCATAGCAGCAAGTATGTCGTTTTGAACACAAAGCAAAGCAGATTCTGTGCTGTGAGCAGCCTTGTATGCTGATTGTAGAGGTTCATGCAGCTGATGGGTTGACATGTGTTCTGTTATACGAGAAGTAACCACCTTCTCAACGAGTTTGGCAAGAAACGGAAGGTTGGATATAGGTCTAAAGTTCTTGAGAACTTCACTGTCCAGATTGGCTTTCTTGAGAAGTGGTCGTAGGATAGCTGTCTTCAATGAGTCCGGGACCTTTCCTTCAGCCAAAGATTTATTTACGATCTCAGTTAGTGGCAGAATGACATGGTCGAGATAATCTTTCAGGATGGCGGTTGACCAGGGGTCGAGGGCACATGAAGCATTTGACGAATCTTTGATGATACGTCTGACCTCTTCTTGGGTTGCTGGGTTGAAGGTATGCAATAGTGGGTCTTTGTGGGCATTTTTTTGCTGTGTAGGAGGACTTCCGAGATGGTCAAGTTCCTCCCGAATCTTGGTGATCTTGTTGACAAAGTAGTCACTGAAACGCTCAGCAAGCTGTTCAGGTGAAGTATGTCTTGGGAGTGAGGTACATTCACCAATGTGTAGCAGATCACTGACAACTTTAAAAATCTTCTTCTGATCGCCAGTGGATGCGACAATTTTGCAGTTGAAGTATGACGATTTTGCGCTACTGATGAGGGATCTCAAATGTTGACGTTGTGCCTGGAACATCTCACGATGTACAGTCAATTTGGACTTCCTCCACTGACGCTCCAGACGACGACACTTCCTCTTCGCATCTGTTATGTCATCATTGTACCAAGGAACACGTGGTTTGGAGGCCATAGTATGAGTCCGTACAGGTGCATGGTGATCCAGGATACCAAGCACAACATCGTTGTATTCTTCAACCATGGCATTTAGGGATGAGTTTTGGTTTTGTCCAAGCTTTGAATTTTTCAGATCTTGTGACAATTCAGCATGATTGATGGCTTTCAGCTTCCGATATTTGACCACTCTCCGTGACAGCTTGGGTTTCCTAATCTCCAGGTTAGCGTGGACAGCAGCATGATCCGATAGCATGGATTTAACGGAGACTGATTTGAGCAGTGGTTCATCTGACCTGCTGATCACTAGATCAATAGTGTGGCCATCTCTGTGGGTTTGTTCGGATACATGTTGTTGTAGATTAGCGGCCTGCAGAAGATCTTGGAGTTTGATTTTCTCAGCATTTGTTTCCACGTCCCAATGTATGTTGAAGTCTCCAACAAACAATAAAGGGCCAGCTGTCATTGCATATTTGTCCACGAAATCAGCAAACTCGATGAAGTCACCACTTGAAAGACCATGTCTTGAGCTGGGGATGAGTCTGTAGATAACAACAAGTCTGATTACACCCGCCTCTGTGGTGACAGCTGCACTTAGAGCTTCATATGATGGGGCAGTTTCGTCACGAAAATCTCCAACAAACAATAAAGGGCCAGCTGTCATTGCATATTTATCCACTAAATCAGCAAACTAGATGAAGAAGTCACCACTTGAAAGACCATGTCTTGAGCTGGGGATGAGTCTGTAGATAACAACAAGTCTGATTACACCCTCCTCTGTGGTGACAGCTGCACTTAGAGCTTCAAATGATGGGGCAGTTTCGTCACGAAAATCTGACACGTCAATTCCTTCTTTGTGCAGCAGTGCTACACCACCACCTCTGCGTGTTTTTCTCGGAACGGAGAACAGTTTATATCCAGATGGTGTAACGTCTCCTTTAGCCTTTTTGTCTTCATCACCTGGTCTAAGCCATGTCTCTGTCATGCCAACAATATCCAAGTCATGTTCGGAGATATAGTCAGCCAGGTAGTCTGCTTCAAAGGACATATTGACTGATAGAATGGTTCTCAACAATTACTCATCATTGAAATATAGTATCAACTGACGGTTTTTGATTATAATGCTACTAGTACACTGAATCATCCTCTCTGTGCTGATTGCTATAATGATGGCACACCAGTAGTGGCAATGTGCCCGGCCAAGAGGTTTCAAGCCCAAATGAATCTAGGCTCTAGAAATGAAATCATTAAAGTCATGTGTTACATATGATTTCCCTTCAAAAGGTTTGATTTATTTGGGCTTGAATGCATCTGTGCGCAAGTGTTTTTTAATCAATCAATAAATCAAATTTATTTTCATATGTGTGAAATGTCGTCCAACCAAAAATAAAAAGTGCCCCCCCCCCCCTACCAAATTTTCTCTTGAGCTGAGGACGGTATTTTTTGCAAAATAGAAAATGAAAAATAAAAAGTCCCTCCTACCCAGTTTTGAAAAATAGGAGGACGAGAAACAGAAAATTAATTTGTTTAGGCCTTAAGGTTTTGCCCACAAAAACAAAGCAGTAATGACGTCTATAGGTTTGAGATATATCGCTGTACTTCGTAGGAATGGTATAGATGAGAGCGATACTGAAAGAAAATATCAACGTTATCAATCAAGGTTGAAACATTGACAAAGAATCCTAAATCGATGAAAAATAAGCAGCAGATATATTTTTCCACACTATTTTCACCGACTTTGCCGACATCTGCTCTTGATTAATTTTCAAAATTAAAATGTCATTAAAATACATTCATGAAAACAATTTGCCAAGTAAGTTAGAGCAGTGAACGTTTGTGTGCCTGGTCAGTGTAGGTCCATATGGCGACATGATGGATGGACATCTCATGACAACTATTCAATACTGATTGAGTGTGACGTTGATTCTGAACAGTACTTAGGAGAGGGGATAGCGAGCCGATCAGCAGACGACACCAGCAAGAGCACCCGACACCAAGCAGCAGACAACGCCAGCGAAAGCAGACGAGATCAAAGCAGCAAACGAGATCAACAACAGTCGACAATTCAGATGACTGCGTTGAGAATTAAAAAAAAATCTGATAGTTTCCTTGCCGCAGACTTCAATAGATTTTAATGGACATCTAGACTTCAATTCGCATAAAAAACAAGTAGGTCTCACCCTCCATTTGGATGCACGAAGATAAAATATAACCGCTACACGATGTGATTGGAGTTGACGGTAAGTTGGTGATGCAAATCAATCAAATCTACTTGAAATGCAGACCTTCACGTATATAATATACATGTTATGTATATATATGTGTGAATGATTTTCGTGTTCGAATGCTGTGTGAATGAACTCATACATGTATGTTCTATGTTGCGGGCTTAAAAAACACAAACACATGCCAGCACAAATTCATTGCCACCCACAGGAGAACGCTATTGCCACTAGACGTTAC
This sequence comes from Terebella lapidaria, assembly GCA_949152475.1. Taxonomy (NCBI): domain Eukaryota; kingdom Metazoa; phylum Annelida; class Polychaeta; order Terebellida; family Terebellidae; genus Terebella; species Terebella lapidaria. The sequence goes on from OX424566.1 coordinate 38,992,946, forward strand.
AGTTGTGCAGTACTACATATTCCACATTGCAGCTAGCACCCCGTACTGCATCATCTGCAGTGACCCTGTGGTCAAGACGTACGACGGTGTGCTCCTTCAGATCCAGGAGCCGGCTACCAAGCAACGTCTGACCAAGTGGGCCGTCGACAAGTTAGACCCTTGCCGATTTGGCATCACTGGTGTCACCCAGACGGACTTTCACGGGGCCGATGGACCCCTCTACCTCGACTGGATCGGTCAGTGTTTACCACAACCTGTTACATTCGAAATAAGTCACCCTCACAAACCCGCAATGATTCGCAATTGATTTTTTTCTACATATTTGGTAATATTCGCTATGGAAATATTAATGCTGAAAATTGTGTCCATGTGTGCACTCGTAGTCATTGTGGTAGAGGAAGCGTCTTCTGCGCAGTGGGGCAATTTTAATTTTATTCCTTTGAACCCCTGACCTCCATCGCCCACGCCGACATGTAGGTGTTGCTTTCCACGTGGCTTGGAACCCCAAGAAGAACTTCAGGAACTGGATCTTTGCCCAGCACACCGACAAGATCGGCGAGCGTGGACAGGGCTACTCGGTACAGATATCCACTGGACAAATACCCAGCAAAATATCAGTCAAAATTACTCGAGATTAAATAGTTCTAAATCGTTTAGTTCGAACCCGACGCCATTTCTAAAACTAAGCTGCCTCAACTCTGGCAGCTCTTGATTGATATCTTGCTGTTACTGCCCTCGCAACTACTGACAAATTTTGATTATGTGTACCATTGACATCTTTTTGTCACCTATTATTGTTCTCACATCTCTCAATACCCCCCCCCCCCCGTGATACCCACACACATAGGGACCACCTACCATCAGAACCTTGCCCTGGGGCTTCCCCAATGATGGATTCGGTGGGCCGGATCCCTACCCAATTAACCCGTTCCAGGTAAGTGCACTAGCGGTACTATGTGGTTTTTTGAGTAAGTCCAATTTAGTCTGGCCTTTGTACAACATACCACGATTTCCAGGACTGGTTTGCCATTGAACGCTCACATTTCGTACACGATTTCCATGGTGTGTTATGTCTGTTGACAGCGTACTCCAGCCTGTGACCCGGATGTGGCGTACACCGTCACCGAGGATGCAGCTAACGGAGCCATCCGCCTGAGGAGCACCTGCTGCGAGTGGGCCCTGGACTGGTACCCCGCTGGAAGGGACACGTGTGTCGTGATTCATGCCGGCCCATTCTACCAGGGAGCTCTCGAGGTGATTCATACCTTCATGTAATAAATTATCATTTATAACTGTTTATTCGATACCCAGTCATACAGCGCAGACGATGCGCACATAATCAAAATGAAGCTTCGAGCCTCCCTAAATAAGTATTGAATGTATATTGAAAGCCGTATATGATTCACCTGACAAACACCTTGCAGGGCATCTGTGGCAATGCTAACGGCGTGATGGCTGACGACTGGGTGGGCTGTGGGTCTAACTGTACCCCGAATACTGCTGCCTGTGTGGCTGACATCTCAGCAAACTGTGACACTGGCAACCACGACGGTCAGGCATTCCCAGGGGGCGAGCGTATCTAAGCGACACGTGAAGAACCCACCTTTCTCATCACGTGTTCTAAACACGATATACTGTAGATGCAAATCTTATCGAAAGTCAATAAATCACCGATGCAACACAATATAATATTGCCTCTTATTTCCGTGTGTATAAATACGTAAACAAAACAATGGAGTCCGAACTGTGTACGAAGTCTACATGGGTTAAAGTGAACAAACTATCATTGAATATTACAAAAACAAACTATAAATTGTGTAAGTTGCTGAATGGCAGTTTCGAAATAACAATTCATGGAACGACGGTGTCCATTGTAAAAACAGTAAAATTAGTCTTGGACTGATCTTTTTGATCATGTATGTAAAAGGTAATGGTATTATACAGTCTACAGAGTCACACACACCCAAAGCAGTGAATACCTATGTATATCGTTTAATAATTCTGCCATACCTCTACTATGCCTGTGAAATTTAGGGAAATATTTATTCATCGGGCAGCTCGCGAAGCGAGCTCAATGGTTACACGTATATGTGGCAAACATAGGATTTTGAGAAATCTAATGTAATCAATATCCATAGGTGCATGAAACTTCCAAATGCGTTACCAAACGTAAACAACTCATATCTGTCTGTTTGTCGCGGCCTGGTATCGCCGCAAGTATCAAGCTCATCTGTGATTGGTCGAAAATAAAATTGATAACAGCATCGTGATTCACAAGAGGGCGCGTCAATCCTCATTTGTAATCAACAGATGGCGCCATGAGTGATCACGCCCACTTTTTACGTCATAAACGATGCTTGACCAATAGGCGATCGATAAAATGTAAATAAACTAAGTACACTTGTTTCTCATACACGTGCGACAAACTCGGGCTGACAAATCCTTGTTTATTTCGATTATCACTGATTATGAGCAAAATGTGGTGTATATGCAGGTTATGGTGAACATACATTGGCAAAGTTACTTCGACTTTCGGGGCGTTCACTGATAAAGACTGAAATGTGGTAAAGAAATCTGATTATGTCTACATCCAATAATTTGTCCCATAATTATGAGCTTTGAATTTGTAATCAAACATGACATGAATGTCAAAAATCCATGACCCATAGTAAACAGCAGGCAATTTATGATCTGGGACGAAATTGACTTCATTTGATGACTGCCGTGCTGAACTTCATCTGCCATATGTCTATGATTGCATGTATTATTTTGGTATCCAAACAGCCAAAAGGTGTCTTTTTTAGGAACTACTTTTCCCTCATTTCAAATGTGATAAGTCATTGTAGGCCTACAGTTTACTTTACATGAAAATATGCTAAAGACAAGTTCATCCATCAGTGAAACATGCTTTTTGGCTAGCATTGTGCCCTAGTTACTTTTTGGCCGTAGTTTTGTTTTGGATAATCGGATCAACTTGAAATTTTGTGTTTCTCAAATGGGTATCATGCCGTATTTTTTCACAAAATTTCCGAATTCTAACTTCTACCTCAAAAATTGAAAAAGTTGTCTAACCTAATGTTAAATTTCAGTCGGAAATGGGATCAAGTAAATTTCAACAAATTCAGGGCTTTTTTCGGGTTTATGCCCATACAGAATGAACCTATTGTGCTGATTTAGAGTCAGAAGGCATCTAGTCGGTGTATATTAGGTAAATATGTTTATTTTGAAGCAATATATAACTCCTAAATCGAATAAAACTCTGAAATTTCATGTTGGGGCCGAAATTCAACATTGGGTTAGATTGCCAACTTTCTATTTTTTTAGATATATTTCTGAAATTTGGTGAAAAATTACGGCATGGTACCCAATTAATACAAACAAAATTTCAAGGTGATCCGATTATTTAAAACAAAAATACGGCCGAAAAGCGTGTTTCACTGATGGATGAACTTCACTATAGTACGACTACGAGCGCTGGTCACCATATTCTTTGATACCATTTTGCAGGTCATTGCTTTACAGCGTACATATTTCTGCGCTCGCATTTAGGTTTCACCTATTCATAATAAAAAATCAGCCCAAGGGCTAAGATAAGTTACCAAACAATGGTACAAAAAAAAGAACACATGGTTCACACAGTCATATCGGCTGATAATTTGAAAGGCATTGTGAGTACTCAATGCAGATGAAATCGAAGTGATTACCATTGTTGGCACTTTCGGTTCAAAATCTGCGCGCAGCGGTCATTGGTCGGCTGCCTAATCTTTTCGGGAACTACCTTGTGTGGTAAATACGGGATTTTGATCACAGAACCGTCGGTCATACAGCAGATGACCGGAATTGACTACAGGAAAATATATAATTAATAGGGGAAATTAATCATTGATACAAGCAGAGTTAGCCTATTGTAAATTTTCGACTTTGATCTTTACTCTGACCTTGACCTTGTCGCTCAATATTGAGCTGTGAAATTTCACAGTATTTTTTCTGTCATTTCTGTCGTTAAAACTATTGAAAACTAGTTTCACAATATGGCCTTGAATCTCAGAACACTCAAAAGTCCCAAAATCATATGACCCCTAATTTTTCGACATCGGGCGATAATACAGAATTTTCGTTGTATGACCATCGGTTGTACACAGTCATACGATCGGGAATTGGCCAAAGAAAAATAAAGAAATAACTGGAAAAACTAATATCAGGTAGAACCAAAGTTATAGCCGATTATGTGATTTGCACTTTTTCCATTGCCATGGCAACCGGTTTCATTCAATTTTTACAAAATTTGAAGGAGACCGAGCCACTAAAATAGCGCTCAAGTCCTATAAATTTCGGATCGATTGACCCGTTTGTCTTTGAGTTAGAAGCGCAGACAATTGCACAGAAAACTCGCTGACAAAAAATATAACTGAAATCGTGAACCCCCAATTTTTCGACATCGGGCGATAATGGAGGGTTTTCGTCGTGCGACCATCGACCATACACCATATGATTGGGAATTGGCTAAAGAAAAATAGAAAAATATTTGGAAAAATTAATATCAAGTAGAACAGGATAGAGCCAATTATGTGATTTTCACTTTTTCCGCTGCCATGGCAACCGTTTTTATCCGATTCCTATAAAATGTGAGGAGGACTGATCGAGCCACTGCCATACCGCTTCATCCCTATAAATTTCACATCGATCACAACGATCGTCTGCAAGCAATCCTTAGTATTCTTTGGAATGTCGTGGAACACATATCCGTGGCTGCACTGTAGTTCGTCCAGGAAACTATGACTGCAGCATTGTAGACTCGTTATTATGGGCGAAGTCCAGGGTGGTTCGGGGAACTTAAGGCGAGGCATCTTGTTACCCCTGATCTGGCGAACCGACCTTCACTGAACATATCCTGAAAAAAGTCGTTGTTGTTGTTTCACAGCGCAATATTGTGAATACATTATGCAAATTCCAAACTTAACTGCATTAAAAAACTGGAAATGGTGCATATTATTATATGAGCAAACGTGGTGTCCACACGATGCCCACAAAAAGGCTTCTTGCTACTGTTCAAAATCATCACTGGTCTTCATAACGCACGTTCAGCACCATAGAAACGTGGTAATAACACATAATAACAAAACTAAACATATGTTTAGCTTAAAACTACACTCATTTAGGATGTAATCGCACACGGTTAGGCCTACTTTATTTGATGTAAATTTTCATTTAACAAAAGAAACATGTTTTGTTGGTATTTTGGTATTTATTATGTAATCCTCGCAAACTCAAAAAAAGTCTTGTGCCACAAACCACCAATTGGTTGGGCCGACAGTTGTGGAGAACACTCTTAGCGAAGCCCCCTGGTCTATTGATTCAAATAATCAAAAATAGGCCCATCAGATCGGTCCAAGAAAAACGAAGATTTAGAACAAAGAGTACTCCTAATTATGAAACAATATCTAAATGGTCTGATTGAATATCCATTTTTTAGAAACTACATAGCGTCTAAACGGTTGTGCTTAAATAACTGAACATCATATTTTAATTTCTCATCTAACTATTTATTTGATGTGTAGTATCTAAATTGCTTTTTTAATCACTTTTTTTTTTATAAACTTTATTGAAGATCCCCAAACAAGCAAAAGCTTATGTTAATGGGTCTCAACTAAACATATGTACAGATATGAACACATACCACCATTTTAAGATTGCAAGCATCACAGTATTCAAACTCAGTTTTCTACTTTTCTTTCAAAGCGTCTGGTTGATGAGATTCATTTGAGAGATACATCAATGACTTCACAATTTTGTGCAAGAGAAAGTTCAGGTGTACCACACATTAGGATACGTGAATTAATAAAAATACCACCTAAATTTTCAAAAATGTTTTTCTTTCGCATTGAAACAAAGGACAATGAAAGAAGAAATGATCAGGATCTTCATTATAGTAACCACACCGACATGCCGAGGTTTCGATGACATGCAAATTTTGGTGAAGATGATGACCTAGTACGCTGCATCCCAGCCTCAAACGCGTCGAGTGAATATTGTGATTTCGTGAACCTCGATAATATAAAGGATTCGAGATTGAATCATCGCGAGAAAGAGCAAGCTTGAATGAAATTGATTTGCAAGGGCAATGAGTTCCAATCGCAATTGGTCGACGGGAAAAATGAACTACTGAAACACCTTAAACGGGCACGTACATTAGATATATTTGAAGCTGACCGCAGGGCATACGCAGTGCGTGCCTGGACAGTATATGGTAGATGACTGAATAGATAAGGAGGAGATAATCCATTCACGATCTTGTAAAACAACACCAATCTGTGACGTTTCCTACGCCCAGAGAGTGTCAACCAATTTACATCTCTCAAGAGTGCTGTGGAGTCACAGCGAGCAGTCGCACCTGTCACAATACGTGCAGCCTCTTTCTGTATCTTGTCCAATTTTTTTCTCTACCAGCGGCACCGGGCCCATACAATATCTGCATATTCCATTGAAGGGCGAATGCACGATGTATAAAAGTACTCGAGTGAGTGTCTGTCTAGCTTGAATTTAAAAGCTTTCATCAAATTAATAGTTTTAGTGCACTTGGTATATATATCAGAAATGTGATTGGACCGGGATAGATCGCCTGAGAAAGTAACAGCATGTACATGGGTCCCCTAGGTGACATTGTCCATCAACATGATCTCAAATATATATGCTATGCTGACGACACCCAATTGTATATCAGTCTGGCTGAAGGGAGTGATCCATCGAGTGCTCTACTCCGCATGGAAAACTGCTTGGTAGCCATCAAGCAGTGGATGTTGTTAAACAGACTTAAGCTCAACGACAGCAAAACGGATGTAATCCGCTTTTCCTCACGCTTCAGATCCGTTAGCACACTACGGCCAGTGTCTGTTGGTGATGTCGTTATCAGCTACATCGTCAGTGTACGAAACCTAGGTGTCCTTTTCGATGATCACCTCACCATGGATAAGCATGTTCAATCAATGTGTCGGAATATTTTATCCAGCATTCGGTACATTAGCCGGATTCGCAAATTTCTTGACAGCAGTGCCTGCACTAAACTCGTACATGCTTTTGTCACATCCAAAATGGACTATTGTAACAGTCTATTGATTGGTCTCCCAGACAAACTTCTTGACAAGATTCAGCGTGTTCAAAATACAGCAGCACGACTGGTCACCAGGACGAAAAAATGTGAACACATAACACCAGTTCTAAGAGAGCTCCACTGGCTGCCAGTTCGAGAGCGCATCAAATTCAAAGTGTTGCTCTCAGTCTACAAGTGCCTAAATAATGCTGGACCAAGTTACTCGAGCGAGCTCCTCCAAGTCCGACCATCATCTGGTCGCTCACTTCGTTCTGAGACAACAACTGTTCTACAGGTTCCAGTTACTAGAACCAAGTCTTACGGGGACCGAGCATTCTCTGTCATTGCTCCAAGACTATGGAACTCCTTACCTCTTCACCCTAAGACATGTAATAGTAATGACCATTTTAAATCCTGTCTCAAAACCTTCCTATTCAGTGGTGCTTTCGCATTATAATGTCTTAGCTTAGTTTTAGTAGCCTAGTAGGCGGCATAACCGCTGTTGACCTCGGGTTTGCTAGTCGTCATCTCTCTAGTCATCCATAGTTAGTTAGTCAATTCGTCTAATATCACTGTATCTTTATTGTTTTCATAGGTTTATTCTTAGTTTTATTTTTGTTGTTTTATGTACCCAAATATATACACATGTTTTATTCATTCCTGGCAGTCCCTTGGTATGCAGCATACCGCGGCTGACCTTGGGTCTGCTAATGTCATATCTGTAGTCTTAAATCGTTTATACCTTACTTTTTTTCACCTACTATATACAATTTCGTGTAATTTTGTTCTATCCTATATTATACATTTTATGTCTGTATTACTGTACTGGTTTTATGTCAGATGTGAAGCGCTACGAGAATTATGTCATAGTTTGTTGGCGCTAAATAAAAATAAATCATTATTATTATTATTATTATTAAGGATTAAAAAGGTGTGAGACGAATTAAATGGCATTCATTTAGTGGACGAGTAGCATTAAGGCGCAGTGTATGATACTTGGGCCGAAATTTCACCGTGTTAATAGCTGATGAGTATGTAGTTTATGGATTATGGTGGCAAATATATGTGTCAACTTCTGTTTTGACTAGACAATGCAGATATAAGGCAGCAAAGTAAAGTAACTGCTCAGCAACTTCAGATGACAGTTACATGTACAACAAATACACACAAGGAAGCAAATTGTACTATCACCAGTGTCCCTCTTGAGAAAATATGTCTTACACTCACTTATGTTTAGAAAACCATTACAATGGATTGTTAAATACGGCTGTTTATGGATTTGTGGGCCCAAGTACCATACACTGCGCCTTAATACTACTCGTTCACTAAATGATACCCATTTAATCCGTCTGTCACCTCTTTAATCCTTATGGAATATAGAGGAAGGCGCAGGATATGATACTTGGGCCCCAGTGGCTTCAGTGTAGTGCGACCGAGGCGAGACCATTGTGCTACCAGCTTGCCAAAATATTTGCAGTTGGCCACGGATGCATCATGGTTTCACTACGGAATTCAAGGCAGTGCTATGGTAACGCCACGGTCGTGCCCCGGTCCTCCTGGAGACACGACGGTTCCACTATGGATCAGCAGTCCGGGCAGACAGTCCCCGTAGCGCTACGATTTGAAAAAAAAACGCCTTCACGTCTTTCTTTTTTTTTGGCCTTCACGGTGGCGCCCCGGTTGATCCCGGTTCATCACGGTTTCACTACGGTAAAGTCGGCAGTACTATGGATACACCACGGTTAGCCCCGGATCAGACCATTTTTCTGTTGTAGCACTGCCGGGGCATCACCGGGGTCCCAGTGTGTCATTGTACGTTAACGACCAATTCCTCACAGATCTACTGTAATACAAAGCACAGTGGGGCACGGTATCCAAAATATGAGACAAAAAACAAGACAAAAAAGAATGTGTGTCCTACTTTCCGATGCTTGAGTGTGTACATGATATTTCCACGGTGAAATTGGAACGTGCAAAAATATGAAAATAACAGCTTGACTTTGGGAAGTGTTACTGAACACGTCTCCTGATTGCAATGAGAATTGAATAAAAACCACATGTATGATACAAACAAATCTCCTCTCATTTTTCAGAGAGGCCAACTCGAAACTACACTGTATACAGCTATAATACAGGGATAAAAACGTTTGATTGATAAAGGAACTGCTGGAAAGTGCAATACAAGGCTACCAGCGATGAGATTAAACTTAATCCTCAGGTCACCTTAAAAAGTTATTCAAGACATATTCAATTAATTGCCCATACGCAGACTGGCGCCAAGTTTTGACGAAATATTTTTGATTTTCAATTAGGCCTAAAAAATTAATTTTCTGTTTCTCTTCCCCGCCCGCCTGTGTTCAAAAGCAGCCTCCCGGAGTTTTTAATTTGCGATTCTCAAATAAAAAATAAAAAGTGTTCCCGCCCCTATTTTGAGGATAGTGAATGATCGAGAAACCGGATCACAGCATGCAACTTAGGCATATATTTAACTTACCTCCTTGTTTTCACTCTCCGCCAAAATGAGACAAAGACGCTACCAGTTTTCAAACACAGTTAGCCTATGTGGTTACGTGTATGTAATAATACATATACAATTGTAATCAAGAATTGATTTACTATATTCCTCATGTTATACTTCAATAATAATAAATAAAAATAAAAAGCGTATTTATAGTGCCATTTATCAGGCATAATGCCTTTCATAGACACTTTACAATAAAAGTTGAGTACAATAATATTGATACGATTGTACATGTATAGATGACTAGAAATATATGTGACTAGAGGTATGGACAGAAACTAAAAAACCACGAGATGATTACTGGATACCAAATGCATGTTTGAATAAAAGTGTTTTGAAACTTGACTTGAAGCTGGACAGTTTGGTAATGGTCCTGATGTTGTAGGGTAGACTGTTCCACAGTACTGACGCTTGAAAACGATCCCCAGCTGACTTGAGGCGAGATTTAGGGACATCCAACTCCAGAGTGTTTGCACTCCTCAGCTGACGTCGTGGTCGATGTATGCAGACCAAGTCCGTGAGATATTGGGGTGCTGATCCATGAATGGCCCGGAAAGTAAGCAGGAGAACTTTGAACTGGATTCGGTATTCGATAGGTAGCCAGTGTAATGATATCAAGACTGGTGTAACATGGTCATACTTCTTTTTTCGTGAGACCATCTTGGCCGCCATATTCTGTACTCTCTGGAGCTTTGAGATGGCAGACTTGGGCATTCCTGACAGAAGAGAGTTGCAGTAATCAAGTCTTGATGTCACAAAAGCATGAGTGACGGCCTTGACAGCATCCAGAGTGAACACGTTGCGGATCTTATTTATGTTGCGTAGATGATAGTGGGCAGAAGAACATAAGCTGTTGATGTGACTACCCATTGACATCTGAGAGTCAAATAGACGTGGAATCAATACCCAGTATCAAGTATTCCGAGCAAACAAAACAGGGTCCGTTATCCAATCTCATAGTCCGGGGACAGAAAGTCATATCAGGCATACGAAGTGAGAGAAAACAAAAATGACAGGGAAACTCATGAACCCCCGTAAATGGCCATCAGGAGGTGAAATCAGGTGTTCCGGAAAGAGTGAGCATTTCCTGCCCCACTAGTGGCACCCGTCATGAATTCCCCAAAATTAACATGAAAATAGATCTAGTTGCATGGCAGACATGGATTTGCTGTATTTATCAACCAGATCATGATGACGTCCATAGAATTTCTTAAACGCAGCGATAAGTCTTGGTAAAACATATCCTTGTCGTAGGATAATAGGATAAATGTCGTAAATGTAGGATAAATGTCATAGGATAAATATCACACCAAGGTTGCGGACTTTTTTGGAGAGGCTGATTTTGTCATCACCAATGTTGATATCATTGGCGATTTGTTGACGACTGTTGGATGCAGATGATATCAACATCACCTCTGTTTTGTCTGCATTAAGCTTTAACTTGTTTGTTGACATCCACCTGCAAATATCCGCCACACAGTCCAATATACAGCTCTGCATCCATCATTGCAGCTGGATCTGACATCTCAAATGACATATACAATTGGGTGTCATCTGCGTATAGATGGTACATCAATCTGTGGCGCCTGATAATATCTCCGATTGGTAGGGTGTAGATAAGATATAGCAGTGGTCCGAGGACCGAGCCTTGTGGCACACCAAACTGAAGGTGAACAGCAGAACACAAAGCTTCATGGATGCATACTTTCTGTGAGCGGTTATTCAGGTAAGACTTGAACCACTCAAGAGCAGTTCCACCTATTCTAAGATGAGTGGCCATGCGTTGTATCAAAATGAAATGGTCCACAGTGTCAAACGCGGCTGACAAGTCTAGGAGTACCAGGAAAGTGGCCTTCTTCTGATCCATAGCAGCAAGTATGTCGTTTTGAACACAAAGCAAAGCAGATTCTGTGCTGTGAGCAGCCTTGTATGCTGATTGTAGAGGTTCATGCAGCTGATGGGTTGACATGTGTTCTGTTATACGAGAAGCAACCACCTTCTCAACGAGTTTGGCAAGAAACGGAAGGTTGGATATAGGTCTAAAGTTCTTGAGAACTTCACTGTCCAGATTGGCTTTCTTGAGAAGTGGTCGTAGGATAGCTGTCTTCAATGAGTCCGGGACCTTTCCTTCAGCCAAAGATTTATTTACGATCTCAGTTAGTGGCAGAATGACATGGTCGAGATAATCTTTCAGGATGGCGGTTGACCAGGGGTCGAGGGCACATGAAGCATTTGACGAATCTTTGATGATACGTCTGACCTCTTCTTGGGTTGCTGGGTTGAAGGTATGCAATAGTGGGTCTTTGTGGGCATTTTTTTTGCTGTGTAGGAGGACTTCCGAGATGGTCAAGTTCCTCCCGAATCTTGGTGATCTTGTTGACAAAGTAGTCACTGAAACGCTCAGCAAGCTGTTCAGGTGAAGTATGTCTTGGGAGTGAGGTACATTCACCAATGTGTAGCAGATCACTGACAACTTTAAAAATCTTCTTCTGATCGCCAGTGGATGCGACAATTTTGCAGTTGAAGTATGACGATTTTGCGCTACTGATGAGGGATCTCAAATGTTGACGTTGTGCCTGGAACATCTCACGATGTACAGTCAATTTGGACTTCCTCCACTGACGCTCCAGACGACGACACTTCCTCTTCGCATCTGTTATGTTATCATTGTACCAAGGAACACGTGGTTTGGAGGCCATAGTATGAGTCCGTACAGGTGCATGGTGATCCAGGATCCCAAGCACAACATGGTTGTATTCTTCAACCATGGCATTTAGGGATGAGTTTTGGTTTTGTCCAAGCTTTGAATTTTTCAGATCTTGTGACAATTCAGCATGATTGATGGCTTTCAGCTTCCGATATTTGACCACTCTCCGTGACAGCTTGGGTTTCCTAATCTCCAGGTTAGCGTGGACAGCAGCATGATCCGATAGCATGGATTTAACGGAGACTGATTTGAGCAGTGGTTCATCTGACCTGCTGATCACTAGATCAATAGTGTGGCCATCTCTGTGGGTTTGTTCGGATACATGTTGTTGTAGATTAGCGGCCTGCAGAAGATCTTGGAGTTTGATTTTCTCAGCATTTGTTTCCACGTCCCAATGTATGTTGAAGTCTCCAACAAACAATAAAGGGCCAGCTGTCATTGCATATTTGTCCACGAAATCAGCAAACTCGATGAAGTCACCACTTGAAAGACCATGTCTTGAGCTGGGGATGAGTCTGTAGATAACAAGTCTGATTACACCCGCCTCTGTGGTGACAGCTGCACTTAGAGCTTCAAATGATGGGGCAGTTTCGTCACGAAAATCTGACACGTCAATTCCTTCTTTGTGCAGCAGTGCTACACCACCACCTCTGCGTGTTTTTCTCGGAACGGAGAACAGTTTATATCCGGATGGTGTAACGTCTCCTTTAGCCTTTTTGTCTTCATCACCTGGTCTAAGCCATGTCTCTGTCATGCCAACAATATCCAAGTCATGTTCGGAGATATAGTCAGCCAGGTAGTCTGCTTCAAAGGACATATTGACTGATAGAATGGTTCTCAACAATTACTCATCATTGAAATATAGTATCAACTGACGGTTTTTGATTATAATGCTACTAGTACACTGAATCATCCTCTCTGTGCTGATTGCTATAATGATGGCACACCAGTAGTGGCAATGTGCCCGGCCAAGAGGTTTCAAGCCCAAATGAATCTAGGCTCTAGAAATGAAATCATTAAAGTCATGTGTTACATATGATTTCCCTTCAAAAGGTTTGATTTATTTGGGCTTGAATGCATCTGTGCGCAAGTGTTTTTTAATCAATCAATAAATCAAATTTATTTTCATATGTGTGAAATGTCGTCCAACCAAAAATAAAAAGTGCCCCCCCCCCCCCCTACCAAATTTTCTCTTGAGCTGAGGACGGTATTTTTTGCAAAATAGAAAATGAAAAATAAAAAGTCCCTCCTACCCAGTTTTGAAAAATAGGAGGACGAGAAACAGAAAATTAATTTGTTTAGGCCTTAAGGTTTTGCCCACAAAAACAAAGCAGTAATGACGTCTATAGTTTTGAGATATATCGCTGTACTTCGTAGGAATGGTATAGATGAGAGCGATACTGAAAGAAAATATCAACGTTATCAATCAAGGTTGAAACATTGACAAAGAATCCTAAATCGATGAAAAATAAGCAGCAGATATATTTTTCCACACTATTTTCACTGACTTTGCCGACATCTGCTCTTGATTAATTTTCAAAATTAAAATGTCATTAAAATACATTCATGAAAACAATTTGCCAAGTAAGTTAGAGCAGTGAACGTTTGTGTGCCTGGTCAGTGTAGGTCCATATGGCGACATGATGGATGGACATCTCATGACAACTATTCAATACTGATTGAGTGTGACGTTGATTCTGAACAGTACTTAGGAGAGGGGATAGCGAGCCGATCAGCAGACGACACCAGCAAGAGCACCCGACACCAAGCAGCAGACAACGCCAGCGAAAGCAGACGAGATCAAAGCAGCAAACGAGATCAACAACAGTCGACAATTCAGATGACTGCGTTGAGAATTAGAAAAAATCTGATAGTTTCCTTGCCGCAGACTTCAATAGATTTTAATGGACATCTAGACTTCAATTCGCATAAAAAACAAGTAGGTCTCACCCTCCATTTGGATGCACGAAGATAAAATATAACCGCTACACGATGTGATTGGAGTTGACGGTAAGTTGGTGATGCAAATCAATCAAATCTACTTGAAATGCAGACCTTCACGTATATAATATACATGTTATGTATATATATGTGTGAATGATTTTCGTGTTCGAATGCTGTGTGAATGAACTCATACATGTATGTTCTATGTTGCGGGCTTAAAAAACACAAACACATGCCAGCACAAATTCATTGCCACCCACAGGAGAACGCTATTGCCACTAGACGTTACAGTTGTGCAGTACTACATATTCCACATTGCAGCTAGCACCCCTTACTGCATCATCTGCAGTGACCCTGTGGTCAAGACGTACGACGGTGTGCTCCTTCAGATCCAGGAGCCGGCTACCAAGCAACGTCTGACCAAGTGGGCCGTCGACAAGTTAGACCCTTGCCGATTTGGCATCACTGGTGTCACCCAGACGGACTTTCACGGGGCCGATGGACCCCTCTACCTCGACTGGATCGGTCAGTGTTTACCACAACCTGTTACATTCGAAATAAGTCACCCTCACAAACCCACAATGATTCGCAATTGATTTTTTTCTACATATTTGGTAATATTCGCTATGGAAATATTAATGCTGAAAATTGTGTCCATGTGTGCACTCGTAGTCATTGTGGTAGAGGAAGCGTCTTCTGCGCAGTGGGGCAATTTTAATTTTATTCCTTTGAACCCCTGACCTCCATCGCCCACGCCGACATGTAGGTGTTGCTTTCCACGTGGCTTGGAACCCCAAGAAGAACTTCAGGAACTGGATCTTTGCCCAGCACACCGACAAGATCGGCGAGCGTGGACAGGGTTACTCGGTACAGATATCCACTGGACAAATACCCAGCAAAATATCAGTCAAAATTACTCGAGATTAAATAGTTCTAAATCGTTTAGTTCGAACCCGACGCCATTTCTAAAACTAAGCTGACTCAACTCTGGCAGCTCTTGATTGATATCTTGCTGTTACTGCCCCCGCAACTACTGACAAATTTTGATTATGTGTACCATTGACTATTATTGTTCTCACATCTCTCAATACCCCCCCCCCCCCCGTGATACCCACACACATAGGGACCACCTACCATCAGAACCTTGCCCTGGGGCTTCCCCAATGATGGATTCGGTGGGCCGGATCCCTACCCAATTAACCCGTTCCAGGTAAGTGCACAAGCGGTACTATGTGGTTTTTTGAGTAAGTCCAATTTAGTCTGGCCTTTGTACAACATACCACGATTTCCAGGACTGGTTTGCCATTGAACGCTCACATTTCGTACACGATTTCCATGGTGTGTTATGTCTGTTGACAGCGTACTCCAGCCTGTGACCCGGATGTGGCGTACACCGTCACCGAGGATGCAGCTAACGGAGCCATCCGCCTGAGGAGCACCTGCTGCGAGTGGGCCCTGGACTGGTACCCCGCTGGAAGGGACACGTGTGTCGTGATTCATGCCGGCCCATTCTACCAGGGAGCTCTTGAGGTGAGTCATGCCTTCATGTAATAAATTATCATTTATAACTGTTTATTCGATACCCAGTCATACAGCGCAGACGATGCGCACATAATCAAAATGAAGCTTCGAGTCTCCCTAAATAAGTATTGAATGTATATTGAAAGCCGTATATGATACACCTGACAAACACCTTGCAGGGCATCTGTGGCAATGCTAACGGCGTGATGGCTGACGACTGGGTGGGCTGTGGGTCTAACTGTACCCCGAATACTGCTGCCTGTGTGGCTGAAATCTCACAGGACTGTGACACTGGCAACCACGACGGTCAGGGATTCCCAGGGGGCGAGCGTATCTAAGCGACACGTGAAGAACTCACCCTTATCATCACGTATTCTCAGCACGATATACTGTAGATGCAAATCTTATCGAAAGTCAATAAATCACCGATGCAACACAATATAATATTGCCTCTTTTTTTCGGTGTATATAAATACGTAAACAAAACAATGGAGTCCGAACTTTGTACAAAGTCTACATGGTTTAAAGTGATCAAACTATCATTGAATATTACAGAAACAAACTATGAATTGTTTAAGAACAATAATAATATTAATGGTGTATGTAAAAAGTAATGGTATTATATAGCCTAAAAAGTCGCACACACCCGCCTAGGGCCCCAGAAGCCAGCCAGAAGCCAACCACCTCTAGATGCTCTGTGGTTAATTCTGAGCATTTGCCAGGGGTCTTAGAGACAAATTCTGAGCCATCTGTTTTAAGATATCTGCTATAAAAATGAAAGAGCCATGACTTAATTCCTGTCTGTGTGGTATAGTGATACATTCTGGTGTTGTTGTATTTTCAACAAAATGTTACAAATGTTACGAAATCGGGGATTTCTTCAGGGTCCGATCAGCCCTATCACTTCGTATAGTGTCAGTAAGTGTTGTGCTTTAAATATCACACACCAGTCCGAATTCAATTTATCCAAGTTTATTGGGAGGAACAGTTCGATGACTCGATCACGGCCGCATGCGCTACTTTCCAATATAGTCCGATTAGTAGTCTGACAAGATCAGCAATATATCACAGATAATTTATCCTAGTTTCTTCAGTATTTCAGTGACACGTCTTCACTCTTAGAACTTCTCAAACTCGACTCCGAAAAGCGCGCGGATTTTTCCATACGGTGTCTGGTTTTTCCCGCGTCGTGGAACAGGAGTTCATGTGATTCGTTGAATATGATGTAATGTCTGTGTGGGCGTGGTTGGGTGTCTGGAAATGTTGTGATTGGTGGTGTGTTCTGCGTGACGTCATTTGTGGAGTTGTTTACATGTGGTGCGGTGGCTTGGACGGTGTGTGCCGGTTTTCGTGGTAAGTATGAAGTCATGTGATGAATCTGTGCCGTGTATGTCGAGTGGCAAAGTAAAATTTAATGGATTAGGTCTAAGCTAGACGCTTTCCGGTAGCATACGACGGCTGGGGTGTATCCCCGTAGCCCTATCAGCCATGTTGCCCCAAACTATTAATAGATCCAACTAGCAAAATAGACCTTTACCTTGTGTTAGCCCAATAATAAATGTTTCTTGTCTTAACTATTTCGTTATGGTCAATGATAGACTTAACTAGCAAAAATTATGGTAATTTATTTGGTTACGGCCATGAAATCTCTACTGGACAGAACCTTCAACTTTGTTGAGCCCCCAAAAATTGTTTCTTGTCTAAACTATTTTTATTGTGGTCTATAATAGACTAATGTTAACTTATTCGGTAATATTATTCTGTTTTCACCAAAAACTGTTTTCACCAAAAACCAAAACATCTGTTTTCACTAAAAAATTATCATAATCGGTTAAGATTTGCAACCTGTAGTAGAGCGTTCACAAGAAAATATCTACGGTAAACGCTGCGGCGACGCGACAGAGTCAAAACCATGGTATCCGTCGAACTTTAAATATCTTTATTGGAATATCTTTCTAAATTTCTAAGCAATAAAAACAACATAAAATATTTAATAATAACCATGTAGTTCTCTGACACGATCTTAATTTTTAAAAATATATCATATTATTTATGCACTTTTGAAAAACATAATCACATATTTGTGGCACTATGGACGAATTTCTCTTTTCAGAAGCGTTCATGGTAGGGTATGTATGTACATTGATCTGAAAACAAATGCAACCAATAGTGGTGATGTGGATTGTGACTAAGGAGTAGTGGCCAGGGAAATTTCCCCCAAATCGTCGGTGTGCAATTAATACTAAATCCGTGTTTCAACAGATTAGAAGATCCTCCAGACGATATACTATAGTCGATAAACTGATAACCACACGATTAAAAATGATATTTGTTTTGTGATAGACTATTTCCCCAATAGTCATACAAAACCATAAAACAAATCAATTAAGACACTCTCAGATCTCACAGTTTGACTCTGCACGTGCGAATACAGGTGATAATTTTTAGATAACAGCTTGGCGGGAGAATTTGATGTCATTGCGAGAGCGCGGGAGGTGGTGACGAAATGCGGGAGACTCCCGCGAGATGCGGGAGATGTGGCAGCTCTGTGTACACTATATCGTTTAATAATTTAGCCATACCTCAACTATGCCTGTGGAATTTAGGGAAATAAATATTCATAAAAAAATCAGCCTATGTGCTAAGATAAGTTACCAAACAATCGTAAATTGACAAAGTCAAATAATTTTTCAGCCGAATGGCAGTTTTGATGTTCCATTTGAAGATGTCATTTGAAGATCACTTATAATATCGGTACACAAAGTTCCAAAAGATTACATCAAACACTGTCATTGGAGGGGATATCTGGAAACTGAGAAGTCCGCAATTGGGGTTTCAACCATTACGAAAAAATGCAAAACTAAACAAATTGAAAAATACATCCCTAGTGATGTATTCTCTAACACATTGTTAAAAATTTCAGGAATATACCATGCAAGTGTGTTTTCCGCAAAAAGATATCGGTCGAGTTTGGTCTGGCGGATGAATTCAGGTTCACGAGTCCGAAGGACGAAGGTTCGCAGACGAGTGTGATGTACTGGTGTTGATCCAGTTTGCCGACCAGGATCACAAAATCACTTTTTACACCTGCGTGGAAAGCTCCGGATATCGTTATCCCACCGCCTCCAGCCTGCACCCTGGGTAGTATGCAGGCTTCATGGTAAAGTTCTTCCACTCGTCTGCGAACTCGGATGCGTCCATCATGGCGTTACACCTCAAATCTCGCATCGTCACTAAATATGACATGATTCCTAAATACATGTATTACATGATTAAATATTTTAAAAAAACATGAGCATTGGAATTGCCACACTTATAGTAAGTTTGCGATGAGGTGTCTTGTACATAACCATGTGACACAAAAGCCCAGGATGGACACTAACTTCCCTCAATTTGGAGAATGAAATATTTGCATTTCAGTACCTAGTATAGCACATGGGAACACATATTGTTAAGTTTGATGTTCTCATACAATTCCTTGTCCTATCTGTCTAACATATTGTATATTGATGTTAAAATGATTCATTCTATCACCATCTTTCGCCATCATTCTTACATTCTGTCACCATCTGGAATCAAATTTATAAATGAAGTTCTCGTGTTGTTGGGATTTTTGTACATTATTAAGTAAAACACGAGCAAGATATCTCCAGTAAAACGAGAATTTTATACCTGTACTGTACATGTATACCTTCCTAATATTATGAAATGTCACAAAGTTACATTGGTCCTGAATTTAGCTACATGAATACATTGAATTGAGAACGATGCACGGAACAGAAGTCAACATGTCACTTCCCTCATACGTATTTGTTGAATATTATAGAACATTTCTGAGCATGGGCGTTCACCAAACATCGTTCAAAACATGGTGTCTATCTTCTTCATAAACAACAATAAAGAACAACACTGCTTAGATGATAATAGACACTGGCGGATGGCATTGGTGCACCCGGCACCCTCCCCCTATATTGGGCCGTGCCGAAAAAGAGAGAGAGAGAGCAAGATGCTATGTGGGTATGCACATGCAGTCATGCATGTCAGAAAATATAAGTGTAATTTTACTCGTTTGATAATCTTTGCTACAGCCCCACAATATATTTTCAACAAAAATATGTGACTCAGAAATATGTTGAGGTGCATTATGGCGTTACACAGCCCTCCACATTCGTTGGTCAATGGTCAATAATGATGTCATTAATCAGCAATTAAGTTATGTAAAGTGTCAATGTTTAGTTTCTGGATGAATAAACTTAAATACCAGCAATATGTACATGCAGGTGTGGAATGAAAAAACACTCAATCAGAGTCAGGGAGAGCTCAGAATCAGCCACAGAACATGAAAAAAGCTCTGGCTTCTGGGGCCCTTGAGTGGGTCCCAGACCCTACGCCGTGTAAGCTACCACCTGTCCACCTCACTTCGCTCGGTCCCCTGACTCCACTATTAACTAACCTGCTTAGCAACCCCGCCCCCTCCAATAGTAAATCTAGTCCGAAACACTTGACTTCATACTAAAACTATTATTGGATATACACAGGAGATATAACTTTGGATGTCGGCATAACTTTGAAGATTTATACTTGTGTCACATCTTTATTATTGAACGATTGACCATCACCATGTCTGGTGCATAAGAACCTTGGAACAGCCTTAGAATAGTAGGACTATTAGACCTTCCTTTCTCTGAAAATCTATCCTTCATTTACAACAAAAGCAGACTTCTAAAGTGAAAATCTACCTAGTTATTTCACAACGTACAGTTGTACACTAATTTCAAAAAATTCTCAGCGGGCTTACGGCGCCCACCCAAACCCCAGACTGCATAAGGCTTCGTTCGCTAGCCAGTAATGTATCCTTTATTTACAACAATAGCAGACATCTAAATTAAATTCTACTTATTGATTTCACAAGGTACAGTTGTAAAATACACCTTAGAAACCATCTCAGAGACACTAAATTCCAAAAAAATTCTCCGGGGGCTTTTAGGGCGCCACATATGGTCTGGGGGTTCGGGGGGCTTCGCTCGCTCGCACTGTTATAAGGTTACGTATATTTCAGAAGAGAACCCCCCCCCCCCCCATAAATCCTGAATCCGCTCCTGGTAAAACCTTTCAAAATACGTCTAGGTCTCTAATTGAAAGCACATGCTAATGTTGACAAGATGCGAATTTCACTGTCGTATGACGTCATAAGTAGTTAAATAACGATTGCTGACTATCGATGTAGTTTATTTATCCAAATACCGTGGCATGCCTGACTGCCTCATCTGAAGTCACGGTCCCACTGTCACGAATGTTGGTGACGAATGTAGAAGGACGGATTTGACCACGAATACCGGCGAATACTATCAGTTATGGTCCCACTGTCGGGAATGTTGGTAGGGAATCATATCGAATAAGAAAGGATGGATCTGACCGGCGAATATTTTTGCTATTCATGCAGATAAGGCTAATACGGCGCATCGCCGATAAGATCTATGTACATCATATTGTTCGTTCTGTATTTTTTTCTTTTTCCTTCTTTTATCGTTATACACCGCCACAGTCGTAGTGCATTCTTTGTAACTCCTTGCACATCGTTGCAGCATGGGGCAAAGGTTTCCGTTCCGATTCCTTCTACCATCGGCGCCAAGTCACACAGATTCGATGTGCCTCGTTGTTAAGGTTACTTAGTTCTTTTGCTTTCCTTAAATGGCCAAAATGGAGCATCACAGTACATGTATTACCAATGTGTCTCTTTTGGTTAGTATAGTTGTAATAGAGGCATTCTTCTATGTACATGTGAATTTTCATGATGATTGGAGCTGCGGTCTGTGCGCATGAACACATATGAACAAACCGGCCCTTTTTGAGAGATTGCTTTCCGAAGAATTCGCCAGGTGTCAGCAGCTAATGGTCAAATGCTTGTAGCATGTGATCTATTCCTACAACATGTGCTGATTTATAAAATATTTTGTAAGTTATGTATATTGCTTCAACATACTGAAATTTTATCAAAATTGAACCATTTTGAAAGTGATTTATCTCATAAAACTTTACAATGGAGTTAAATACCATCCCTAAATGTGTCTGATAACATTAAGTCGTCCCGTGTTGATCGACCATCGTTCTACATTTACCATTACAGACAACAAGAACCATAACGAAGGCAGAACGAACAGAAACGAAGCGCAAAGACTCGCTGCGACGCAGAAAGAATTCGTGTTGGAGTCATGATCGTTTTGAACATTTCAAAACTGTCGTGGCACCGATGCACAACGAAAGAGATGCCGACCTCGACGGATTGCTACGGATGGGAACGATGTTGGCGAATGCCCCCAAGAATGTCAATTCACTGCAGTTCGCCGTACACATTTGTAACAGTGGGACCGCGGTTTAGAATCTCCACATATCCCTCCTGTACACCTAAGCGATATAAGTGACACCTTCTTTATACCCTGCAGTTGGCAACAATATTGGCATCTGCTGACACTGGACTGTCTCCTCGTGGAATGAAGATCTGTCCAATAATCGTCTACAAATGTACTGAATAGCAAGCCACTGCACCGTTACCATGGTTACCAAGCTCCTCTATACCCATATCATCATGTGTTCAGTGCCGTCGGAGCGAAAAGCAAACGAAACGAATGTACGCACCGAATATATAAGATCGCCGAATCTTACGTCTATCTCCTGGCAGAAATGTTGCCCAAACTAGTGTGATCTTCTTGTCGGGAAGTCAAGTCTAGTCGGGATAAAATTTCGCACTAGCTGTACATCGAATCCCAGTTATCGGTTGTTCAGTGGTAGAGCGTTCGACTCTCAAACGAGAGTTCAGGGGTCAATCCCAGGCTTCACGACTTTATGACCTGAAATATTTGCTGGGTGAAGGTTACAGTTGGTGCGCCGGAATTCTCAACGGTGGTGATGAAGAGGCTCAAATATGAACCATGGTCTGATTCAGACCGCTATAAAAATTCTGACAATACAGTATACATACACCTTAAAGAACTGGACCCTACTGACAATAAATGCGTACACTTTCATTGGCTATCCTGGGATAATCTAGATATTTCATAGACAGCTTTCTTGGAGAGTTCTTTACGTGTTTTAAGTACTCACCCAATATCACCGCAAGTCAATTTATATGAGCAGTTCGCCAAGTTTTTTGTTAAATTCTCCTGTTCTAAACATGCCGCAACCAGTATGAATCAGAGCCTTTTGTACGTTATGTAGCTTCTCTCCACATACAATCACTCAAATTATCTCTTTCTCGAACATTTTTCAACAAATCTACAATCACCCCCCCCCCCCCCCCGGATCCGCCTATTCTAGGTCACAGAGCGTCCACAGTCGGTATGAATGCTAGAGATACAAGTATAACGCCATGTTTTAGAAAACATGGCAGAAGAAAACCCGGCCCTTTTATGTGTACGTGTTTCCCATGGACTCACAAATCTGAATTCAATACACAATCAACACACATATATATATGAATAACTCACAACAATAGTTGTACAGTTCATATAAAAAGTCACACAAACAGTCACATCAAAGTAAATGAAACAGGAAATCGTGTACACCCTCAGCCAACTTATCTCCCCCAAGTCCACTTAGATGTACGGTATCCTTGCCAGATCGCTAGTGCCAGTCTTTGGACCTAGCCGTCGGCAGCTCTGTTAAAAACATCCTACTAAATTCCTGCTCCATAAGTCGCCCAAGAATCTGGAAACTATCTTCTAGTTTAAAATCTCACATTCCCAATATGCCCCAAAACATCACCATATGTTTAAATATTCACATAGAGGCGGCAGGATTTGATGAATATAGGCCTAAAGTGTATACTTGTGTACAGCCGTATTACAATGGATAGATGTCTAACCGTTCCTGCACAGGCCCTAGGCATATGTACAAAGTTCCATAGCAGGGCTCATATAAAACTGGAATAAAGGTTATATATATACCTATTGCCGGGTTTTTAAGTACCCGTGGTCGAAAGCACGGATTCGTCACGTCACATGCTTCAGTTTTGTTATGCTACACGCTTGATTGCCCCACGAAAAATTGCCTAACAGGCCTAATGCAACTGTAATAATTCGAAAAGATAATTTTAAACTATTCTCTGAAATGCTTACACCTAATGTATCACTGTCTGTCGCTGCAATACAACATATTCTTAGTGATTACTTGTTGGCGTAGTTATATAACGCAGTGATTATATCTGGGGCGGTTCAAATATGAGAAGTTCCAAAATAACCGGCGGGAGAATCGGTAATTGCACTTGCGAATACCAGCCGAAAACTAATTTGAAACAGCACTTCTCATTGTCATTCAATTTCCTATTGTTAGTACAGTGATATTAGCAGTGTTTTTAAATCAGTTTAGCGGAATTTATCGGCTTTTATTGCAAATTCGCGAAACCAACACCAATGTATGCTGAATCTAAGAGAGTCGTCCGAGAGAGTCGGAAGACAGGAGATACATAGGGTGAGGTCAACGACAATCACATATACCCGGCCCTGAGGGGCCGGGAATAAAAGCACACAAGACCATCTCGTATCTTCACGAATGATAAGACTCAGTGTCTCAGTGACCCCAATGACCGATCGATCACTGGCCAAGCGACGACAAAACACGCAGTTCCATGGGCTAAGTATTTCATTTTTCATCCGCTCTAATTACCGATCTCATCACTACACTAACATCCCTTATACCGCGTATACCCCTTTCCCCAATTTACGAATTGATATATTGTCGTCATTATCGCTGGTTGGAGATCATATGGACACGTATTTAGTTACATACGGGTTTAACACCTCCTGCGACATCTACAGGACATGATCTACTGGCGCACTGTGGCCTATCGCTGTTTCAAAATGGTCGTTATCAGATTTCAATTTACTTAATTAAAGATTATTGGAAGACGCGTGTCGCTCTATTGATTTTGTCACTAGAATATTCGCTTGTACCAAACAACACACGGCATCTTAGAGCTGTTTGAACCGTGTCGTCTAAGGTCAAATGACAACAAATCTTATTTCGAAGGTGTGGAGTCAGGCTACATGTGGCAAATCCAATGACATTTGCTCAATACTGTTTATTTGCTGCGGCTAGTTGAACAGTATATAAGAAGGTGAACATTTGAAAATCGTGAGAAAACCAAGGCTGAGCAGACGAAAACCAGATGAAGCCAGGCGAACCAGGCAGAAATGCAGACGAAGCCGGTGGGAACAGAACACAGGAAACCAGACGAAACCGGCAGTGCTGCCAGAGTATGTTTTCGCTGCAGTAGACTTTCCATACTTCTATACATACTTTATTTGGCTTCGCAAATTTTGAAAAATACCCTTTCTCTGGAAAGGAACTATTATTTTGTTTCATTATCCCAAAATTCATCTCGAAAGTAAAGGTAGATTTCCCACATCGAATGTAATTTTCCAGTTCTTGCAGATCGTAACTTATTCCCTTGAATAGTTTTTGTGCTAGTAGGCTATGTCAGAAGTTGGCTGCCATTATCGCCATAACTGATGCAAATTTATTTTTGATGTTGAATAGATCATTTTATAATTGAGCAGCTTTGAATATATACTTTTTTTTGGTAGGTCAATATTCATTCTTTTCATCGAAAATTGATACTTTTTCCGATAGCACAACGCTGGCAGCACTGACCCGGTGAGAGTAGAGGGGAAGAAAGCAATAGAAACTTAGAGCCTAAACTAGGCAGAACAGACGGCACACGAGATAGGGAAACTAAAGGCAGAGGAGAAAAGGGAAGCACGTGATAAGGAATCACGTGATAAGGAATCACGTGATGCGGAAGCAGCTGACGATGGTTTATTTGAGAGATTTACAACGGAAACAAATGAATAGAAACCTATGATATTCCCTCAACATGTGTATTCAGCACATTGAAACATGGTAAGGCAAAATAATACAGAGAAAATGTAAACGGTGAGAGAGTTATTGGTAAGTACATGGTGTAAATGAAATTGTTGTGCAAAGATTTGTTCATGGTTGGCGTATGAGTGTTTTTCGTGTATGAATGAAGTATGAACGAACCTATATGTTTTTATGTTGCGGGCACTAAGCACACACGCACACACATAGACATATACTCATCGTCTCACCACATGATTTTCCAATACCGGAATGATTCTGTCACACAATTCCCGCGATTCGTGCCTTTGCAGCCAGCACCCCATTCTGCATCATCTGCAGTGACCCTGTGGTCAAGACCTTTGATGGTGTGCTCCTGCAGCTACAGCAGGCAACTAAGAACCGTCTGACCAAGTGGGCCGTCGACGCGACCGAACCTTGTCGATTTGGCGTCACTGGTGTCACTCAGACCGACTTTCACGGGGTCGAGGGACCCCTCTACCTCGACTGGATCGGTCAGTGATCTTCACAACACCTTCAACATACTTGTACAAAATCTTATCTCTTCTGATCTAAATATTGAGACCACTAGCCCAGAGTCCTTGTGCTCTGTGGAATTAGCGAATTCAAATGGAAAATGTAACTTTCTGTGGTAAAATGGGACAAGGGAATGCATTGTTCAGCTCATGGCGAAGAGGCTAAAACCAATTACTACTTTTGTCACCTCTGTACACCTGTCTCTTCCTGTCTCCCAGGTATCGCCTTCCACATTCATAGTAACCCCAGGAAGAACTTCCGGAACTGGATCTTCGGCCAACACACCGACAAGATCGGCGAGCGTGGACAGGGCTTTAAGGTTAGCCAGCATACAACAGGAAACAGCTACTGACCAATCATTGACTTACATTGGCCAATCATTGTCGTAAACATTGACGCGAATGATTGCTTCACTGAAAGTTTGCGATTAGATATCTATGTCTGTTAATGTACTGGTTATAAAGGAGCGTCTGTTCCTCCCTCCTTGATGTGTCTTAGGGCCCCCAGATCCGAAATCTACCTTGGGGATTCCCCAATGATGGTTTTGGGGGAGACGACCCCATGCCATTCGACCCATTCAAGGTGAGACTGCCTTACGATGTAGCCAAACACCAGTCTTCGCTATATACACTTCTATATTGTTGTCCTATATCTCCCTTGTCTTCCAGACTGTTCACCTGCGTTCAGTGAGATGTCCCATCATCATTACTGACGTGTGG
Source organism: Terebella lapidaria (assembly GCA_949152475.1). Lineage (NCBI taxonomy): Eukaryota > Metazoa > Annelida > Polychaeta > Terebellida > Terebellidae > Terebella > Terebella lapidaria. The sequence continues at coordinate 39,019,837 of OX424566.1, forward strand.
TGTTTTACATCTTTGTTTTCCCGTTTCTGTTGACAGATCACTCCAGCCTGTGACCCGGATGTGGCGTACACCGTCACCGAGGATGCAGCTAACGAAGCCATCCGCCTGAGGAGCTCCTGCTGCGAGTGGGCCCTGGACTGGTACCCCGCTGGGAGGGAGACATGTCTCGTGATTCACGCCGGCCCGTTCTACCAGGGCGGTCTGGAGGTACGTCATGTAGAGCCAATCGCTGGGCCTCTAGGTCACATCTCACTAACGATGTGTAAACAACATAATCCCAGATTTTTTTCGGAATAAATATGTTTCGATGATTGGATAAACATTCATGATTATATTGATAACACTTCGGTGCCTATTATTCTTACACATAATGCTTATCCTCGATGTAACCCCCAAAGATTCGGAGATAGTTTGAGAGATACCTCTTGCAAAGTGTGCTCTAACTTGCAGGGTATCTGTGGCAATGCTAACGGCGTGATGGCTGACGACTGGGTGGGCTGTGGGTCTAACTGTACCCCGAATACTGCTGCCTGTGTGGCTGAAATCTCACAGGGCTGTGACACTGGGGACCACGACGGCCAGAGGTTCCGTGGTGGAGAGCGTATCTAAGAGACACCTGCTTGCGCACATGTTGACCATGTGTACACGAATGGCATCTAGCTGAGAACCAATAAATAAAGAATATGTTACATATTTGTCGAGTTGGTTTTGTTTTTCACCGCCCAAGAGCATCAAGAGCCCAAGAGGTTGTGAACGGATATACGACCCTGTCTGTCGAATTTGAAAAATCTAATTTTGTGTTTATACTAGTAGAATCTATACCCAAATAGTGTAAACGTCTGTAATTCATAAATGGTCCTATTCACAGAATTTCCCGCCACTAGTCACGAGAGTGCCGACCAATCACAGCTGCGCGCAGTAACGGTAATAAACAAATCCGCAGTGTTCAGTTTATCGCACATTTTCTCATCATAGACGGCAATACATATTATATTTAACCCAGATGCCCCATTATCTGCAACAAGGCTGTATGGAAATAAGGATTTCTTAGCCAATTGATTGGGCAGAATGTCAACACAGTATTGGGAAATCCCAGTAAGGGAAACACGGGCGAGTGACCATGGTGATCCTCGCGCTGTGTTTGTAAACAGATAGTTCTGGCTACTCAGTAAAATGATTTTACGGGCAAGGTTGGTCTCAACGGGGGAAGGGATGGGTTTACGGGTATTTTTTTCTCGATATATATGCGATTGTCACATAATGTCAGGTTTCTTTTTGGCCCGAACACTATATCATGCGTGTCACACGACATTATGAGCAGTTTTGCTACACGTGATCAGGCTGGGATTTCCCCCAGATTTCCGAAGATTGCTCGCAGCTGTGATTGGTCAGTTTGAACTACGGAGTTTGCCGACTTCTAGGAGGTGTCTGTGAAAAGGACCATTGGCCCCTGGAGACAAAACGCTTGTAGATACAGCTTGTGTATACATGTATTATGGGCATATGAAGTCGTATATGACTGTAGCGTTATGACAAGGTGTGCGCGAGTAGTGACACCACGGTTATGATGCTGCAGTGTGGGCGGATTTATGAGACATTCGGTGACACTCCACTAATGGGGTATACCTCTTTATCGTGGGGTCGCCGAACCCTACATGACACAACCTCAGGGGACGTTGAACTTGACTCCACATGACCTTGAGTGGTAAATCACAAGATCATGTCCAAAGTGAAATGTGTAAATTGATCATGCGTACGAAACGAATGTACATAGAGCTTTTATAAATTAGGATTCAAAATGGTTGTGGACAGAGATTATTTGTGCATTACTAGCATGGGAGAAGACATAAACGGCAGATTTTGGGTTTTGAATTAACCTAACCATGAGTTAATCTAGGATTGAATTAACCCGAAGATGATCTTGAGCGGTGCTTTCAAAGTCACTTCTGCACGGAAACGGTGTAAAGTGGCCGCTGTAGACTTGCAAGATAGCTCAGATTTGTACTGTGTGTATATAAGAAGTCACATATGGCGGACATTCTAATATACTCCAGAGCTAGTTGAAAATATGAGGGCTTTGTTTATCGAAGTGTTTATCGAAGCTTGTCTCTAAACTGCTGCGACAAAGATATAATTTACCAAGACTTATAGCTGCCTTTAAGAAATTCTATGGACGTCATCATGATCTGGTTGATGAATACACCAAATCCATGACTGCCATGCAACTGGATCTATTTTCATGATAATTTTGGGGAATTCATGACGGGTGCCACTAGTGGGGCAGGAAATGCTCACTCTTTCCGGAACACCTGATTTCACCTAATGGCCATTTTGGGGGGTTCATGAGTTCCCCTGTCATTCTTGTTTTCTCTCACTTCGTATGCCTGATATGACTTTCTGTCCCCGGACTATGAGATTGGATAACGGACCCTGTTTTCTTCGCTCTGAATACTTAATACTGGGTATTGATTCTACGTCTAATAACAACTTCTAGTGGTAAATCTCAAAGTCACGTTCAAATTGGTATATGCGGATTGACCTCCACGTATGAGAAGATTGCAGATGTAGCTTGGTTTATTATGAGGATATATACATATATTCATATGTATATTCATATACGGCAGATATTTTGATGACCTTGAACTTGAAAAATCACATACAAACTCAAATGTGTGAATTGAACCCTGAGTACGAAATGATAAGAGATAAACTCGATATCTCAAAAAAGCAATTTTAGTGGGGAGAAACCAGTTTTGTGGCTCAACACTGTACATTTCTACGGTAATCATGGTAACCATTTCTGCCCCTCGGGCAGATTTTTGTTCGTTCCTTTATTCCATGGGATATACTCAATGCTATTGGCACAATGTTAGAGGAATCACCAAAATATTGGCGCGAGATACTTCAAGTTCAGCCGATAATGATATTGGCCACATAACGCTCCCAGTACATGTAAACATGGCACAAATTAAAGTCATAGTAGCAAGGTACCATTATATGGTTTTATTCCTGTTCAGATAAAGGCATTGTGGACATTTGGTGATAAAAAAGATGTTCGCGTTAATTGGTAATTCAAAACAGCGACATATAATCGAGTATATTGAGCCAGTATTGAAATCGCCTTCTCATGCCGATGAAAAAAATAGCTTCGGCAGTTTCCGTAATCGTGACGTCAGTTGAGGCAAAATGTGCTTTGATGGCTGGCCAAAAACGTAAAATACGTAATTTGGGCGGTCAGCTCAAAGATAGAAAACCACTCCAAAATGCATGAGATTCAAAAGAAAACACATGAAAACCAACAAATACTGGACATCTTGCAGTTCAACAAACTCCCTTCTGGGAGAATGAATAGTACTGATTCTAAATATCAAGACAAGGAATGCCGTATTCCAACCATCTCACCCGTTCATTTGAATTGTCAAACATACTCAACGAGAATGGATATGCGACATGCAGCTTACCTTGCTGGCTAAATGTACTTTCAGTACTGCCTCAAATGACGTCACAAACCACGTGACCCATACTAAAATCGTGATCAAAATCTTCGGCAATTTACGGAAGGAGTGCCTATTTGATTAAATATCTCGAAACCCATTGATTGTATTTGTAAAATCCGTTCGAATTTACAGATAACTATTCATAATGGACTAAATGAAAAGCACTTTCATCGGCATGCTACTAGGTCTTTAAACAAATGCCTCGAATTATGCACTCTTGTAGTTGAATATTTGATGTCAATGTCTGAAATACCGATATCGTAGGATAGATACTCAATCATTGTCTCTCATCGATTATATAAATATAAAGAATAATTATTGATATTTACCATTACAATGAACTTATTATCAACCTAGAGTAGCGATGCCAATGCGGCTAGGTGAGGCGTCAGTCGACCAAAAAAATGGCTTCCTGAAATCTGACCCGACCGGGGTAGGTTAGTGTTAAGGGTCATGACACACTTACAGAGCCAATTAGAACAGGTTTAAAATGATTGAGTGAGTGAAAAATGAACAAGCTTATTGAACTAGGAAAATTGGGGCGAACTGACCCAGAAAAGTCGAATTTGAGTCTGCTTGAAGTTTTCATCGAATGATTATTATCGGATTGCGGAATAGTTCACGCCTATAAAGATTCGATTAAAGACAAATAATGATCGCTGAGTCTATTTAGAACAATACATAATTTGAACAACGGCGTATTAGTGGTGAAATTTGTCCTCGAAGTGGACGGGGGTCATCCCATCCGGTAACTTCTGTTGTGGGAATTCACTCCTATTATCGCTCACGAGCTTGACAATGGCGGATTTCGATGTGAGCGTTTCCAAGCAGACAGATACGCATCCGTTCGCATCAGCGTCACTGTCAACTGTATGAAAGTCATTGGAATTTGATTTTATAAAAAATATGTCTGTTGTTCAATTGATATATATATTTTCATAATGATATTGCTCGTATTTTTGCTACAAAAAAGTTCCTAAATAATATCTCCCCATGCAAGTATTCAGATTGCGTGGTTAAATATAGACGAATTATTCGCATGGAAACTATATAATTAAGAGTGATGGGTTGATGGCAGAATGCTAATTAAATTTTTGTTTTTTGGTGATTGAATATAAAATCAGAGTTAAAATATTGGAACAATTAAGTGGTCGGGATTAGATATGATATGAATTATGTATATGTGTGGGTGGGATATATATAGGCCTATATTACTTCTTACTTCTTACTTCAACCTTACTGTAAGTCCATAAAAACATTAAATATTTTGTAACTTTCAGTTAATTTTAATGTAGTATTGATATCTTGATTCACCAGACACTTAAAAAAATTTTTATGATGCATTCCCCGATGAATACCAGGCCGGGTCACTTTTTCATGGTTTTCACCAAAAAACGGGTAACAGCAGCCCTTATTTTGGCCATGTTAACTTGACTCCCCTGACCTCAATTTTTGTCCAATTTTTCCATTTATTTTTTATTTTCATACTATAATATAGCTTCAAAAGGATCATACACCATTTGGTCCATATCCCAATTAAAAAAAATTGCCTTGACATCGCTACCTAGAGCAATTGACTATCAAATACAAATATGTATTTTATCATCATTCTTCAAACAGTTGTGGTAGATGTAGAACTGGGAGGAATGTTTGGTTGGAACTGGTCTGCTTCGTGTAACTGAGTCGATATATAATTCATTTTGTCAGGGGAGGAATAAGTTTGTGTAGCATCTGAAATGTACGGAGGAAGATGGGTAATGATTTCTCGTCACACTCTAACTCCGGCTTGAGGGCCCAATGTAATTACATGAATATTGATTCTCATCTTTGTAACCGCCTCAGGAGTAACACATAATATGACAGGAAATCAATGGTGATGAAAGATAAAGAAATTACTCTCGATCAGCTAAATTCTTACGATCTACAATCATGTACCTCGGGTAAAACGACAAATCAATTAAACTAAACTCATCACAGGGTGCTTTTACAAACATTCAGCAGTTCGATCGATTATTTCATACCTGAATTACCGACATAAGTAATTAGTGCCATTATAATGTAACTGATAAACAAACGTACACACGGGACGAGTACAGGTGATTTATATTCTGTATTTCAATCTTTTATAACTGTTTATTATCATCGATACCAGCAAGTCTATCCACATGACAATATAATACAATGTGGTAAACAAATGTAGAGACCTTCACATAGGGCTTGCCCTGCTGGTCAATACTCAATGTGTCATTACTTGTCTTATATTTCCATCTATTCAATATCGTTTTCTTGTCAATAATAAATTGACCATATTCAATCAAATTTGGTATTTCATTCAACATTTCATTTCGCATAAAAAGAAATTACTCTCGATCAGCTAAATTCTTACGATCTACAATCATGTACCTCGGGTAAAACGACAAATCAATAAACTAAACTCATCACAGGGTGCTTTTACAAACATTCAGCAGTTCGATCGATTATTTCATACCTGAATTACCAACATAAGTAATTAGTGCCATTATAATGTAACTGATAAACAAACGTACACACGGGACGAGTACATGTGATTTTTATTCTTTATTTCAATCTTTTATAACTGTTTATTATCATCGATACCAGCAAGTCTATCCACATGACAATATAATACAATGTGGTAAACAAATGTAGAGACCTTCACATAGGGCTTGCCCTGCTGGTCAATACTCAATGTTAATAAAGTATGTTTACAGCAATGTGGACACTGGACATGTATCCACTCAGTTCATTTCACACGGTCATGCCAATTAAATTCATCATTGTATTCAATTATATTCAGAATTCATTTATTTAATATTCATCTTGTGACTTAATTTTCCTTTGCATTTTTTTTTTCACTATTAGCCTACATGCCTTTACTAATATTATTTATAATACATGTATCCAACATGTGTAGAACGAATGAATAAACATGGAAACAATACCCATGTATATGGTATCCGAGCAAACAAAACCGAGTCCATTATCCAATCTCAAAGTCCAGTGTCAGGCAAAATCGAGAAAAATTTAAATGGAATTTCATGAGCCCCCATATATGTATACTTGGATGAACCTTTCTGGCACTTGAACTTTGAATATCCACTTAAAATGTTCTCATCTCATTGTAGCATGCTCTTAATTCACACTAGCCTAAGTAGCTCGCACCTTTTTAACCCTTGTTCGACAATTACATAGAAATAGAAGAACCGGCAGCACAACCTACATGGATATTGCGTTGTGCTCAATTTCAGGTCTGTTCACAAACCATAATGCCAGGATTCCAATACAATGCTAAACTTACATGTATCCATTAATATTTTCCTGGACATAAGCCAATTAGCTGGTAGTTTGATCTATCCTTTGAACAAGCACATCGATCTTTGAACACGGAATCGATCAGATATAGTTTTTTTCCTCCAAAATTCGGAATATACCAGGAGTGTGAGGAATGGGGTAGGGTATCGGCTACAGGGACCATGATTACGCTCCTAGGCCTACTGATATCCCAGGTTCCTCTCAAACTGAGGCAGGTAGGACCCGCTATACATCTGCTCTTTCTGTGCCAGTGCCCACGACTCACTGTGGCTAAAGCTGGTGGCTCGCTCTGACTCGCCCACAGTCTCCTGTTGGTGATATCTGCTATTACGACTGTATACGACATAAACATCGGGAACAACGGTTCGACAGGTCACACCACACGTGTGGAGGGAATAGAACTACACCAGAGCCACACCTGATCACACAAGAACATGGAATCAGCCTTTGCTTGAGTTCACGCAACAGAGATTTGTGGGATTCACCAATCCGAGAGAACCCTTAAATGCTAGAGCAGGGAAACTTCTAATGAATCTACCAGGATGTGAGGAATCATGAACACACCGACAACAGATTACACCACATATGATGGAAATTTCTTGCTTGAACAATTTTTCAGGAACAAACAGTGGGATCTGCTAGATAATGAATAGCATGCGATGAACGGATCAGGCCTGGACGAGAGTGATAAATCAACAGACAACCATACTGACCATGATGCATATTCACAAAACTCGGTGGATTTACATCTCTTTGCGTTGTTGCTTTTGGGTTTCCTTGTATTGGTGGGAAATGCAGCTGTTTGCTTCGTGGTGAAATATAATGGGAACCTGAGACATATGCTATTTTATTTCTTCACGTCCCTATCAGTACTTCATACAATTATGTGTTTGACGTTGATGCCCCTGGTTCTTGTCGTCACGCAAAAGAGTAAGTACAAAAATATGCTCATATTTTGGAATCTGAGAAGAACATCTAGAATTTTTCTTCTTTTCCAATTGTTCCAATTTCAGACACGGTTGAATACTCAGAAGACATCTGCAAGCTGTGGGTGATGTTGGAGTTTTTCTTCTGTAACTGTACTTGTCTTCACCTAGTCTCTGCCAACATGGATATGTTCCTGAGACTCAAAGACCCACAACGACACAGTAGTCTCAACATGATGACATGCTCAGTGGTGCTCTGGATTGGAGCTCCGTGGATTATTGCCCTAATGCAAAACATCACTCAGTTCATGCTGAGACAGGAAGATTGGAGAGTTCTGGAGAACAACATCTGCTTCATCCGAGTCAAGAACTTCATCATCCTGGGCACTACGTTCTCATTCCTTGTACTCACAATTATTTCAGCCGTGTTCTATGGACTCTGTTCTGTGGAACTTAGCAAACTTAAGGAAAGTGACTATCTGACGGAACGAGGGACTGTGTCTGATGGCGTCGAGTGTATGGATTCTGATTCAGAAGTTGTGTCTCAAGTCACTACGTCAGAACTGCATAATGACACTATTGATGAGAATCATTTGCACAATGCAGTCGACCAAACCTGTACTGGAGAAAAACATATGAATTTGGAATTTCACGACAACTGCACAGAAAGATCATTCTGTAATGGTTCATATCGTTGTGACGAGAATGTGCAGTCAGATCCAGTGATCGATGGATGTTCAGGAGATCAGAGCACTTTACTGACTCCTCAGCCTGATGTAGAGCCAGGGGGAAATGGACTTCTAACTGGTGATGTTCGTCCTAACGCCGAGCATGACCACGACAGTCCAGACACAACACTGAGACACGAAGCTGCCATATCCAGACTCCTGTGAGTACTGTTGGTCCTTGTGATCACACCGTGGATCCCATATTGTATCAGCAATGTTGTATATGTCGTTTATGAAAACTGCTCGGAAAACATGACTCTGCAGGAGGTGTTAAGTTTCAAATTGATAGCAATTGGAAGTGGCATGTTTGGTCCTTGGATATATCTGAAATTCTCAGAACCATTCCGAACTGCCGCCTCTGAAATATTTAAATGCAAGTGAAACCTTGTAGAAAACTATATAGAACAATAATGTTCGTCATTCCTGGGGCTAATACTCTGAGACGTTTTTTTTTTTTTATTCATTTTGTTTTACCGATTTGGTGGCATTTTTTTATCTGATCAGACAAAACAAATTTGTTCGTTCCAAATCAAGTCACTATTCGTTTTGAATGATTTTCAGCCCACCCACCCCCCCCCCCCTTCATATGCCATTAACGAAAATAAAAACTTTCAAGATGTAACTCGATTTCGTATTACACATATAGTACACACAGAATATTTGTTTTCTGCAACATCTAAGTGTTTTAAACATGTTTCGACAATAAGGTTGAAGATCACTGTAACAATTTAAGTTTGGAAAATCAATTTTCTGTGTAGTCTTTAATCTGCCGATAAGCTACAGCACCATTGGTGCTAATTTTCTCCGATGTTTCTCGACTGCAGTATTTTTTTAGTGAATGTAGATGCCCAATGATGTCATGAGATTGTTTTGGATGTATTAATTGTTATGTACACATGAAAAGTCTTCTACTTGCGACTGTGGATTTCTGCATGCACATTATGTCCGGGTTCCTGTCTATTCCAGAAGTGGTTGATGTTAGGTTTTTGAATTTTGTCATCAATATCGTATACTAGCAGTATCAAACGTATAGACGTTTTCGGAATAATTCAACATAAAGTAGGTCAGTAATATAAACTGATATTCCTAACCCACCTGCCACCATTGGGCATGTCATCATTAAGTGGATATCAATTACAATTAAATTTACAATACAATAATTAACACCTAAAGGATATAAGTAAATTGTACAAAAAATGTAAATGGTAAGTTTTGTATAATGTTTCAATAATACATTATAGTTCACTAAATATTATTACACTCTAACACTTTGTAAAGCATTCTTCAAATTTCCACCGTTTTTTCTTTATACTATTCTATGGTGTCTGTCACAAATTTGTGGTTAAGCACTTATGACCAGGGGTATATTGTGAGGTAGCTCTATAATTATTTTGCTGAGAGTATTTTGGGAGTGACCAGAGCCCAGTTTATTCATGTTTCAGCTTGAGCGCATTAGTGTCTGGTAAGAGTCAAGTTGAGCAAAGAAGAAGTCTGTATCAGAGTAGCAGTGCTAGTATTGTCTAGTGGCGTGTCACAGGGATTGGTTAATGGTGTATATAAGACTGTGGTAGATTTCAAAGTATTGTCAGTCAACTTTGGTGTCAACTTGATGTCAGCTACGTGGTGAAAAAACAACAACCTGTGAAGTGGGGAAACCTTGTATTTGAGCGGTGGAATATTGCAAACTTTAGTGTGATTGTTATTCGTCTGGGCAGTCCAAGAGCTGTAAGTTACATTATATTTGTACTTTATGTTAGGTAAGGGTTAGGTAGGGTATTTCAGTAATCGTGTAGAAACTGTATAACTTATGTCAATATTATTCAGTTCTAGATGTGTTTGTGTCATGACTTGTGTTGTCCGTGAACGCCTGGCCCCATGTCCGTGAGTGCAGTGACCAACAAACACGACTGCTACTTGTACTTGCTACTGTGTACGGACTACCACGGAGGACTGACGTCCTCGTTATTCGCACACTCGGGAGAGCAGCCGCAACCTGTAGTCTGCTGGGTTGTCTTCGTCGCCTCGTTGCCTGGAATATTATTACTGTGATTGTCCAAATTGAGACTGTGTACAAGTGGAACTGCTCAATTCGTCTTGCGAAATCGTCGGGGGTTAGTCTTCGTCAGTGTTCGAATGTCGTGGGAAGAAAAACAGACTGTCATCACAGGCCTTGTGATGATTTGTGCTGTGTTGTGTCTATTTGTGTTACCTGGTATATATCCACTTTCACCTATTTGTATATATATATGTATATTACGTCATTAAACTATTGAAATTCTATAAAGTGTGTGTTCCACATTATTGCGGAGATACGTGATCCTTGACAATTTGGCGCCCGATAAGGGACCGCAGATCTCCGTAGTTGTGTGAGAACTAAAAAAAAAAGAACAAGCCGGCAGTTAAAGGGTACGTAGGTACAAGTGTTGTAAACGCGCATTTATATAATGGTATTTCTATTGTAATTTTGCAGTGATTGGATTTTGTGTTTGCTATCCATTATATGAGGAAATGTATAGATCAGGTCAGGGAGGGTTCCTGATAGGTCCTTGCATTTTCTGTGCACATTACTAACATATTTTCCGAAGGTTCTTGGACGCGAGAATATTCTTGACGTATGGTGATTAATAGCGCGGTAGTGTTTGCGGTTATTGGTGCGTAAAGTTTCTTTGGTGACTGACCAATTTGCGTGGTGCATTATTCTAGAGAATAGGAATAGAAATCCCAGGTGTTTGTGCGAGTGCACATAGCAAAGGTGAAAGCTACAGGTGTTTTTGTCGGTGAGCTATATTATCCTTGGTAGATTATTTGTATTGCAGATGATTATCAGTATGCTTTGCGCTGATAACTGAGTGTGTATGTTTGAGTTTGTGTATGAGTAATGAAATGTAAATAATGATTGATGATTTAATGATTGTACTTCCATTACAGACAAAATTTTCAGGTTGTTACAATGGCTACAAATTTGGAAAAATTGATGTCAATTGGTGAGAAACTTGGCTATGAAGGAAAGGACTGCGAGATTTTGTTTCAGCTCAACAATCAATTGAAAGGAAAGAACGCCAGAGGGAGAGAGAACAGCAACAACATGAAAGGGAAATACAGCGACAGAGAGAGGTTGAAAAGCTGTGCATATTGAAGGAACAACACCGACATGAAGAAGAGATGAAACACGCTGAATTGGGAGACAGAAGTATGCTCGAAGGTATGGATCGTACAGAAACTAAGCGGGTAGTCAAAGGCAGATTATCAAAATTACCAGAATTTAAGGAGAGCCAAGATAATATTGATGCGTATATAATCTTGAACGATTTGAGAGGTTTGCCAGGGCAGAAGATTGGGATGAAGATGACTGGCCTACATACCTTAGCGCCCTTCTTACCGGTAGGGCCCTTGATGCATATTCACGAATGTCGTCAGACGAAGCAACATGTTATGATGAACTGAAAGAAGTCATACTTTATGCATACGAATTGACTAACGAAGGTTTCAGACATAAGTTTCGTGAGAGCAAGCCTCAGGTGAATGAAACTCCATCACAGTTTGTGGGTAGACTAACTAGATATTTTCGCAGATGGGTAGAGTTGTCAGATGTACAGAAATCATGTGATAACTTAGAGATATTGTTAATCAAGGAACAGTTCATTAGCCAGTGTGATCGTTGCGTTGCTGTCTATTTAAGGAGACATGTGGCAAATCCATGGAAGAGCTTGTCAAACTCACTGAGCGGTATTTGCAAGCTGAGGGTAAGGCTTTCAGCAGTGGTAAGCCAACCACTTCAGTAAGGCAAGACAAGAAATGCTACGGGTGTGGCAAAATAGGACATGTCAAGGCGGATTTTAGACATCCAATACAGAAACATAAAGTCGTCTGCCATAAATGTGGAGAAAACGGACATATAGCACCTGAATGTATGAAGAAGCCACGTCCAGGCCCAGTGTGTTTTCTCTGCAACAGCAAAGGACACCAGGCCCACGAGTGTCTGAAACGGCAGGCTGCACTAGCAGCAGTTGAGCAAGAGATGTGAGTGGAAGAGGCGCAGAGCATCGCAAACGCCTGTGCTGAAGTGAAGTCCAGGATCAACCCAGCAGTCCACAGCATAGAACCAAGTAAGAATGAACCATTACCTATATCTGGGGCTTGTCAGAAGGAATCTCTTACAAGGAAGTTGCCTGTGACGAAGGGATATGTTAATGATGTAGAAGTCGAGACTCTGCGTGTTACAGGCTGTACCGGTGTAGTCGTGAAGGGTCACTAGTCAACGATGAACAACTCACTGGAGAGAAGCAGAAATGCATGCTGATTGATGGGTCAATGATAACGATACCACTTGCACATGTGATCACCGATACACCATATTATACTGGTAGCGTCAGCGCTATGTGCATGAGCAATCCTGTTTACAGTCTGATTGTAGGTAACATTGACGGAGCCAGGCCACCAGACAGTCCTGATCCAAAGTGGCGACAGGATGAGATTGCAGCAGCTGTGACGAGATCGATGAAGGCCAAGATGGAGAGAAGCCTGAAGCCATTGATTGTGAGTGAAGATGGGAAGTTTTCCAGTCTGGACATGGAGAAGCTGATAGAACTATAGTGTGAATGAAGATGAAACTGTACAGAAGCTAAGCCAGAAGACAGAGAAGGTGACCTTTGGAAACAGCGTATCATGGATTGAAAAAAAGATGAAGTCGTGTATCGACATGTATACCAAGTAAAAGAGCCAGACAAAATTATTAAGCAGGTGGTAGTTCCAAAAGAACTCAGAAAACGAGTAATGTCAGTTGCTGACGATGGAATTTTTGCTGGTCATATGGGTATAAACAAAACGGCCCAAGTATCATATACTGCTCCTAGTGTATATATATATATATATATATATATATATATATATATATATATATATATATATATATATATATATATAATATTATTATTATTACTATTATTATTATTATTATTATTATGAAATATTATTATTATTATTACTATTATTATTATTATTAAATAATTGTTTAAATATTATTATTATTATTATTATTATTATTATTGACACATTAATAAATCCACGGTTGAGGTATATGTGATTCCATACACACATGGAAACATTGACAAAGTAGTACTGTCTGTTTTTATATAGTTATGGTCATTGACACATTGACAAATCGTCAGTTCAGGTATATGTAACTACATACACACATAGACAGATTGACAAACTAGTAAAATCCATATATTAATAGTCAATGACAGATTGACAAAAGGTCAGTGGAGGTATATGTATTTTCAATAGCCATACACATTGACAATTCGACAGTTTACTTAGATTTCATTCAAATTCACACAGACATTGACAAACTAGTATAGCCGATATGTTCATTGACACATAGACACGTCGACAAACAGTACAATCAATATTCGTCATGGTCATTGACATATGGACTCATTGACAAATCGCAGGTTGGTTACATGTCATTCAAGCACACATCGACAAAACTAGTACAGTCAGTATGTATTATGGTCATTGACACATTGACAAATCGCCACTGGAGGTATATATGTCTTTCCATGCATATATAGACAAACTAGTACAGTCAATATGTATTATGGTCATTGACACATTGACACATCACCACTGGAGGTATATATGTCTTTCCATGCACATATAGACACATCGACAAACTAGTACAGTCAATATGTATTATGGTCATTGACACATTGACACATCGCCACGTCTTTCCATGCACATATAGACAGATCGGCAAACTAGTACAGTCAATTTGTATTATGGTCATTGACACATTGACAAATCGCCACTGGAGGTATATATTTTTCCATGCACATATAGACTCATCGACAAACTAGTAGAGTCAATATGTATTATGGTCATTGACACATTGACAAATCGCCACTGGAGGTATATATGTCTTTCCATGCACATATAGACACATCGACAAACTAGTACAGTCAATATGTATTATGGTCATTGACACATTGACAAATCGCCACTGGAGATATATATGTCTTTCCATGCACATATAGACACATCGACAAACTAGTACAGTCAATATGTATTATGGTCATTGACACATTGACACATCGCCACGTCTTTCCATGCACATATAGACACATCGACAAACTAGTACAGTCAATTTGTATTATGGTCTTTGACACATTGACAAATCGACACTGGAGGTATATATTTTTCCATGCACATATAGACTCATCGACAAACGAGTAGAGTCAATATGTATTATGGTCATTGACACATTGACAAATCGCCACTGGAGGTATATATGTCTTTCCATGTACATATAGACACATCGACAAACTAGTACAGTCAATATGTATTATGGTCATTGACACATTGACACAATGACACATCACCACTGGAGGTATTTGTCTTTCCATGCACATATAGACACATCGACTAACTAGTACAGTCAATATGTATTATGGTCATTGACACATTGACAAATCGCCACTGGAGAAATATATATCTTTCCATGCACATATAGACACATCGACAAACTAGTACAGTCAATAGGTATTATGGTCATTGACACATTGACACATTGACACATCACCACTGGAGGTATATGTCTTTCCATGCACATATAGACACATCGACGAACTAGTACAGTCAATATGTATTATGGTCATTGACACATTGACAAATCGCCTCTGGAGGTATGTGTCTTTCCATGCACATATAGACACATCGACACATTGACACATCACCACTGGAGGTATATGTCTTTCCATGCACATATAGACACATCGACGAACTAGTACAGTCAATATGTATTATGGTCATTGACACATTGACAAATCGCCACTGGAGGTATATTAGTCCATGAGCCGAAGGGTGATTTTTTAGAATTTGCTACCATGAGAGGGCACCAGACTTTTTGACTTGATTTTGTTAGATATATGTATCTCCTACCAGAAACAGCATGATGGACACTTCGGGAGAGTAGCTTAGCTTCAGTACAACCTAAAATGTTAGAGTGGGGTCTTAAACAGATATAAACCCGCTTCAGACGAACGCAATTCAACCCGCTACATCTATCCTCTACATCAAACTGGTTCTTTTTGCTATTAATGTATCATAATGAAGTATACAGGTTATGTGGATAGTATGACAAGTCAAAATATGCTGGATCTTGTCTTGGATCATATTATTTTTTCAAATTAGAGTCAATTTGTACATAGCAGAAACCGCAGCAAATGAGATAGCACCACATTTCAAGTAATTTATTCTATTTCGATTGTATTGATGTTTACAAGTATATCAGCGTTTTTTTCTATCGCTATTTCTTTCAGAAACTTAATTCGTTTCTCCATCCATCCATCCAAATTATCACCCTATGTAAGAACTAGACACTTTTGGCTCACCTACGACCGCTGGGGTGCATCCCCTGTAGCCCTGTCATCCATGTAGCCCCATATTCGTGCTATCAACAAGGAGGGGGGGGGGGGGATTAGTGCAACGGCAAAAAAAAGGTTATCATAGAAAAGTGAAGTGTTAAGCCACACCTGTTTTTTTTTTACCAAAATTGCTGCTTTGACATTTCAAAGTCATTGAAGATCAAATTTAAGGTCACCACAAAAATCACTTTGTTTGAATTTCCATTCCGACATGTTCGATATGATGACAAAATTATGGCCAGATCGAACTTTTCACCAAAAGATATTATATTTCAACTCGAAATATTTGACAACGTTGACTTTAAGTGGAAATTCAATATAAAAGTTGACCAATACTGCATCCACAAGCTATATTTCAACTCAAAATATTTGACAAACTTGGTTTCGAATGCAATTTTCAAGTAAAAGTTGACACATTCACAAGAAAATCGCTGCGGACGCAGACGCGGATGCGGACGACTATCGCAAATCCATAGTATCCGCCGAACTTTGTTCAGGGATACAAATCATACAATTGAATACCACTTCTCATACACATTGAAATGTTGAAATTGTATTCTGATATCCGCAGTGGTCACACCTTTAGCTCCGTCAATCCAAGACTAGACTGCTAGAGTGGAATTCTAAAATTTGCAAACAAAATTGTGAAACATCAATACATTGATCAAATATAATTGTTACATATTAATAGATTGATACTTACATTCAATTAACACATAATATTTCATGGAACAATATTTGTTGGTTTCTCTGTGACCTTTAAAAAAACATACTTGCTGGAATGTGCATTCAAACCGCTCATTTTGTCATTTGCCATAGCATAACATACCGATATGTTCAAAATTCCGTAGAAAATTTAGGCTACTCTTCTGAGAAGTCCATCATGATGTTTTGTCATGTTGAGGGATATATAAACTGGAAAAAACAGTAAAAGTTTGGTGCCCTTTCATGGTAGTCAATTTTGGATGGGCTCATGGACTATATATATTTCCATTCACGCACAGGCACATCAACAAACTAGTACAGTCAATATGTATTGTGGTAATATGCAGGCATCGTTTTACAACAGTAATTGCCCACGATGGTCGTCACCTTTCAAAACTCTAATATTTACTTGCTGGTTTTAATATTTATGTCCCGCTTTTAATACTTATTTGCAGGTTTTTATATTTATTTCTCGGCTTAAATTGCAATTTCAGGTTTGAATATTTAATTCCAGGTTTTAATACTTATATGTGCATGGAAAGACATATACCTCCAGTGGCGATGTGTCAATGTGTCAATGACTATAACAGATATTGACTGTACTAGTTTGTCGATGTGTCTATATGTGCGTGGAAAAATATATACCTCCAGTGGCGATGTGTCAATGTGTCAATAACCACAATACATATTGACTCTACTAGTTTGTCGATGTGTCTATATGTGCATCGAAAAATATATACCTCCAGTGGCGATTTGTCAATGTGTCAATGACCATAATACATATTGACTGTTCTAGTTTGTCGATGTGTCTATCTGTGCATGGAAAAATATATACCTCCAGTGACGATTTGTCAATGTGTCAATGACCATAATTTGCTAGTTTGTCGATGTGTCTATCTGTGCATGGAAAGACATATACATCCAGTGGCGATGTGTCAATGTGTCAATGACTATAATACATATTGACTGTACTAGTTTGTCGATGTGTCTATCTGTGAATGGAAAGACATATACCTCCAGTGGCGATTTGTCAATGTGTCAATGACCATAATACATATTGACTGTTCTAGTTTGTCGATGTGTCTATCTGTGCATGGAAAGACATATACCTCCAGTGGCGATGTGTCAATGTGTCAATGACTATAATACATATTGACTGTACTAGTTTGTCGATGTCTGTATCTGTGATTGGAAAGACATATACCTCCAGTGGCGATTTGTCAATGTGTCAATGACCATAATACATATTGACTGTACTAGTTTGTCGATGTGTCTGTATGTGAATGGAGGGACATATACATCCAGTGGCGATTTGTCAATGTGTCAATGACCATAATACTTATTGACTGAACTAGTTTGTCGATGTGTCTATATGTGCATGGAAAGACATATATACCTCCAGTGGCGATTTGTCAATGTGTCAATGACCATAATACATATTGATTGTACTAGTTTGCCTATGTGTCTATATGTGCATGGAAAGACATATATACCTCCAGTGGCGATTTGTCAATGTGTCAATGACCATAATACATATTGACTGTACTAGTTTGTCGATGTGTCTATATGTGAATGGAAAGACATATACCTCCAGTGGCGATGTGTCAATGTGTCAATGACCATAATACATATTGACTGTACTAGTTTGTCGATGTGTCTATATGTGCATGGAAAGACAGCTCTAGTGGCGATTTGTCAATGTGTCAATGACCATAATACATATTGACTCTACTAGTTTGTCGATGTGTCTATATGTGCATGGAAAGACATATATACCTCCAGTGGCGATTTGTCAATGTGTCAATGACCATAATACATACTGACTCTATTAGTTTGTCGATGTGTCTATATGTGCATGGAAAGACATATATACCTCCAGTGACGATTTGTCAATGAGTCAATGTGTCAATGACCATAATACATATTGACTGTACTAGTTTGTCGATGTGTCTATATGTGCATGGAATATACATCCAGTGGCGATTTGTCAATGTGTCAATGACCATAATACCTATTGACTGTACTAGTTTGTCGATATGTATATTTGTGCATGGAAAAAGATATACCTCCAGTGGCGATTTGTCAATGTGTCAATGACCATAGTACATAATATTATTGACTCTAATAATTTTCCGACATGCCTATGTGTGCATGGAAAGAAATATAACTGCAGTGGCGATTTGTCAATGACCATAATACATACTGACTGTACTAATTTGTCGATTACATACAATAATTATATACAAACAAACAGTACTTTTTTGTCAATGTTTCCATGTGTGTATGGAATCACATATACCTCAACCGGGGATTTACCAATGTGTCTATAATAATAATAATAATAATAATAATAATAATAATATTTAAACAATTATTTAATAATAATAATAATAATAATAATAATAATAATAATTATATATAATAATAATAATATTTAATAATAATTATATATATATATATATATATATATATCTATTTTTTCAACCTTTTTGCCACATGGTAAAAATCCAACCTTTTTGTCACATTCTTCAATTTTCAAGATTTCGCTTCTTCGCAAGTGCTGATCCATTGTATGTGACCTAATGAGTCTTGCATGCAGCAGGCAACATCTTAACCATACCCCTACGTTAGGTATATAAGATATATATTTTGTGTAGCAAAAAGTATGTGACAAAATGGTCAAGGTTCAATGGTCATGCAAAAACCTAACCATTTTGTAACATCAACCATTTTGTTACATAATATATACATTTCCATATACAACCTTTTTGTAACATAAATGGGGATAAACATATGTGTTTAGCATTTCATCCGTTCCAATTAACACTTCAGAAGTTTGCATCACAGCCGATCGAATTTGAACCCTGACACCTGAACTTTTTTTGGAGGCTCCGGTCACTCAAAAGACATGATAATGGTTGGAGTTAATTCAGCAAAACAAGGGCAGCAAGCTGGCTGGTTAGGCTATGGTCAGAACCTAGAGCAGCGACCGACCGATTAATAGCCTGCTCGGTCACTGCTGAGAATAAGCTGTGGAAGACGACAAGCAGTCTATATAGCATGTGGTCACAAATCAGAACGGCGACTGGCCGATTTTGCATTATCAGCTGTTGCTGCCTATTCGATTTTTAGAGTTTACACAAGATTTACGAAGCCCTAGCGATGCCCGGCTGTTGCCCTGTCGACTTACTGCCCAGTAACCCACCGATTTTGAAATCACCGTCCGTTGATCAACCGATCTCCCGGCCGACATCGTCCGGGCGGTAAATATTTATTTGATATTGCAGCCTTAATTATTTTTGCATAAACTGGTTGACGGCGATCGCTCGATGAGTGTCAGGCATCGAGCATATTGTGGTCGGCGAGTGAAAACTGGTCAGGCGCCGGCGGCGATTGGGTGATGTGTGCAATAGCAACAGCGACTGATGAAACACCAGCAGCGGCTGGGCGGATACCGCCCGATATCCAGACGAAATTAGCTAAAACTCGCTGCTCTTGAGGTTGTACCATGGCCTAAGGCTATGGTCAGAACCTAGAGCAGCGACCGCCCGATTGGTAGCCTGCTCGGTCAGTGCTGGAAATAAGGCATCGCCCAGCAGTTTTGGGAGACGGCGAGCAGTCTGTGAGCATGTGGTGAAAAATCAGAATGACGACTGATGAATTATGAACTGGTGCTGTTTGTATTTCATGATTTTTAGATTTTGCAAAAGATATACAAAGCTCTACCGATGCCCGGCCGTTGAACGGTCGATATACTGCCCAGTCACTCACCCATTTTAAAGTCACAGTCCGATGATCGACCAATCTCCTAGCCTCGTCCGGTCGATAAATGCTCATCAATCTTCCATACGGCAGTCTCGATTATTTTTGCATCAATTGGTCAACGGCGATCGCTCGACTAGGTAGGTGCCTGGGCGGAGAACGATCAGGCAGTGGCAGGTATCGAGCATATCGTGGTCGGCGAGTGAAAACTGGTCAGGTGCCGCTATAATTTTAACTACGCATTGAATTTTCAGCAGCGATCGGGCGATGTGTAAAATACTAACAGCGACTGTTGAAACACCAGCAGTGCCTGGGCGGCGGCCGCACGATGTCCGGACGAAATTGGCTAAAAACTCGCTGCTCGGTCGCCGAGCAGGTTATTTTTTGAGGTTGTGACCATAGCCTAATGCCTAAGTCACATTTGCACCGATGCCTCCTCAGATGTGGTTACGATGCGTGAAAAGGCTGAAATTTGGCCATTTCGGCCGGTCACCCACCGAGCGCCGGAGGGTCATCCGTGACTGTCGGGCAGCAATCGGACATCGTAGACACGTCGGTGGAGGCATCGGAAGAAAATAACGCAGAGTTATTTTCTTGCGGCGACCGGTGGAAAAAATGACATCGCCTGTTAATCGTTGTCAGACCTGCCGGCGACCGATCACAGCTCCTCCATGTGCCCATCGGGCGCCGAGGGGATCGACCAAATTTATCGGCCGATTGATATGAGTAGTTCACCAGGTGATCACCGCAGGGTATCCTGTCATGCGCCGATGGATGTGCGGTGGGTGTATTTCAGATTATCGATCGATTTTGACATACGAGACGGTCAACGCAGGGTATCATGCCAGGCACCGATGGATGTGCGGGAGGTTCTTTTCCGATATTTGGCCGATTTGTACATACGAGACGGTCACCTAGCAGTTATCTGTAGGGTACCGTGGGGTTTCCGGTAGGGCGTGATTGGTTGGCCGGTCGATACCCATTATCATATGGATAATATTTATTAATTATTTTTTTGTCTATTAATTAATCTTCAATAATTATTTTTTTGTCTCTTAATTACTTGTCTATTAATTTTTGTCTAAGCGATTTGATAATAATTTGTATTAACTGTTATATTGTCTAAAATCAAACAGGGTCTCCGAAAGTACTGTGAAACCATCTATTCTAGAAGTGGTATAAACCAAATGTGGATATTGAAAAATTCCAAATCTTTATTGGAATATCTACATGCTCACACATTTTCAAAAGTAACGTCTGTCAAAGCATTTGATTTTCCATTTTGTACACAACTATACCTCATTCTGAACTGAAGTTTCAGCTAAAAAAACTCATCAATAATTCATTTTTCTCCAAAAAGGAACAACGTCGGTACCAATATATTGTAGTTAAATATAATACCGCTCAAGGCGACTCTGATGCCCCATACAAATATACTGAAATAGATGTGGTAAATATGGTTAACTTTATGATTGATATTTTTGGAATTTGGTGCTCGAATATTTCAACAAACTATTGGTATTCCCATGGGTACAAACTGTGCACCATTATTGGCAGACCTGTTTTTATACTCATATGAATCAGATTTCATCCAACATTTACAATGAGGGGGTTCTAAGAAACAAACATGTAATTTTAATTTCACTTTTCGATATATAGACGATGTATTGTCGCTAAATAATTCCAAGTTCGGTGACTATTTGGATGTCATATATCCCAATGAACTTGAAATTAAGAATACTACAGACTCTGCTATTTTTTTCCAACTATCTGATGATTCTAACCTATCAATCAGATTGTATGACAAGCGTGATGATTTCTATTTTTCCATAGTCAATTACCCTAGTGGTAATTCAAGCATTTCCAATCTATGAGAAAGTTCGAATAATTCTGTAATTTTGCGTGGACACTTTAAGCGCCATCTAATGTGTATCTGGCGGGCAACCACAGACTGCCTTTATATATCGGAGACAGACTGTCCGGCACCCGTCCGGCAATCGGCCGATGTTTCGCCCACCAGGGAAGAACCGTCCGGGCGTCAGACGGTCACCTGCCGATGCCTGCTAGGTGATTGGTTGGTCTCCCGTAGGCATCAAGGTACACATTCTCCCCACATTCCTACTTATGCCGGCCGGTCAGTGTACGATGTCCGGATAGGTGTACACCGGTGATCTGCCAATGCCCGGTGCTTTCATGACCACTTGAGAGATATGTGAAAGATACCTGAAAAAAGTTACCGGCGGCCGGAACATCGGTGAGAACCACCGATGTATTCGCATCGGCCGGCGACCGGTGCAAATGTGACCTAGGCATAGTTGTATGCTGCCCAGAGGGTTGAGAATGTGTAGGGTGATCAATACCCTAAGGTTGGGGCTAAATCATAAACTACGTTTGATAAAATATGACTCACTCCGGCTACAACGAGCGATCAAGTGCCACATTAAATGTGGTATTTTTTAAAACTGTTTTTATGTACTGTTTGTACATTTACAGCCATTTTTTTATGTCAAAATGTGCAATCATTTCATCAGTCATTCAGTATAATATAGCAACAAAGGTGTAGCAGGTTGCAGCGGCCTACTCCACATCTACAGTTAGTTACTCTAGTTTTTTATTGCATTCAATTAATCAGAGATGGGCTGTAAAAAACTTGATTCATGGACATGTCCACATACCAATCCAACAACTCCAATATTACCACTGACCATAAACAGGCCTTACAGGTCTCCAACTGACTATAGACACGCCTCACAAGTCTCCCTTTGATCATAGACATACCACACAAGTCACCTTCTGACCATAGACAGCCTTCACATGTCTCTGTCTGACCACAGACAGCCCTCAGAAGTCACTTTCTTACCATAAACAGGCCTCACAAATCTGCATTTGACACATACAGACCCAAAATGTTTCCCTCTGGTTATAGACAGCCCGCACAGTCTCGTTTGACCATAAAACAAGCCCCGTAACTCTACGTCTGGTCACAAACATGCCTCACAATATTCCTTCTGACTGTAAGGAGGCCCCACAAGTCTCAGTATCATCTCACTGACCATGAACAGAGCTTACACACATCCTTTTGACCATGAACGGGCCTCACAAGTCTGCTTCAGACCCCGAAAGTCTCTCTCTGGCCATCGACAGGCCTCTCAAGTCTACCTCTGTCTATAAACAGGCCCTACAAGTTTCCTTCTGACCATATGCAGACCACCCCCGTCTACCTTTACCTAAAGAAAGACCTCACAAGTCTATCTCTGACCATAGAAAGGCCTCACAGATATATCTCTGTCAATGAACAGGCCTCAATCGTCTACCTCTGACCATAGACAGGATTCACAAGTTTAATTCTGTCCAAGGACAGGCCTCATAAATCTACCTCTAACCACAGACCCAAGTTTCCATTTGACCACATACAGGCTCTCCCTCTGAACACAGATAGGGTTAGGAAGTCTACCTATATGGCTTGACGAGTCTCACTCTGACCATTGACAGGCCTCACAAGTCTCCCTTTTACCATACACAGAGCTCACAATTCTACGTCTAACCATATATATGCCTCTGAAGTCTCCTGCTGACTGTAGACAGTCCTCATAAGTCCCCGCCTGTCCACAGACAAGCCTCACAAGTCTACCTGTCACCACAGACAGGCCGCACAAGTTTCCTTATGACCACAGATCACAAATCTCCCTCTGATCATAAACATACCTCATATGTATCCATCTGACCATACACAGGCCTCACAAGTCTCCATTTCACCACAAAGAGGATTCCAAAGTCTCCATATTGACAAGCATCAGATGTATCTCCATATATAAACATATGTATATATTCACAACCTTTTTGTAACAATCAGACAACCATTTTGTTACATTAACATTTTGCTACATGGGTTGTGTGACAAACAAGTCAACTCAATGGCAACTAACCGTCAGAAGTCTCCGTCTGAACATTATCGGGCCTCACTACTCACTAGCTTCCCGTCGCCTCAAAAGTCCATGCTGAACATAGTCAGGCCTCATAATTATCATACTGACCATCGGTGGAACTCACAAGTCTCCCTCTGACAATATCCAGGCCACACAAGTCTAAAGTGGCCTATAGATAGACCTCACAATACTAGTATTATATTCCAGTCCATGAACAGGCCCTACAAATCTACCTCTGACCATAGGCCTCATTAGTCTGCACATAAATATAGACAGGATTCTGTCCACAGACAAGCCTCAGACATTTACCTCAGACCATAGACAGGTCTCAGAGGTATACCTATGACCATAGACAGGCTTCACATTCTCCCTTCGACTATGAACAGATAGTTCTGTTTGTGCATCCTGTGGGTTTCGAAATGAAGATTCGGTACATTATATGATTGATTGTCCTGCCTATGTAGCTGCCCGCACAACGTTGTTTGCCACCACCGCCCCCCTCCTCTCAAGCATATGGCCTGAATTAAATATGAACTCAATGTCAAACGCTGAAAAGAAACGCATCACTGACATTTTTCTGTTTGGACACAATTTATGTGATGCCAATTGGAACAGAGAGTTATTTGACCAAGTTCATGAATTCATATTAAAGACGAATCGATCTAAAGACGAGATCTCACAGTTCTCCCTGTGACCATAGACAGGCCTGACTTGTCTCCCTTTTAAAATAAACAGGCCTCAGAATTCTCCATCGGACCACAGACAGGCCTCACAAGTCTCCATCTGACCACATACAGGCCTCACAGGTCTCCCTCTGATCACAGACAGGCCTCACAGGTCTCCATCCGACCACAGACAGGCCTCACAAGTCTCCATCTGACCACAGACAGGCCTCACAGGTCTCCCTCTTACCACAGACAGGCCTCACAGGTCTCCATCCGACCACAGACAGGCCTCACAGGTCTCCCTCTGACCACAGACAGGCCTAGCACGTCGACTGCTGACCATAAACAGGCCTAACATGTCTAAACAAGCCTCACTATCTGAGGAAGGTGCAGGATTGTACATTTTTGCCCGGAGGCATGCTATTCTGCTATGTCGGCCAATGTATATTCTGAACGATAAATTTGCTATTACGTGCTATTCCCATGCTACTGCTATTGCTACTGTTCACGGCCCTGGTACGTGAGCCGAATGCTACTGCTATTGCTCCTGCTATTCCTCCGCATGGTCGTGGAAGCGGACGCTACTGCTACTGCTATTGCTACTCCCCAGTTTCATCCGAGGCCGGGACGCTACTGCTACTGCTATTGCTACTGCTACTCCTCCAATGTGTGGTCTGGGATTCGGACGCTACTGCTACTGCTATTGCTACTGCTACTCCTCCAATGTGTGGTCTGGGATTCGGACGCTACTGCTACTGCTATTGCTACTGCTACTTCTCCAATGTGTGGTCTGGGATTCAGACGCTACTGCTACTGCTACTGCTATTGCTACTCCTCCAAGGGCTGGTGTGGGAGACGGACGCTACTGCTACTGCTATTGCTACTCCCCAGCTTGAACCAAGGCCGGGACGCTACTGCTACTGCTATTGCTACTCCTCCAAGGGCTGGTGTGGGAGACGGACGCTACTGCTACTGCTATTGCTACTCCCCAGCTTGAACCATGGCCGGGACGCTACTGCTACTGCTATTGCTACTGCTACTCCTCCAATGTGTGGTCTGGGATTCAGACGCTACTGCTACTGCTATTGCTACTCCCCAGCTTGAACCAAGGCCAGTACGCTACTGCTATTGCTACTGCTACTCCAAGGTCTGGTCTTTCAGGCGGACGCTACTGCTATTGCTACTGCTACTCCTCCAATGTGTGGTCTGGGATTCAGACGCTACTGCCACTGCTATTGCTACTCCTCCAAGGGCTTGTCTGGCAGGCGTACGCTACTGCTACTGCTATTGCTACTCCCCAGCTTGATTTGTGGCCGGGACGCTACTGCTACTGCTACTGCTATTGCTACTCCCCAGCTTGAACCAAGGCCGGGACGCTACTGCTACTGCTATTGCTACTGCTACTCCTCCAATGTGTGGTCTGGGATTCGGACGCTACTGCTACTGCTACTCCTAAGCTTGAACCAAGGCCAGGACGCTACTGCTACTGCAATTGCTATTGCTACTCCTCCAATGTGTGGTCTGGGATTCAGACGCTACTGCTATTGCTACTCCCCAGCTTGATCTGAGGCCAGGACGCTACTGCTACTGCTATTGCTACTGCTACTCCTCCAATGTGTGGTCTGGGATTTAGACGCTACTGCTACTGCTATTGCTACTCCTCCAAGGGCTG
Organism: Terebella lapidaria; assembly: GCA_949152475.1. Classification (NCBI taxonomy): domain Eukaryota; kingdom Metazoa; phylum Annelida; class Polychaeta; order Terebellida; family Terebellidae; genus Terebella; species Terebella lapidaria. The sequence continues at coordinate 39,046,472 of OX424566.1, forward strand.
GTGTGGGAGACGGACGCTACTGCTACTGCTATTGCTACTCCCCAGGTTGAACCAAGGCCGGGACGCTACTGCTACTGCTACTGCTATTGCTACTGCTACTCCTCCAATGTGTGGTCTGGGATTCGGACGCTACTGCTATTGCTACTGCTACTCCTCCAATGTGTGGTCTGGGATTCAGACGCTACTGCTACTGCTATTGCTACTCCCCAGCTTGAACCAAGGCCGGGACGCTACTGCTACTGCTACTCCTCCAATGTGTGGTCTGGGATTCGGACGCTACTGCTACTGCTATTGCTACTGCTACTCCAAGGTCTGGTCTGGCAGGCGGACGCTACTGCTACTGCTATTGCTACTGCTACTCCTCCAATGTGTGGTCTGGGATTCAGACGCTACTGCTACTGCTATTGCTACTCCTCCAAGGGCTGGTGTGGGAGACGGACGCTACTGCTACTGCTATTGTTACTCCCCAGCTTGATCCGTGGCCGGGACGCTACTGCTACTGCTATTGCTACTCCCCAGCTTGAACCATGGCCGGGACGCTACTGCTACTGCTATTGCTACTGCTACTCCTCCAATGTGTGGTCTGGGATTCAGACGCTACTGCTACTGCTATTGCTACTCCCCAGCTTGAACCAAGGCCGGGACGCTACTGCTACTGCTATTGCTACTGCTACTCCTCCAATGTGTGGTCTGGGAATCAGACGCTACTGCTACTGCTATTGCTGTTCCCCAGCTTGATCCGTGGCCGGGACGCTACTGCTACTGCTATTGCTACTCCCCAGCTTGATCTGTGGCCGGGACGCTACTGCTACTGCTATTGCTACTCCTCAGCTTGAACCAAGGCCGAGACGCTACTGCTACTGCTATTGCTACTACTACTCCACCAATGTGTGGTCTGGGATTCGGATGCTACTGCTACTGCTACTGCTATTGATACTCCTCCGAGGGCTTGTCTGGCAGGCGGACGCTACTGCTACTGCTATTGCTACTCCCCAGCTTGAACCAAGGCCGGGACGCTACTGCTATTGCTACTGCTACTCCTCCAATGTGTGGTCTGGGATTCGGACGCTACTGCTACTGCTATTGCTACTCCCCAGCTTGAACCAAGGCCGGGACGCTACTGCTACTGCTATTGCTACTGCTACTCCTCCAATGTGTGGTCTGGGATTCGGACGCTACTGCTACTGCTGTTGCTACTCCTCCATGGGCTTGTCTGGCAGGCGGACGCTACTGCTACTGCTATTGCTACTCCCCAGCTTGATCCGTGGCCGGGACGCTACTGCTACTGCTATTGCTACTCTCCAGCTTGAACCAAGGCCGGGACGCTACTGCTATTGCTACTGCTACTCCTCCAATGTGTGGTCTGGGATTCGGACGCTACTGCTACTGCTATTGCTACTCCTCCAAGGGCTGGTGTGGGAGATGGACGCTACTGCTACTGCTATTGCTACTCCCCAGCTTGATCCATGGACGGGACGCTACTGCTACTGCTATTGCTACTCCCCAGCTTGAACCAAGGCCGGGACGCTACTGCTACTGCTATTGCTACTGCTACTCCTTCAATGTGTGGTCTGGGATTCAGACGCTACTGCTACTGCTATTGCTACTGCTACTCCTCCAATGTGTGGTCTGGGATTCAGACGCTACTGCTACTGCTATTGCTACTGCTACTCCTCCAATGTGTGGTCTGGAATTCAGACGCTACTGCTACTGCTATTGCTACTCCTCCAAGGGCTGGTGTGGGAGACGGACGCTACTGCTACTGCTATTGCTACTCCTCCAAGGGCTTGTCTGGCAGGCGGACGCTACTGCTACTGCTATTGCTACTCCCGAGCTTGATCCGTGGCCGGGACGCTACTGCTATTGCTACTCCCCAGCTTGAACCAAGGCCGGGACGCTACTGCTACTGCTATTGCTACTGCTACTCCTCAAATGTGTGGTCTGGGATTCAGACGCTACTGCTACTGCTATTGCTACTCCTCCAAGGGCTGTTGTTGGAGACGGACGCTACTGCTACTGCTATTGCTACTCCCCCAAAGGCTGGTGTGGGAGACGGACGGTACTGCTACTGCTACTCTACTGCTACTGCTATTGCTACTCCCCAGCTTGAACCAAGGCCAGGACGCTACTGCTACTGCTATTGCTACTCCAAGGTCTGGTCTGGCAGGCGGACGCTACTGCTACTGCTATTGCTACTGCTACTCCTCCAATGTGTGGTCTGGGATTCAGACGCTACTGCTACTGCTATTGCTACTCCTCCAAGGGCTGGTGTGGGAGACGGACGATACTGCTACTGCTATTGCTACTCCCCAGCTTGATCCGTGGCCGGGACGCTACTGCTACTGCTATTGCTACTCCCCAGCTTGAACCATGGCCGGGACGCTACTGCTACTGCTATTGCTACTGCTACTCCTCAAATGTGTGGTCTGGGATTCAGACGCTACTGCTACTGCTATTGCTACTCCTCCAAGGGCTGGTGTGGGAGACGGACGCTACTGCTACTGCTATTGCTACTCCCCAGCTTGAACCAAGGCCGGGACGCTACTGCTACTGCTATTGCTACTGCTACTCCTCCAATGTGTGGTCTGGGATTCAGATGCTACTGCTACTGCTATTGCTACTGCTACTCCTCCAATGTGTGGTCTGGGATTCAGACGCTACTGCTACTGCTACTCCTCCAATGTGTGGTCTGGGATTCGGACGCTACTGCTACTGCTATTGCTACTCCCCAGCTTGAACCAAGGCCAGGACGCTACTGCTCGATGTTACTCGTCCGCATTACCCTCAGTATAGTACTAGAATTATCTTGTAAACTAATTGGTTCATTCCATATCATTTTCCATGTCAGCCTACCTCGATGTTACTCGTCCGCATTACGCTCAGTATAGTACTAGAATTATCTTGTAAACTAATTGGTTCATTTCATATCATTTTCCCTATCGGCCCACCTCGATGTTACTCGTCCGCATTACCTTCATTCAGTATATTACTGGAATTATCTTGTTAACTAATTGGTTCATTCCATATCATCTTCCCTGTCGGCCCAGCTCGACGTTACTCGTATGCATTACCCTCAGTATAGTACTAGAATTATCTTGTAAACTAATTGGTTCATTCCATATCATTTTCCCTGTCGGCCCACCTCGATGTTACTGGTACGAAGTACCCTCAGTATAGTACTAGAATTATCCTGTAAACTAATTGGTTCATTCCATATCATTCTCCCTGTCGGCCCACCTCGATGTTACTGGTACGCAGTACCCTCAGTATAGTACTAGAATTATCTTGTAAACTAATTGGTTCATATCATTTTCCCTGTCGGCCCACCTGGATGTTACTCGTCCGCATTACCCTCAGTATAGTACTAGAATTATCCTGTAAACTAATTGGTTCATTCCATATCATTTTCCCTGTCGGCCCACCTCGATGTTACTGGTACGCAGTACCCTCAGTATAGTACTAGAATTATCTTGTAAACTAATTGGTTCATTCCATATCATTTTTCCTGTCGGCCCACCGCAATGTTACTGGTACGCAGTACTCTCAGTATAGTACTAGAATTATCTTATAAACTGTAAACTAATTGGTTCATTCCATATCATTCTCCCTGTCGGCCCACCTCGATGTTACTGGTACGCAGTACCCTCAGTATAGTACTAGAATTATCTTGTAAACTAATTGGTTCATATCATTTTCCCTGTCGGCCCACCTGGATGTTACTCGTCCGCATTACCCTCAGTATAGTACTAGAATTATCCTGTAAACTAATTGGTTCATTCCATATCATTTTCCCTGTCGGCCCACCTCGATGTTACTGGTACGCAGTACCCTCAGTATAGTACTAGAATTATCTTGTAAACTAATTGGTTCATTCCATATCATTTTTCCTGTCGGCCCACCGCAATGTTACTGGTATGCAGTACTCTCAGTATAGTACTAGAATTATCTTATAAACTAATTGGTTTATTCCATATCATTTTCCATGTTGGCCCTTTTCGCAGAAAGACATGACAATATCTTAACATGTATGTTGTTTAATATAGAACTGGAAATGTTCATAGCAAGGCTGTCCCGGTCTCAGATCAAGCCGGGGAGTGGCAGTAGTAATAGCAGTAACAGTAGCATCCCGGTCTCAGATCAAGCTCAGGAGTAGCAATAGCAGTAGCGTCCGGTTCCCAGATCAAGATGGGGAGTAGCAGTAGCAATAGCAGTAGCGTCCCGGTCTCAGATTAAGCTTGGGAGTAGCAGTAGCAATAGCAGTAGCATGCCGGTTTCAGATCAAGCTGGGGAGTAACAGTAGCAATAGCAGTAGCAGTAGCGTCCCGGTCTCAGATCAAGCTGGGGAGTAGCAGTAGCAATAGCAGTAGCGTCCCAGTCTCAGATCAAGCTGGGGAGTAGCAGTAGCAATAGCAGTAGCGTCCCGGTTTCAGATCAAGCTGGGGAGTAGCAGTAGCAATAGCAGTAGCGTCCCGGATCAGATCAAGCTGGGGAGTAGCAGTAGCAATAGCAGTAGCGTGCGCTTCGCAGACCAGACATTGGAGGAGTAGCAATAGCAGTAGCAGTAGCGTCCCAGTCTCAGATCAAGCTGGGGAGTAGCAGTAGCAATAGCAGTAGCGTCCCTGTTTCAGATCAAGCTGGGGAGTAGCAGTAGCAATAGCAGTAGCGTCCCGGTCTCAGATCAAGCCGGAGAGTAGCAATAGCAGTAGCGTCCCGGTCTCAGATCAAGCTCAGGTGTAGCAGTAGCAATAGCAGTAGCGTGCGCTTCCCAGACCAGACATTGGAGGAGTAGCAGTAGCAGTAGCGTCCCTGTTTCAGATCAAGCTGGGGAGTAGCAGTAGCAATAGCAGTAGCGTCCCGGTCTCAGATCAAGCCGGAGCGTAGCAGTAGCAATAGCAGTAGCAGTAGCGTCCCGGTCTCAGATCAAGCCGGAGAGTAGCAGTAGCAATAGCAGTAGCAGTAGCGTCCCGGTCTCAGATCAAGCCGGAGAGTAGCAGTAGCAATAGCAGTAGCAGTAGCGTCCCGGTCTCAGATCAAGCCGGAGAGTAG